>JALBCR010003237.1:0-420626 GCA_030710515.1 Abscondita cerata
AATCTTTTGTTAAACAATAACATATTCGTAACTAATTTTAATTACCTCTTTTGTTTTTCACGTGTTGTTCCATTCTGTTGGGAGTTATTGGTAGTCACTGCGACAGATCCCTGGGGTGTACTGAGTGTCCATTGTTATATCCTTTTTTGTGTAATTAGTTTGTCATCAATATGCTAACAATTGCTTTTGTGCAGATCTGCAGTTACTCTACAACCTCTCTATAAAGTGTAACGTTTCCATAGTAAAAAGCTACTATCATCTTAAATGTCTTCTGATTCCAATTAAATAAAATTTTAGATGACAAAAACTCGTGGATCTGTGAAAATTCTTCCAATACAGATGATTCAGTTTCAATTATCTTCATAAATATTATTCAGGTATTTTTAAAACAATTTAACAGCTTTAAACAGGATATGTTATTATTAATAGAAAAAAGAGATTTGATGATTTTTCCACCAGAATTAGAGGCGTTGAAGACAGGGTAAAAATATTCGTGGTGAACTTGATAAACTAAAATCTTCGAATCTAAACACTACCAATGAGTTAAACTTTGAAGAAGTTTTGAGTGAAATTGATGAACCCCGTCAACGTTCATACAATGTTCTGCTTACAATATTTCAGAGTCTTCTTCATTAATTCTAGAAGAAAGGGTAGCCGAAGACCTTAAAGAAATTCACAAGATTTTATCTCCTTTAGGTACTTTCGCAGCTCCAAAGAAAGTTCTTCGTGTTGGAATAAAAAAGAATGGTGTTAATCGCCCTATAAAGATTGCATACAACACTGTAGAAGATGCAAAGGATGTACTTCGTTCCAATAAAATAAATCATAATCGCTTGTTTCATTTTTAGATCGGACTTGACTCAAAGGCAAAGAAACCATAACAAAGAAACAATTAAAGAATTAATGATAGGCGCGCAAAGGCGAGTCAAATATTTCGGTAAAATATAGATAACTTAGCTTTTATTGTTACTAATAAGGTAATGTTCCTTCAGATGCTTCAAAAACTGAATGTTTATTATCAGAATGTTGGTGGGATTCGAACAAAATTGGAACTTTTTTCTGTAAACGTTAATTGTAGTTTTTATGATGTAATAATAATAACTGAGTCTTGGCTTTGTGATAAAATTAATAATTCAGAACTGAGTCTTTATAATTACAATATTTTTCGTAAAGATCGTAATTTTCTAACAAGTAAAAATCTAGAGGTGGAGGTGTCTTATTGCTTGTCAAAAACATTTTGATGCTTCTGTTATTTTTGTTGGTAAAAACAGTAGAAAGCATCTTCGTTTGTATTTCTGTTAATAGAAGCAAAAATTATTGTTGGTGTGTATTTACCGCCTGACTCTTTGATTGATACATATAAATCACACTGCTCTGATTTAGAGCATGTGTCAAATCAATTTAGTGGTGATCCAATTATTATAGCAGGTGATTATAACTTGCCTGACTATAAGTGGAATAATGAGAAAATGATTCAAATATTGTTTATTGTCCAAAATTTGAAAGAATTTATACGTGTTATGCATTGCTGGGACTAAAAACAAATCAATAAAAACCTAATAATCGAGGAGTTTTTAGATTTAGTGTTTTCTAATATTGATATTTACAAATTGATTTTGGCATTAGATCAGGTTTGTGAAACTTAGTGCTCACCATGTTCCGTACTGTTGGTAATTAATTTGAGTTAGACAATATAACTAATTTTGACTTGCAGTTTTGAAATCTTTAATTTTGCCAACAGACTATACATTATTAAACGAATACTTTGCAACAGTTAATTGGGATTTGTGTTTTAATGGATTGAAGGATTGATCAGTTATATGTTTTATAATATATATTATTTATGATGCCATAAGATAGTATGTTCCTAAAAAATTATTTAGACACACTACTACCTCATACCCAAAGTGGTTTAATTCAGAGCTTATTAGAATTTGCAAAGAAAGAGAAAGGTTCTGCTAAAATATAAAAACATCAGGTAATCATTAGACTATCTTTATTTTAAAACATTACGATCACGATGTAATATACTGAAACAACACTTCATAATGCATACATTGATGATGTTAACGCTTGTATTAATGATAATCCAAGGTTTTTTTGGAAATTTATTAGTGATAAAAATGTCAACGTACTATTCCTAATGTGATGAGTTACAATGATGTTTTGGCTTCTAGTGGAGATAGTATAGTGGAACTGTTTGCAAAATTTTTGCTTCTGTATACAACAATGACAATAGTACTAATACTTATGGAACCTCAGAAATCAAGCACGAGATAAATGATTCAGGATTTAATATTAGTCCATTAATCAAATGTCTAACACTGCAGGTCCTGATGGTGTACCTTGTAAATTTATCAAGAATTGTGTCTTTACATTGTCGAAGCCTTTATGGTTGCTATACAATTCTTCTATTTTGTCTGATGTATTTCCGGGAGAAGCAAATGTAGCTTTATTTCTCCAATTTTCAAATCTGGTAATCGTCAGGTGATAAACAATTACAGAGGTGTATGTAAACAATCTATCATACCTAAAACATTTGATTCAATTATTTCTGAACAAATTCAGTGGATGTGTACAAGTTTAATTACTTCAAAATAACATGGTTTTTATAAGAAACGTTCTAGTTTGTCGAATCTTTTGGAATATTATACATTCTTAAACGAGGCATTCACTGCGAGAATTCAAGTTGATTCGGTTTATACCGATTTTTCAAAAACATTTGATCGAGTAAATCATGATCTCTCTTACTGAAACTTAGACATATCGGCTTTTCTAATAAGAGTGTTAACTGAGTCCTTACCTTTCGCAACCTTTTAAAGTAACGTCTGGTGTGCCACAGGGATCACATTGTGGCCCTATACTTTTATTCTGTTTATTATTGATTTAGTACAGTCTTTCCAACATAGCAATTTTTTATTTTACGCTGATGATCTGAAAATATTTAAGCCAATTGCTTCTTTTAGTGATTGTGAACATCTCCAAGCTGACTTGAATAAACTTTTTGAATGGTGCACTAAAAATAGTTTGTACCTTAACATTGAAAAATGCAAATATATTACTTTTACACGCAATCGTGAAATCATAACATTTAATATCAGATAGGTAGCAATTGTTTAGAATCTGTTAAAGTAATTAGAGATCTTGGAGTGTTTTTTGACTCAAGATTATCTTTTAAAAATTATTATAATTTTTTATTTCGGAAATGTATTAATATGTGGGGGGTTTATCTGGAGACATTGCAAGAATTTGTCGGTTTCGGCATTAAAAATTTTATATTTTGCCTATGTTAGATCGCACTTATATTATTGCTCACCTGTTTGGTATCCTGTTTATAATATAGATAAGCATTTACTAGAAAGAATCCAAAATAAGTTTCTACGGACGATCGAATATAAGCTGAAAGTAAATCATATACGAGGTGACTATACATGGATATTATCTACTTGTAAGTTCAACTGCTTGATCGACAAAGACAAGTTTCAGACATATGTGTGCTGCATGATATTATTAATTATAAGCTAGACACGAGTCTAATTTCTAAATTAACATTCTTGGTACCACTTTGTCCTAGAGTTTCCAGAACTCAAACCATTTTCCGCATTGATCATGTTACGACTAATCTAGGTGATAACCATCCTATTAGAAGGATGATGCTTTTGGCAAATAAACACTGTTCGAAAGAGTCAATTAATTTATTTGGTTCAAACAAATTTAATTTTTAGATAAACGTTATGTTTGAAGTTGAAAACAATAATTAGTTTTATACTATGTAATTTTAAGTTATTGTATTTGTATATTTTTGTAGAAATTTAAAATGTTTTAAATGTTTTATTTTCACTTAAATAAAACAATTTTTTTTTGTTATTCTTTAAGGATGCACTATTAATACTATTAATATTAATATTATATTGATTTTTACCATTTTATTTCTAGTGTTATCATTTTTTTTTATCTTTCTTTATTGTATTGGAGATTTCCGTAATAAAGTATATTAAAGTATTATTATTATTAAAGTAAAGCTATAAGATTTGCCAAAAGTTCCTATCAACTTTCTTATTTTAAATTCAAACCTATAATTCTTTTTGCATGGCTCGATTGTCTATATAAGCATCGATTATAAAGTTACTAAAGATGCGCAACGCATATGGGGAAAATGTAACCGACAATTTCACCGATTTGTAGATGGCTCCACTGACAATTTTCAGCAAAATATTTTAGTTGCTTTCTAGTGCGCGTTGAATTAACGTCATCGTCCGCTCCGAGTTTATACGTGTGTCTGGAAGTGATTTGCTATGAGAATGGCTAAAGTGCGAGTATGTGAACTGCAAAAACAATACGAAAAACAACAGAGGCAAAAGGTTTAAGTTTTAATTCTCAATAAAAGATGTACACCGCCCTAGCGAGTGGCAAAAAAATTGTGGGAACAAAGAAATTAAAGCGAAATTACTTGCATAAATAAAAAACTAAAGGCCAAGAATATCCTTTTTCCTGTCTGTATCATTATTTTTTTCAGTTTACATTCTTCTTCGACTATATAACCTGGTGTTTCCCTCTCCAAACCTAGTGTCCACTTCCAATACCTTTCTTGTATCTTCTCCAGTTTCTCCCATTCTCTTCATCCCCACACCTCTGCTCCGTACATCAACACACACACCTATTACTATTCTCTCAAATATTCATTTCCTTTCTCTAAGTCTTTTACAAATATTCTTTCGCCCATACCCATACCTCCCTTATTATTTTATTTCCTTTTTTTCTCTGGTTCTTTAATCTGGTCTTCGTCTTTGTTGTCGTACCTCGCCATATACCCTAGGTATTTATACTTGTCTACCATCTTTATCTTTTCCTCTCCCCACTTCCATTTCCCTCCTTTTATTCTACTTTTTTCTTCTTAAACTCCATAATTTTTTATTTATACGTAAAAGTAGTTGTTAATATATAAAAATGTATTGTAAAATCTAATAATTATGTCTCTGGGTAACTGTTATATATGTATGTATATTTTATTATGTATACTGATGAACCTTTATTTAAAAAAAAGCGTAACGTTTATAGTAATTAATAAGTTATTTTCAAAAAGTTGACTGAAATATTTCTGCAACCTTAATGAATCCATAATTTTTGTTTTTTCTACATTTAATTCTAATTTCTTTTTTCCAAATATCTATTTATCACTTTTGTCATTCCTTTCATTTCCTCCTGTTTTTGCCAAGACCACAATATCATCGTAGGTTAGAACCCACACTTTTCTTTTTCCCACCACTATCCCTCCTACCTGCTGTCCTTTAATTTCTTTCTGTAAGTCTCTTACATACAAAGAAAATAAACCAGGGCCCAGTCGACATCCCTGTTTTAACTTTTTCTCTATCCCAAACTCTCTTTTGCACCTTGTTTCTTTGTATATTTCTTCTATTGCATCTATTAAATCTTTGTTTATTCCAGCCTCTTTCAAGTTTTCTCACAACAATCACCTTTCCACCTTATCAAAAGTTAACCTTAATCTAAAAATATGCAAACATTTTTCTTCTTCTTTTTTCTTTTTTTCTTTTTCCTGTCTTCCACTTTGTTTTTTGCATATTATGGCTTCTTTCCATTTTCTGGTAACCCTTCTCTTTTCCATATTTTTTCAAATATTCCTCTTAATCTTTCTCTCATGTTTTCCCTGTGTATTTCCACTGCTCCCCTGTTTTCCATCTGTGCCACCAGCCTTTCCTTTTTTAATCTTATTTATTGCTTCTTTCATCTCCTTCTTTTCAATCTCTCTCTCTTATTTTCTTATTTTGCCTTTTATCTTCTTTTCTTTCTTCCATCTTCTCACGAACTTCGAAAACTTGTCCTTCGTTTTTTATTTCCTTGATCTCACTTTCTAACCTCATTATGAATTCTTCTTTTCCCTTTCTGCATTCTTCTTTAAATTTTATCCTAATTTTCTTATATTCTTCAATTGCCATTTTTCCATTTTCTTTTTCCTCTCCTCATTTCTTTCTTTGCTTTCTGGCACTTACATTTCACCATTCATTTTGTCTCCCCAAATTTCCTGTTCTCACTCTATACTTTCTTTTTTCTGTTGTTTCCTCCATTTCTTTTATTATTTTGTTTATCTCCTCCTCTATTCCTCCTTCTGAATATTGTCCTTTCCTCATCTTTTCCTTGTATCTTTCTATATTTTCATCCGTCCATACTTTCATTTCTCTCAACTCCTCTCTTTTTCTTTGTATGATTTTCTTCTCCCACCAAGGTCACTTCTAACGTTTGATGATCAGAATCTACACTTTCACTAATTTTGAACTTTGCTAAGTCTTAAATTCTTCTTTCATATGTAATTACATAGTCTATTACCGACTCTCTTCTCCCTCCAATAAACGTATATTCCCTTTTCCTCCATCCTCCATGTTTCTGTTTAATATTGTTCATCCTTTTTCCTCACAAAATTCTACCAATTTTTTCTTGCCCATTTATTATTTTATCTATTGATACGTTTTTCTTTACCCCTCCATTTACCATCATACCTCCTTCCCTCCTATCCTTGCATTGAAATTGCCTCCTAATATTAGTTTTTTTTTATCTCTTTTTCATTACTTTATCTATTTTTTCTATTTCTTTTCTATAAATTGTTATTACTTCATACCTTTCTCCTTCTTCTGTTTCTATATTCGTTTTATCACTCCCATTATTCTTTCCTCTCCTCTCTTTTTTTTTTTTTTTCCATTCTTCTCTCACCACTATTATTATTCCTCCCTTTGCTCTTCCCATCTTCTCTGTTTTTTCATGAACTGTATGTTCCTTATAAATTCTTCAGGCATCTTGTCTTTCCACTCTTCCCAATCTTTCTCTACCATCAGGTTTCCACCTGCCCCACCATTTTAAAATTCCTAATATAATTCCAAAATTCCCTTCCTTTGTTTTTTATTTCTGCCACATTCCAAAATAATATCCTGTTTTTTTCCTGTCCCTTCGTCCTTCTCCTTCCACTCCATTTTTAGGAATCCTATTTTTACTTTTTTTCCCTCCTTTTCCATATTTTTTGCCTCTAACCTTATCTTTGTTTGTATATCTCTTTCCTTTTTCATGTTTCATGTCCTCGTCAATACAGATTCTCGTACCTTGTAACTTCTTCTTATTTCGTAACATCTCTAATTTTTCTTCTAAACTTCCTACCTTTATTAATACTATTCTCTTCTTTATCTCTCTAGCTTCTTCCACTTTTTCTTCTAACCCCATGTTATTCCTTAACATATCTTGGACGTGAATCTTTATTTCTTGGTAGTTTCCGTTTACTTCCAACGCTTTCACGGCAAAATTTTTTCTCCTCTTTTCTTTCTCTATGTTTTCCACTTTTTCCTCTAATTTCTTGTACTTATTTTCCTATTTCTCATTCATTGTCTTCATTTCCGCTTCTAATTCCTTTATTTCCCCTTTCGTTCTTTCTTGGTTTATTTTTATTAACTTAATTTCTCTTAGCATCTCATACATACATCTCATATTTCATCTTTTTCTTGCCTCTCACGTACTTTTTTTTTACTTTTCTCTTCATTCTTACGGTCTTTCTCTGGCGATCTACCCATCTTTTTACTTCTTCTGAATGCATTAAATAACTCTTCTTCCGTCTTTCTTTTTCTCGAGTCCGAATCCACTGTGTCTGTTTAATCCCACACGTTATTTTATGTAATTTGCTATTAAACTTAAATCATGCATATAAATACGATAAAAAGAAAATAAGAATAATAAGAATAACTTCTGCCATAGGACGCGATATGTGAGAAAAAAAGCAAAAATCAAATTACAAATTGAAAACAGTCGTTTTATCTTATCTATGATAAGTAAATATTGTTTAGACAAATAAATTGTTTATGTCAGTAAAAACGTAAATAAATTTGATTTATTAAAATTACAGTGTTGTTTTATTAAAGCATTGAATCAATATTAAAGTTTTGAAACAAAATTAAAAAAGTAATTTATAAATCTACATTGAGGCACGACAAATTTGCGAGTTTTTTAATTTAATAGGAGCGCAAATAAAAATTTGTGCAGTGCAGAAATAACCTGAGCCTACCTTAACATTCTTAAACGAAATCCGGCCTTGAATAGCTTGTAGAAGTTAACACCAATAACAGCCGTGGCACCACAATCTACAAGTACAGTTTGTGGACCGCGGGTTAAAGAGGGTCCGGTTTCTGGAGGGAGAAGCTGGTACACATTTTAACTAACCGTCGCTTATCTTCCAGTAACTTTATAATCAATGATATAAGTTTATATAACCTAAATTATGTTATCTTATTCTTAGTTTTTTGACATATGTCATTTTTTTCAAAAACATGGCCTTTGGTAGTTAACGAAAAAAAATGTTATCTCGCAAATCAGTTGAGATAATAATATTAAATTTATGGAGCAGTTGGCTGGAAGTCTAAGCTTACTTCTGATGTCCTAGTGGTGATTTCATCTTATACATATGGGCTGCAGGTAATTTTCAAATATCACAATCAAAATGATTAAAAAAATCAATTTTTTCAAACGTTTTTTTTTTACATCTTTCGAGAGAAAATTGAAAATTTTCTATAGCCAATTCCTCTACAATGACGTAAGAAAAAGCAGAAGGCGCGATTTGAAAAAATTGACTTTTTGATCATTTTGGATTGTGATATTTGAAAATTGCCTGTGCCTATATGGTACAAAATGGAACCTTCAGTAGAACATCAGAAGTAAGCCTAAATTTTCAGCGAAGTGTTTCCTAAATTTTATTTTATAATCTCAACTGATTTGTAAGATACACATTTTTTCGTTAAGTATTACAAAGCACATTTTTTTGGAAAAAAATGACATACATCATAAACGGTCATGGATAAGATAACGTAATTTGGGTTATATAAACTCAGAATTACATGTCAAATCGACCCATTTAAAAGAAATTATAGGTTTGTATTTAAAATAAGAAAGTTGATAGCAACTTTTGGTACACCTTATGTAGCTGAAAGTTTGAAAATATTTTAGGTAGAACAAAAATGATTGATTATGACCTTGTACCAAATTTCTGATTTTTCTGCAAGTTAAAAAACCTTTAATGCATGCTCTACGCAGATCACCCTGTAGAGAAATATCAATCGATGTGTAGAAAATGATTAAAGAGTGCACGAAAGTCCGCTTTTAAGAATCTATTAATTCTTAATTTTAACTGACGTCATCAATCTTGATGATTTATTTTAAATTACGTGACCCACACGGTTTATAATCTACAATTAGCCTCGATAAAGCACTTACAAGTTTGGGCGAAACGTCGGCTTTGATGTAACTATACAGGGTGTGGCGCGAAGAGTTTTGATTAAAAGTAATGGCGGATAGAGTTATGTTAAAAATCTGAAATTACGAAGCTATAGGTTTTCGATGACGCCGAGTTCAAATATAATATTGTCCTTAATGTGGCACTTCCGGTTATACCGGAAGTAGACGTCAACTTTGTTATTTTAAATGGAACCTAGTATTTTTTATTTTATTTTCGGATTCTACATGAAATTTTAGATTAAATTTGTGAACAATGTCCTATACCAAAATGAAGTATTTTCGAGATATTTCGATTTTTTTAAAAATTTTGAAAAAATCTAGTCTACATTGAATACCGATATCTCCATTAATTACGAAGCTAGTGACGTGAAATTGTAACTAACAAACAACAAGCGCTTGCCCGTTAACTCCATGTGTCCAACTCATTGATATTTCATACAGAGTGTTTAAAACTTAGCTGCCACCGTGGCCAATTTAAATCATTTATAAGTTGCTTACTTTAAATAGAACACCCTGTATTTTATTACATTTTTCGCTGTATTTTTTTAAGCCAATTCGTTTGGTATCAGTATTCCCTATACCTAAATCCAACCAGTTTTGAGATATTTCATTATCTTTGTTAAAACATAACAACACTTAATTGTTTCAACATTAGTAAAGGGTAGGCCATGATTTCCATTATTTAAGGTGATATTTTGATATTTTTCATAAGTTATTAATTCTGAAAAGTAACCAATAGCCTGAAAGGATTATTAATTATGGATATCATTAAAAACGTTGACTATGTATTTTGTATTAATTTAATTAGATAACTTACAAACAAAAATAACTAAATGTAATATTAAACAAATAAAGTTTTATAATAAGTGTTCAAAATTAGCTCCATCTACTTCTAAACATTTATGAATCCTTTTCATTAAGCTACGTCTTGTAATTCTGGAAATATGGTCAGGTGTTAGAGAATTAAAAGCAAGTAAGACTCTTTGCATCATATCTTCCTTTGTCGTAACAGGTTTGAAAATACCTGATTTTTAATGTAACCCCAAATACCAAAATCTAGAGGAGCCAAATCAGGAATGCGAGCTGGCCAACGAAACGGACCTTGATTGGCAATCCATCTATCATCAAACATGTCGTAAAGATGGTCAGCAACACGCCCAAAGTTATGAGGAGGTGCTCCATCTTGCTGATACCAAGCTGAAGTCGCCTCTCCATTTCTTAAAGTATGTAACGCGGGTCGTATGACTTCTTCTAAAATGTCGCAATATCTTTCACCGTTTAAATTTCATCATAAAATTTTATTGCTAAAATTTTATCGTCTTTTATTGCACAAAAAACATTAAAACTCCAACTATCTTGAAAGAACGTTCTTTAATAACATGTGGATTTTCATTAGACCAAAAATGGGAATTATGTCGATTAAATAATCCATTTTTGCTAAACTTTGCTTCATCACACCATATAACTTTTTTATGAAGTTTTCATCCTCTTGGGTCTTCATTAAAAACCATTCACAGAATTGCACCCTTCGAGGAGGATCATCTAATTTTAAGTGCTGCACCAAATGATACGAAAATGGTTTCCATTTGTGTTTTTTTAAATGCGATGAATTGTTCTCGTCGACAAAGTAAGATCTCTTTCACAATCTCTAATAGAGGCATTTGGAGAGGCCGTAAAATAACCCAAAACATTAATTTCGTTTATGTCATTGTCCACTAGTGGTTTATTTTTATTAATTTGTGTCTTAAATTGACCAAACTGACGGCAGTTTTAAGCAATCTTCTTATAATATCACCAGTTGCATTTGGTCGATTTGGATATCTTTCTGCAAAAACACGACAAGTCCTTTCAACAATTCTATTACACTCGCCGTAAATAATAATAAGATTTAGGAAATCATCATTAGTAAACCCTACATTTGCCATTATTTACTATGAAATACAAACTGGTAAAGAAAACTGTCAAAACAACATAAACAATAACGTTCTAACTATCAAATCTTTGACAGCCATGGCCTACCCTTTACTAATGTTGAAATAATCAAGTGTTGTTATGTTTTAACAAAGATAATGAAATATCTCAAAACTGGTTGGATTTAGGTATAGGGAATACTAATACCAAACGAATTGGCTTAAAAAAATACAGCGAAAATGTAATAAAATACAGGGTGTTCTATTTAAAGTAAGCAGCTTATAAATGATTTAAATTGGCCACGGTGGCAGCTAAGTTTTAAACACTCTGTATGAAATATCAATGAGTTGGACACATGGAGTTAACGGTCAAGCGCTTGTTGTTTATTAGTTACAATTTCACGTCACTAGCTTCGTAATTAATGGAGATATCGGTATTCAATGTAGACTAGGATTTTTCAAAATTTTAAAAAATCGAAATATCTCGAAAATACTTCATTTTTGGTATAGGACATTGTTACAAATTTAATCTAAAATTTCATGTAGAATCCGAAAATAAAATAAAAAATACTAGGTTCCATTTAAAATAACAAAGTTGACGTCTACTTCCGGTATAACCGGAAGTGCAACATTAAGGACAATATTATATTTGAACTCGGCGTCATCGAAAACCTATAGCTTCGTAATTTCAGATTTTTAACATAACTCTATCCGCCATTACTTTTAATCAAAACTCTTCGCGCCACACCCTGTATAGCGTTATTTTTGATACAACCTCTACCTAGAAGGAAAACCTCTTTAAATTATACCAATAATTGGAGGAAAAAAATGTTCTTAAAAAATGTTAAATTATTGGGTTTAGAAAGAACAATTTTATGTATGTAACAACAAAACATTTATTTGAATAAATAACTACGCAGAAAATTAAATAACAATTTACAACAAATCACAAAGCATTGCCTTAATTCTTGTGATGTTTGTTTCCTTGTCTTCTTTTATTACTCGTAGGACATATATTCACATCTTGAGGTACGCAATTTTTTCACCATTAAAGTTGCCATCACTCTGTTATTTAATAATTGTTTTGTCACAGTAATTGTTTCCGTTTCGTAATGTCTTATCCTGGTATAATGTGGCAATATGTCTTCTAATTTATCTAACTGTTGATCAATTAATATCGTTTTGATTTTATTTTCTAAGGTAGGGGTCTCGTACACTTGCTCATACCCGTCTAAAAATTCGCTCCCAAATAAATCTCCTTTAATCATTTTATTTTGTCTTCTTTTATTTTCGTCGTCGTTTCTATGAAGAACGTAATATTCTTTCCTTATATCATGGTCGATATCTTTTTTTTCTGATATTATACGATGTAGCGTTTTTATATCCGCAGGGTTGTTTTTTCCCTTTTACTTTTATACACACAGGATTTTTAGTAACGTACTCTGTAACCACATTAATCACTTTTGTAACCACACGAGAGGTTTTTATCAATGGAATGTTCACTGATGGAATAGGTATGTTGTTTTGTACGGTAACGATAGGGAAGGAAGTTGTCCGAGGTAATCTTGCGGGTTAAATAATTTAGCATAATTTTGGTAAATACTCGAATTTGCTTTTAAAGTAATGGTTAAAATTAATATTAGATACACAAACGTAATGTTACACATGATGGTGTTTAGTATTTATGATACACTGAACTGCAATATATAATTGCGCTCGCTTTTATAAGTTTTCTTCTGAATTGGGTAGAAGGTGAAAGAGAAGAAAACCGTGACATGTAAATTTATGTTGTTATTTTCTTATTCAAATTATACATAACAATAATTTTGCACGCACGCATTAATTCCTAAACGTTTGTATTCATACTTGGCGTCGCTAAAAGTAAACCAGCGAAATTTGTGAAAATATTAGTAAATAATTAATAATAATAAAAAAATTAAAGTTGCTTGTAACAGTTTACCGCTTCGTTAATTAATTACGTTTGCATTGTAAAATTTTATTAAAAAAAACAATAAAAAGAAAGTCACTGTCTCCAAATAAATTACAGCGTGAATTTAAAAACTAAGTACAATTTCTACAGTATGTCAACATCATTAAGTACACGAGATTTAAAGGAAAAAAAACAACCCACATAGTTAAGATTGTGACAAGTAAAAAGGTCTGCGAAGAAAGTAAGTTTTATGAAAGTTATAAAAATTAGACAGTCAAAAGGTAACATGATACTGTCTAACTTGCTGTAACTACAGTCATTAAATTCTTGTTACTAAAAATTTATCATTTGCTCTTAGAAAAAAAGGTTAAGTTTAATTAGTATTTGTTTTTATTGCGACATTGCTTGTGTTTCTTTAAGCATAATTTGTGTGATATGCAAATGTAGTGATAGTATATAATTTTAATACATAATTGGTGGATTTTGATATGACAAATAAAGTAGAATAGTAATTAGGTGTATTTATCTTGTTCTACAGTATTCAATAGAATTGCAAAGTTGATTCTACTGATTTTTTAAACGTTTGTTTATACAGTATGTTGGTAAAGAAGCGAAATAAAGTTTAAAACAGCAATCGAATTTTGTTTTCATCTGCTAGTTTTTTACGTGAAACAGAAATATAAAGGGTAGGTAAGAAAGGAAGTATGAGGTCATCCTATTTTTTAAAATTGCATTCACGGCAAGTGGAATTTGAACACTTAAAAGTATTATTAGCTCAACTTCCAAATTTAAATCATTTAAAGGTTTGAATACTCGATGCAATTAAAAACATTATCTCAAATTTCATCGCTTTCGATACTGTCAGATTGTTAACGATAGGCAGATTTTGAGTCACCTAAAATGGCAGTTTCCGCTGTTATCGTTAATTGGGCGCATGCGCAATACGGAAACAATAACATCAAATAATGTATCGGCGAATGACAAATTAATTATAAATCGTCACAAAAAATTAGGTTACGTTTAAAAATTATAACAAAAATGCGTAATAACTGACAGTTCTGTTACGTGCAGTCCAAAATTGCTCGATGTTATTGTTATTAGAAAGATTTTGAGACCCTTAAAATAACGTCAAAAATAACATACTTTGTGGTTATAAATAACGATAACGTGGAGCAATTTCAATAGAAGTTTTAACAGAACTGTCAGTTATTAAACTTTTTCGTTGTAATTTTGAACTTTAACCTAATTTTTTATGACAATTTACAATAAGGCATTTTAATGCGCTGTCAGATAGCTGTCAAACTTACGTATAATTAGATCTATTTTATCATTGAGTTATAGGATTTTAATATAGTTTATACGTTTAATTGATTTGTAATGTACTATAATGCTAGCATTTGGTTGTGTAGTGAACTGTGGCAGTAGAGGAAATCGTGACAGTGTTAGTTTTTTAGAATCCCTGTTATTTGTAATTTTAAACATAAATTGAGTTAAAATACTCTTTCACAGATTCTATACCTAACTTAAATAAAACGACCACTAAAAGTACAAATAATCAACATAAATTACTTACATTCGAATGAAAACAAAGGTTTGTTTGCCTTACAGACGCCATTTTGGCGAAAGCGTTGAAATGCCTTATTAATTTGTCAGCGCATTGCGGATTGGTCGCCCTATAACTATAATAAACGTAATTCGCCGTAAAAAAGTTTGGCATTATCGTTATATTGTTTTGATCTTATTTTTCCTTACTTCGCATGTGCATAAATAACTATAACCGCGGAAACCCAAAATCTATCTATTAGAGTAGCTAGTTTTTACTTCTAATGATTATGATAATTTCACTTCACAATTTCTTTATCCAACAATAGTATATTAAGTATGGAGAACGGTAGGGTTTTATACCGATCGAAGACAATTGTTTGGAGGAGGAGCGGAGCGACGACTCCAATTATTGTCTGAGATCGGTTATCCTTAACGTTCGACATGCTTATAACGTTTTTGCACGATTGATACCATTATAAATTATAAAATTAAACATTTTCGTCATATTGACTAGTTTCATTCATTTTATCAAGATAGATACTTTGGTTGTTAGGTAGTAACTAGGGTGCATAACAACAATGGAGAATTGAGTTTTTATTTAGTTGTCAATAATTTTAAGTACAATTTTGATTATCATAAATTAAAATATGAGCGAAAGTGAATTTGAAGAAATTGAACGGGCTTGGGAAGAAGGGTGTTCCGCAATTATTCCCGAAAAATCTAAAATCCGTTATCAAAATACCTACCAAAGTTTTAAAAAATGGTGCGAAGGCAAGAATTTAAGAATCGATGAAAAGACTCTATTGGCATATTTCGTTCAAAGACATATGCAGTTGAAAGCTCCTGAAGCCTCTGGGCAGAATATTCAATGATTAAATCCACCGTTTTTCTTTATGATGGCATTGATATTTCCAAGTTTTCAACTTTGATCGCGTATTTGAAGAGAAAAATGTTGGCTATAGGCCTAAGAAAGCGAGCATTTTTACACGGGAGCAATTTGAAAATTTTCTGATGGAAGCACCGGATGAAGAATTTCTAATTCACAAGGTAATGTAAGCTAGCTTGGGTAAAAGAAATACTCTAATGAAGATTTTTTCATAATTTGTAGGTCGCAATGATATTGGGAATATCTGGTGCCTGTAGAAGAGAAGAATTATATAATATTACTATGAATGACATCCAACAAACCGATGGTTTAATGATTGTAAAATTACCCAATACAAAAACGAACATCCAGCGTAATTTTATAGTCGTTAATAAACCAGACGATAAAATTCCATATTTAGGAATTCTGCAAAAGTATATAAAACTTCGTCCATTACAAGTGAAATCAAATAATTTGTTCTTAAGATACGCCAAAGGAAAATGTTGTGCTCAAGTAATAGGAAAGGGACAATCGGGGGCTGGCCTTCTCGAATTGCCAAATTCTTAAATTTGCCTAATCCCGAGAACTATACTGGCCATTCGTTCAGGAGGACATCAGCAACGCTTTTGGCTAATAAAGGTGTTGATGTCCTCGGATTAAAGCGTCATGGAGGTTGGCGTTCATCGACAGTGGCAGAAAGCTATGTAGAAGATTCTCTTCAAAATAAAATAGATTTTGCCGAAAAATATTGTGCAATACTAGTAATACTATTAATGTATGCGATTCTGCAGGAGTTTCTGTTAGTAGTGAAACCACAGCCCAAACAAGTGGGATTTCATTAAATAATTTAACAAATTGTACCATAAGTTTCAATATTAATAAATAATTCGTTAGTTTTCTTTATTCTTTCAAAAAATAAATTAAAAGTAAGAGATTTTAACTCGACGGTAAGTGAATTACTTACCGTCGAGTTGGATTACTTACCGTCGAGTTGGATTACTTACCGTCGAGTTGGATTACTTACCGTCGAGTTGCTAGTAAATGTCACCTACTGACGTAAAATCTGTCACGGTAAACAGTCAAAAATGATCAATCGTGCAAAAACATCTATTTTTATCCTATTTACGTCTTGATTTTTTGTTAGTCTAAAATAGAAACAGGAAAGGCAGATATAATTTTTATTATCAAGTTTTTAATTTGTTTTTTCAAATTAATAAAAGATTAGGTTTCTTTACACAAATTTTAAAAATAACAATACTTCCCTCCTAACGCCGACTCCCAATATTGAGCACATATTTTTTTTCTTCTCGTCCATCTTTTTTCTCCTCTCTATCCCTTCATTTATTCATTGAATTGATTTCCCTTTTCCGTTAATTTTTGGCACTATTCTTTGATTGTTTTCCCATTCATTCCCACACAATTCTTACTACCATTCTTTTTTATTTCATACCTTTTTCTGTAGTATGTACTCTTTTACTTACGAATTTTCTATGTTTCTCGTTATATTTACCTACTTTTATTCTTGTTATTATCTTATCTTACATACACCTTCTTTCCTGTCTTAACCTCCCTGTCTCTTTTCTGTTTCTACGGGTATTTTTGTAGTTTCAGTTCTTCTTCCATAACACTGTGATTCATTCTCTAGTCATGACGTCCACTTCCAATATTTCTCTTGTATCTTTACAAAGTTGGATTGCTCTGTTATTAAACAGGATATCGACTTCTAGTTTTTTTATTTAATAGATATTTCTTAGTTGCACTTTTTAAAAATATTCTTTCTATACACACGTGGTCATAAACAAGGTAACCGGACCAAAGTTGGGTTTTTTTGAGTGGAACATTCTATACAGAGTGTCCAGAAACTCTCCTGACAAACGAAGACCGGAGGTGCCTTAGATAATTTTAAGACAATTTAACCCAATTCACCTAGTCCGAAAATGCTTTGTAAGGGAGCTAGAGCTCTTTGAAGATGGCGCCTGGTAAAGTAAAAAATTAAAAGATAAACTTCACAAACTGAAAACAATTTGACAATGAAAAACGTAGGTTTTACTTTTGTTGGAAGACGTGAGGTCACCGCTCCAGGCCAGAGGTCAAAGGTTAGGTCAACTTGTGACCCCGTCTAAAATTAGCACCTGGACCTCCTGAACAATTTGACGTATAGATCTCCAAAATCGGTTCAGCCGTTTCGGAGGAGAAGACGAACATACAGACAGACAGACAAATCGGGCCACGATTTTATGTGTGTAGATTAAGTGTCTAGCAGCAACTGTTAATGCGTTAACTGACATTTACTGTGAAAAAAGTCTCATCTTTGACAAATTACAGCACTTACACCCTTTGTTATTTCTTTTCCATATTTTTGCAATTAGTCGCCCATTATAGTCAACAATTCTAAAAACCTGATCCCTGCTGAGTTTTTTTTAAATACTATACAGGCTGGTCGAAAACTCAAAATTATCTTTTTCTCAATCTCTAAAGACTTTAGAGTAACTTCTGAAGAAGCTAACAGCATGGTTAGCGAAACGTCAAGCAGAGAACGTAGGAAGGCAGGACGAACACGGCTCAACCCGGAAGATAATAATCTTAATGACAACAGCCGCGAAAGCTTACATTCATACAGTTCTCATTTACTTCGGATTCTCTATTGCATAGAAGTGCATATTATGCCGATTCACCGCCCCATTACTTCTGAAAGTAGCTTTGTCGCTGAACAAAATTTTTACTTGAAATGTGTTGTACCCATGTATCAACTCTAACATGTGTTCGCAGAATTCAACCCGTTTGCCAAAATCATCTCCGTACAATTTCTGATGCAGATCAAGGTGATATGGATCAATTCTACTTTTTAAAATTATTCTATTAACACTACTCTGAGACATCTCTAATTTTCTCGCCATCTCCCGTGTGCTCACATGTGGATTTTCTTCCAACATCAGTAGTATATCCAATTATTGATCATAGTTGATTCTATTTGCATTTTGCTTCTTCTTATAAAGCACACTTCCACTTTCCTCGAATCTGTCCATAGCACTTTGTAAACTCTGTTTAAATGATGTTTTTTCTTCCGGATATTTTGCATGGTAAATTCATGTTGCCAATAAAATATTTTGATCGGCTTCTCAAAGGCAATAAATCATCCTTATTAGTTCTTCCTTTGATTGATTCATGGCGACATTGGTAGTGATACAGTATTGTTGTGGATACAGTATTGACTTGTGCCAGGTAGTGACATTTCTTGTTCAGTTGTTTAATTTTTTTTTGATACCAGCCTACTAGTTTCATCAATTAGGCTGCTGTTCGCTCGATGTCTCAAAATATGCTTAGAGCGACAAGGAAATGTTTTTGAACACTTACTGAACTAGGGAAAAGTTGAATGTTGTTTTTTTTGTTTTTTTGAAAGTTATCAATAAATTATTAAAATTAGCATTTGAAGTTGTTAAATATTAAAAACCTGAATACGACACTACAATGTCACAATAACTTATTATTACCAAAAACAGATCCTCAAAATGTGTGTATACCAATTTTAGTGCTACTCCTATTTTGAGTGAAAGCAACTAATAATAGTTGTAGAATATCTCAAAAAGTTTCGGTCCTAGTACCCAAGTGTTTATATCGTTAGAAAGCTCTTAAAAATCGTACTCGAATGACGAATCGGTATATAGGGTGTTCCATTTGAAAACATTGAGAAAATGATAATTTTGTGTTTTTGTCAACCCTGTATAGAATTTAAAAAAAAACGTCAGCAGGAATCAGATTTTAAAATTTTTGACTATAATACAAAACCAATTACAAAAAGATGGACAAGAAATAACAAAGAATGTAAGTGCTGTGATTTTTCAAAGATGGGATTTTTGGTAGTAAGTGTCAGTTAACGCTGTAACAGTTGCTGTTAGACCCCTAATCATGTATACAAATTCAAGTTATTTTTCAACAGATAATCTAAATTTGTGTAGATTTTCATTTTAAAACCCAACTTTGGTCCAGTTACCTAATTCAGGACTACCTGAATAGGAAAAATATTTTTAAAAAGTGCAACTAATGGATATCTATTAAATTAAAAAAAACAAAAATTAATATCCTGTTTAATAACGGAGCAATCGAACTTTGTAGTTTGGTTGAGTCATCCGGTATGTACTCTATTGTTATTGTCACACCTAATATTATACCCTAAGTATCTGTATTCGTTTAGTCTCTTTATCTTTTTCTTTCAACATCATTTGCCTTTCTTTCGCTTTTTTAAATTGTTTTCTCAACAATTTTTTTTCAAATTTTCAGAACCTTAATTACTCATCCCATTTCCTCTTTATTAGTTGCTAATGCCACAGTGTCATTCGCTTACGCCAACACCCATACAGTTTTCCTTCCTATTTTTACTTATCCTCCTACCTGGTTTTTTCCCAATTCTTCCACTAGATCTCTAATATAAATTAAAAACAGACTAGGGTTTAACGGAAATTCCTACTTTATAAGCTGTAGAATGTGTAGACCAAACCTTCTGCAATTGTGGATTGGTCCGTCTTGGCGTAACATTTGCTGCAAGGTTTAGAAAAACCACCAAAACTTAAACATACCGACCCTGACCTACTTTAGTTTTCGTATGTAGTAATATTGATTATGTGTGTAATATTAACAGAAGGTAACTAAGAACATAGCACAGGCATTATTTGTTGTATGCAACAACAACAGTTAAGAAAGTTATCAATATCTGAGAAAAAAAGTATAGTTTCTCACTAACAACTTCCCAAAAATATACACCATAGAACTGAGACTACCAGAAAGTAACCAAAATACCAACCTAAATGAAATCGCATAATCTAAGAGAGTTAAGCATGCCATTAAAATTATCTAAAACTCCATTCAAGTGGGGTAACATAATCGAACCCTTAATCTTTATACTAAGATATCCAGTAAATTAAAAAAAAATTAAATACCCACGAAGGAAAATGTGTGTGATGGAAAGGAAAACAAAAAAAAATTGAAGTTAACACAGAAACAAAACCCATGGCCGCACAAACTGATAATCAAAGTATTGCGGAACAAAAAAAATGGATGACGATAAAACAAAAAAATTCTACAAGAGATACTACGACCAAATAGGCAATTTTTCAACAGGAAAGAGAAGATAAAGTTGAGAACTAGATTGGGCTTCAACAACTATACACATAAACAAAATAAAAAAAATGGAAAACTAACACCAGGCAGAATTTGGCAATAGTAGTTAAAACAAAATTATAGCCAAAGCAAAAAAAAGTACTATAAAAGTGATAAAAGAAATTTCTAAATAATAACTCTAAAAGGGAAAAGAAAAAAAAAGCAAACTGTAGAAAAATTGTTACAATAGAAGGATACAATGGAAATAAATATAGTGAGATTAAAATACTGTGAGTGTCCTAATCATTTAGACATTCCACAGGTTAAATCTAAATCCAAATATTACTTGCAAGCACTGATTAAACCAAATCCCAATTGTTTCTTCGTTCTTGCGATAA
This sequence comes from Abscondita cerata, assembly GCA_030710515.1. Lineage (NCBI taxonomy): Eukaryota > Metazoa > Arthropoda > Insecta > Coleoptera > Lampyridae > Abscondita > Abscondita cerata. The sequence goes on from JALBCR010003237.1 coordinate 21,022, forward strand.
TCTAAAGCGGTAGTTAAACTGGGCATTAATTTAATATTTTTTGTTTTTCTTTCTTAAAACACTTCACAAAATTAAACATTTAAAAATAAAAAATATTAGTATTAACTACACCAAAACAAAAAACTTCGGAAGCATCCTTCATTTAATAAAATGGAGTGTTTCAAATGTAAAAAACGGTCAGTGATACACATTCCAAATGCAAGGTATGTGTTAATGTATTTCACAAGAGCTGTGCAAAGATCGTAAATAGCATTAAAGCACTGGATGACTCATACGATGTAATCATCTGTCAATGTCACAAGACTGACGAACAAAGATCTCCCAACCCAAAGCGTTTCTAGTGGCGCTGATATGGATTCACTTCGCGTCGAAAATTCTTTGCTTAAAGTTCAATTGTCCGTACTTCAATTAGAAGTTGAAACGCTCAAGAGTATTAATGCGACAGTTAACTCCAACTTTAATCATGTATTTACACAGCTCGCTGATCTAAAGAATCTTATTATAGAATTCAATATCAACTGCTCAAAGCAACGCAGTGCTGCCGAGATCTTAGTAAATGATAGTTCTCGGAATGTCGCTTCCGCATCTGATAGGGTCCAATTAAATAATCGCACTTTTGCTGAGGTTGCTGCTTCCTCATTAGCAGAGAGTAACAGTGAAGCTGGAGCACTTCTGTCAGCGAAATCAGTGGCTTCAGGTGTCAACGGTGAAGGTTCGCGGCGTCCGACTCCACCTCCAAAAATGATCGTTACTGGTGACGGTCTTCGCCTCTGCTGCTCCAAAAATACCCGAACGGAGATGGTTCCACGTAAATAACCTGAGCCCGGGAACAACTGTTGAACTCGTCACAGAACATATTTTGAATATCTCGCAAGTTAACTACTTTGCACTCACTAATAATTATTATTACACATCTTTCAAGGTGGGTGTTTTAAAAGACGATACTTTCAGGATACTAGATGCTGGGGATGGCCTAAAGGAGTCAGCGTAAGAGATTTTGTATTCGACAGACCTCGTGCGTCGGTCCCTTTTCGTCAACGGAAGCCTCTTCAGGATCCTCCACACACATTGTAAAACTAAAGGTATACTACCAGAATGTCAGAGGACTGCGCACAAAGCTTGCCGATTTACGTTTCTCGTTATCCATATGCCAAAATGATATCGTGGTGTTAACCGAAACCTGGTTAAACGACTGAATCACAGACGGCGAGCTCTCCCTTGGCTCTTACAACATATTTCGAGCGGATCGTGATGCTATGGCCTCCAAGAAGATTCGTGGTGGTGGAGTTCTAATAGCTGTGAAGAATAACGTACGTAGTAGTGTCTTAGATGCATCCACATTGCCTGGTTTGTGCGTGGATTTGTGGTTGGTTGTATCCGGAAAATGTGAGCCCGAAATAGTTCTGACTGTATATTCCCCCATCGTCGGACGTTGGAGTTTATGTACACTATTGTTCATATATCGAAACCTGCATCGTAAATTTTCCAAAGCGCGACTGTTGTGTTTTGGAGACTTTAACCTACCAAGCGTGAATTGGAACAGCGACGGATCGGGTATCGGGAATACGAAAGTAGCAAGATCATTTATTGAGAACTTGTGCTTACTAAATCTACATCAAAAAAACCTCATTTCTAACGTGTTTGGTTCAGTATTGGATCTTGTGATAACAAACTGTGATAACTTGTGCTGTGACTTAGCTCTAAATGCTCTTTAGCGTGTGATTTGAATCACCCTGCAATTGAGTGTAATTGCGAAACTGTTACACCTAGGGCTTTACTGACTGATGAATTTATTTTAAATTTTAAAAGAGTCGATTTTGAACTTATCGATAAACTTTTAAGTGAAACTGCTGATGAAGTACATCTAAGCCATAATGCTAACTTGACTTTTAATTTCTCTACTATGCATATCTCCATAAACGACGTATTTGAGGTGGCAGTTTACTCCATTGGTTCGAATCGTATTTAGCTAGTCGTACCCAGCGTGTAAAAATCAGCAGCTACTTGTCGCGTGAAGTGTTTGTGACTTCCGGTGTGCCACAAGGGTCACACCTCGAGCCCCTTCTGTTTAATTTGTTTGTAAATGGCTTAGGTAAATGTTTTGTTAACTCTATGTTTTTAATGTACGCAGACGATCTTAAAATCTATAATATAACATCAATGATCACAACCTGCTTCAAATTGACCTAAATCGACTCTCTAACTCAACTCAAAACCTACTCTCGTTACCAAGCTTGTCTGTGTGACGAGAGACACTTGAATTATCATTCTTATTTAAAATTGTCCGCAATGAAATTGATTGCTGTGATATGCTTGCATTGATAGGATTTACGGTGCCTCCGAGAACCCTGAGAAATGCCAACACATTCCACGTAGAGCGCTGTAGAACTAATCAGAGGATGTCTGCCCCATTAGTACGCGTCTGCTACACTGCTAACTCTAAGGGGGATATTTTTTATTTAAAGAAGCTGACCTGGCTGCACTCATGAGAAGACTTAATTTAATTCTGTTTTTTCTTTTTTTTAAATACTTTTATTGTATGTATGTATTGCATGTTTATCTTAATGCTGATTCAATGTAGCAATGAGCCCAGTGCTCGTATATGAATATAAATAAACAACGAATAAAATTTAAATAACAAAAAAGAAAAATTGAAGATGTAACGCATACAAAAAAATGGACCATTCTAACATTCTCCGTCAAGAAATAAAATAAAATGAACAAAATGAAATAAACACTGGATCTCGAACGGTTTCTCTTAAAAATAAATTAGTATTCAAACATATTTACCCAAACTTTTACACAATACTCTAATCTCCAAACTGGAAATCACTTATGGAACATACATTCCGCAAGTAGATCATTGAAAACGACTTGATGTATAAACATTTGATAATAGTCAAACACCAACCTTTTAAGCTATATAAGGAAGTTATCATCAAATACGCCAGAACAAAGGCAAATTAAAAAATATATAATTAAACAACAATAAACAAGAAGGATAATGTAGAAAACTAAGCTAAATCCACTGACATAACAATCAGAAAAATAGAATAAGGAACACAAAAAGAACTAAAAAATAAAAACAAGTTTCAATCAGTCTGCTGGTGGAACGAAGAAATAAAAAATATAAAAACCAGAAAGAACCAAGGAATTACATTAAAAAGAGTGTGAGGGTCTGCACTGAAACTTTTGGAGAAAAGGAATATGTAAAAGGGTTTGTACTCAATCTGATTAAAAATTATTTACAAAACAGAACAATAAAAATAAGCACAATCTACACAATTAAAATGACATGTGGAGTTCCACAAGGGTCTACACTAACCTAAAAATACAGCATACCTTGGCAACCTCGCTATGATAATAAAGAAAATTGAAGATACGAACTAAAACTGAAATAGAACTCATGGAAAAAATGCGACTTACACTAACAGAACTATACTGAAAGAAAGAAATACAATTAAAAACATGAAGAAATAGATAATGAAGTAATCAAAAGTGGGAAATGTTACTAAATCTTTGCAAAAAGCATAGACTCAGATCACAGAACTGAATAACCCATCAGTTAACTGTAACGACTGTGAGTGTTAAGTGCATATCGTTATCAAAGCGATAACTTTAAGTGCTTGAAACACGTGTGTCGATAAAGCCAAATATTTCTTAGTAGCACACACGCAACGAAAGAACACCTGATGCAGCTTTATCGACACACGTGTGTTTCAAGCATTTAAAGTTATCGCTTTGATAACAATATGCACTCTCAGTCGTTACAGTTAACTGTTAGCATTTCTTAGTTTGATTCTATTCATACGTGTCCATGTTACACGAAATGTCGTTAGACGCACATTTAATTTATGAATAAACTATGTTCGACTCCCTTTGTAATTCACTTTTATAATCAGTGTAGTTCGATTCGTTTTTCGGCAGAATTTTTACATAAATCGGTAGTAGAATTTATCTAGGGTAGTAGATCTACCGAAACTTCGGTAAACCTACAACCGTTTTCTCAAACTAATAGAACATCCGCGGTATTTTTGCGGCCCAAGTCAACACTTTTTCTCGAGACACGAGATAGCGGTTTGAGCGTTGACTGTAACGTTGTCATGGCAACGAAAGCCGCAAACTTTTGGCGGATGCTGTACTTCATCCTTAGCGATCTATGAAATCCTAGGACAATGAATGAGCCTTTATTATGGATATATTAGAGCAAATGATTAGCGTACGCCCACCATCTACAATTTTTTCAAAGGCTTATTTTTGTCTCATTATAAAAAAGGAGCAATTTGTCACTTTAATACAAAATGTCTTATAAAATATCAGTTTTGTTTTTCTAAATTAAATTGTGTCTACTATACTAGTGATATCTGCCTTCCTAGGCTAAAACGCAGTATCTTCACTTTTTGTCAATTTATCAAAAATCATATCATTGGTGTTACATTATTATCTACGGTTATATAAAATCATTTTTACTGACAAAAGTAAAACGCAGCAGTTGGTTTGCAAAACGAATAGGTATCTTTCAACTGAATAAGGTAAACTACCGGCATCTTTTCTTTGGTGACAAGCTAGACTTTCAATCCAAATTAAATTTATTGCTATTGACATCGTCACAATACAAATCAAATTTCTCTCTTTCAGCAACAATTTCAACCATCTGGCGAAGTATCAGTTTAGAATTTATATGATTCATTTTATATGCAGATGAATGATCTTGCCAAGAAAAAATTCATTCATCTCTATAGATTTCACCACTATTTTCCCAGAATTAGCATTCTGGACATCATTAATAAAGGCAACTTTATCGACAGATGTGTAATCAGTTACATAGCCAACTATATGTTGGCAAAAATTACAATCTCAAATCGCCTGCTGAAGGTTTTTAAGTGGTTGTACAATAGCAAAGAAACACCGAGAATCACTCAACAGCTGTTTCGTCCTTTTGGGGCTCTTCAGGAATGAGAGTATTGTACAAATGCGTGCTATCGACTATGTTTCCTACTGGAGGGAACATCATATACAAAAAAAAAAGTGTTGCAACATTTAGGTGTCGACTCGTGTAACGTAACACGTACGTAAATGAAATTTGCATTAAAGACAACTTCGTCGACAGATGTGTAAGCAGTTACATAGTCAATCCTTCAATTAATCCCAATTAATCAATACTTTTTGTTGGTATATGATGACGCCTCCAGTAAGCAATTGTTTTTACTGTTTATTTTGTATGTTAAGAAATTCATTTGTTAATGTAACAAGACAAATAAATTGAATTAATAATAAAATAAATAAATAATTAATGATGTTGTGCTTTTGATTGAAGATATGCAGTTTAGTATTTCTTTGGTTAATTGGATATCGGTTAGTATTTCTATGTGTCCGAAAAATTGAAGTCGTCCTTTTCTGATGCCGACTTCAAAGTTTGAATACTTTTCAGTTGTCTTAATTGAATGTAGTTTGTACTCCTCAGGTGTGAGTTTTCTGATTGATTGCAGATGTTCTGGGATAGTCCAAGTGCTTTCTTTTTTTTTTGGAGGCGTCTTGGTTGTGAGGTTTTTTGGATCCCGTTGGTTTGATGAATTTTTATAGGTATTTGAAATGTAAAATTTTTTTGGTTATTTTATATTTTGTTGGGATTCTGTTGCCTTTGTGACATATGACTATAGTATTCTCAATCTGTAATTTTTTAGTGTTTTTATTAGTTTTACTACAGTTTTGGTATGTGAACATTTTGTTTAAACCAGTTTCTTTTCTTATTTTTCTGTCACTTTGTCAAGGCAATGTTGAACAGAAAAGGGAATAATCCATCTTCCTGTTGTACACCAGTCCGAATTTCGAATGTTTCAGAGATTTCTCCTATTGAATTTCACTTTGGAACTTGTGTCAGTCAGTTTTTGTTCGATGAGTCTCTGTGTTTTGTTGTCTAGTCCTCTTTCTTTAAGAATCTGGAAAAGTTCTTGTGTATCGTTCGAGTCGAAAGTTTTTTAAAGTCGACAAGTATGTCCCTGGTTTATTTTTATTTGTTTGCATATTTACTATGGATTTTAGGTTGAAGGTTTGTGTGGCCCAGAATTGAATTGATTTGAATTATATTTGAAATTCTGATAATTTTGGTTCTAGCTGTTTTTGTGTTCGTTTCAGAAAGACTGATAGAACTTTGTAGGTGACCTGACCGGAAGGTGTGACATTTCTCTATAGCTGTTTGTTTGATTTTTTATGTAGTGGGTGAATAAGTGGTATTTTAGTCAGGTACTTTTCTGTTTGCCAGATTTTTTGAATGATTTGTGTGATTTCCCGAAGTGGGTTGGGTCCGAGATTTTTGAGCAGTTTCGCTATGAGTCCGTTGTTTTTGAGTTTTTTTTTGGTGTGGTGATGAATTTTGTCTTATGTTTGTCTGGTTACTTTATTGAAAATTTGTCTGTGAGTTCTGGGCAACTAAAAAGTTGCGAAATGTGGTACACCTGCTATATATTTAGCTAAATACTTTTTTTTCTGTTTTAGGTTTAGTGCATTCAAAACGAAATGATGTGATTGAACTCGATTTTATTTTAACTACTTGTTCTCACTTCCACGTCGATCAAAAACTATAAAAATTAAATATTTGGTGTAATTTTGTCTGGCAGTTTAAGATTAGTTATAATGTACTCATAATTTAAATTTTACTAATTTTGGCATATTAATTGACATTTTCCACAACCAAAATAATTAGTTAAACTACAGTATACATCAATGCAGTAGTTCCACTTCACATAAAGTACATGGGAAAATTTGTTATTAAATAAATTTTGCGCAGGTTACTGCGCATCAGGGCTATTGTGGTGAAACTGATTAAGTAAAGTACGAGGCAACGTTCAAATACTTTTTGGCCGATCGGTAGTTTTCTTTCACTTACAAGTTTTACTCTCAGGGCAGTAAGTTCAGCATACCTCTTATTAATCACTATTAAGCACGTTATTAAAAACTAAAGTATTAGTCACTAAATTTTTTGGCGAAGATCTTGAATCTTCAGGTGCTTGCTGCTGTATGAAATTATCATTGACATTTCCACTATGCAGAATTTTATTTGCAAATTCTATTTTGTTTTCAAGTGATTCCTGGACGTAAGTTTGGCGACACTAGACGATTTCAAGCCTTCATCTCTTTTCACAGCACATCCACTCCTTTGTTCGCCAATGGCGTAGCGGACGTAAGCCTAAACGAATGCCCAGTGTACTTCTTCGAATTTTTTTTTTTTCAAGATAAGTAGCAATTTGAAACGGGATACTTCCGATAGTGTTTTTACTAACAATTTGCCTGAAACATCTCCCTTTATGAAATTTCAGAAAGAACCGTGTAGAATCAGCATTCTTTGGTCGCAAACAAGCATATTTTTTAAATATTTCCACAAAATGTATCTTCTCGTTTCGATGGTTGGTTATCGTAAAGGTTCTTTTTTGACTTGTTGTTGCCTCGAGAATTTTGACCACAATTAAGGAACCTCTGTCTTCTATATCATCAACGGTTAAATCACAAAGTTCTTGTCTTCTGTTTCGCCCATTATCAAAACTACCTGAAATGAACTAAATTAAATGTAGGGACAAGTCAATTTTATTGTCTGCTTATAACTTCATTAACAGAAACTTGTTGTCAGGAGCTTCCGTTTAAAACTTTTTCTTTGCTAAATACTAGTGATTTTTGGGTGGTATCCAAAATTTTTACTTTTTGAAAATGCAATGGTTTGGTGTATTTCAAAATATCGATATTATCATTCAGAGTTATGGTTGATTTGAGCATTGAATACTTGGCCCAAAGACTGCTAGAAGACTTCAACATCATGTTCCGGTGCACAAATACGCCACTAACACCTTCTCAGAAACACTAACTTGCTTTTCATCACACCATTTTTTGAATATAAGGTAGGTTCCCTTGTACCTCAGTTTTGACTTCTCAGAAATAATTAAAGTGCATCCAATGGCAAAAAAAATTTTGATTTCATTATCTTCGCCTTCTATACCTCTTTGGGCATTATTTACTTCAACTCCATAACAACCAGAGTGTATTAGCCGACTTGAAAAAATTAACTAATTGATTAATTATTAAAGCAATTGATCGGGGAAAAAGTAGTATAAGAATTTCGGGCAGTAGTGGTACCGGTCTTGGGTAATATGTGACATGTTTTTACCATTTTGTACAGCTCCACGAGAGCTTAAAAGACCAACCGCCGTCTTGTACAGTCGTATACCGCACTTAAGTATACACCTCTGATGAGCTCACAATAAGAGCGAAATGCTGCATCAGGTGTTCTTTTGTTGCGTGTGTACTTCTGTACAAGTTATCTTGGCTTTATCGGCAACGTGTGTTACAAGCATTAAAGCTATTGCTTAGATAGCGCTTTGCACTTTAACACACACATGCCGTTACAGTTAACTGTTGTCATTTTTCTTAGATTACAAATCAATTAAACGTATAAACTATATTAAAATCCATCTAATTATACATAAGTTTGCCCTACAGTAGCCATTTTTAAAGGTCTTTGACACCTATCTGACAGCGCATTGAAATCTCTTATAACAATTTGACGAATTACAACATTTTCACTCAAGTGCAATTACTGCATTCGTAGATGTATGGTGTGGTAAAATCATCTACTTTCGTAAGTAAAGAGTAGAATTGTCTTATTATTTTGATGTCAGTTTAGAAAACTCCAACGATAGTAATATCGGTGACACTCGATCAAAGTGTTTTTATGGAAAAATACATTTAATGCCAATATTTTGCTTCTGATTTTCATAATTCAAAAAAATCTTGTTTGTAACGAACATGTAACAATACATGATTTAAAGGATGTTATAATTACGAAACCAGATAATTATGGTTTTTATCACAAGTTACATAAACAGCCATTGTATTGGTAACGGAGAATGACGAGCACTTTCTCAATATTAGATTGGAAGGGTAACTATAAATTATTATTTTATAATGATGGTTATTAATTAAAGTTTTAGTAATAAATTTATCAAATTTAAGATAATGTATCGATGATAATGTTTTAATTTTAATGATCACTAACTTTTAAATTTTTATGCATGAGATTATTGAATGGATATTCCTTACGACATTCGAAAGAAGAGCAAGGTCTTCAATAATTGAATTTCTTCTCTACGAAATTGTATTTAAAAAGTGTAGAGTACCTACGATTTACTATAGATTATTTTCATTCAACTGAATGCCCTCTTTTCTCTTAAACACGAAGCATAACATGATCAAAACAATTACTTTTACTTATTCATTTTTACAGTTCACTTGCAGCATAAAAACAACAAATTTCTAAATCTTGCGTGTACGTAAACACCATAAAATATTTTCGTTTTATTTATTCAATCACTGACTGGCACAAATACTGAATACGACAAAATTCTATTTTAAACTAACAATTGCTATTTATAGTGGCGCTTATTTTTGAACAAAACTTTATATAAAAACATGCCGATGCTGAGTAAATATTTATTAAACCTACAATGTATACTACGTTCATGTGTTTCTTTTATCTAAACTAACGTTGCTTAAATCTTCGGTGGCGGTTAAGGGCAAATTTTCCAAAATGCTTGGAGACGATGGTTCAAGTTCCATATCCTTGGAACGCTTAACGCTATTCAACAAGTCGTTAGAAATTGCAGTTGGAACGATTTCCGAAAGTACATTAGTAGGTACCAGTTCATCTATGGAATACTGACTTATTGGGCACCTATCAAATCCATAGGTAAACGAGATGGTCTGCAACCTTTGACCGAAAAGGTAACGACCGTGCCTGGATCAATGACCGTCGTTGTTTTTAGATGAATTTCGGTGACTGTTATGGTAGGTCTTACAAGTCCAAGATACTCAGCCCATCCAACCACTTTCGTTTCATTAACTGGTGCAACAATTAGATGGCTGACGTTTTTGCTTATTATGTTAGGGTGATCGACTAATTGTCGTCCTTTTCTAAGATTTGAAACTTTAATATTATACGTAATTTATTTGAAAAGTACTTACAAATGACTGGGATATACTTCTTTTCCCATGAATTCGGGAAATGGTTGCAAATTTCTTAATCCTCTGCATGGGGGTAAAGTAGCTTCAACGTGCACGCACGATGAAGGCATTATTGATGTTACCATATCAGTTTGTACTTTAGTTTCCGTGTACGTTTGACCAAACCAACGTGCTTGGCGCACACTGTGTGCACTTTTCCAAAAACAAACGGAAATAGAACTATAAACACTATTTGCCGCATTGTGAACTGTTAGTAAGCGTAAGTGCCAATTTGGGTGTATTTATAAGTTTTTAAGAAAAAATTCCCCACTTGGAACAAACACATTAGCGTCTAGGTCAATTATCTAAAAATGCTATTTGTTTTATCTAAATGAGATGTTCTTTTTATCATACGCAGGTACGCAGTGTCTTTTACAAAAAAATGCAGGCGACTTCTATATTTTTTAAGTTTAATTGCAAACATTGAATTTGAAATATTTAAATGTGTACTTAACAAAGAAACAGTAGTCGTTGAATAAGTCTTCTTTTAATTAACGTAATATATTGTTACCTATGTAATTTACTTAATCAAAATAAAATAAATAATGACTTTTTATTTAATCAAAAATTATTTGACAATCTAACGTTTTTATAGTTACCCCGAATAATTTATGCATTCAATAACCTTCCTCAAATTTATATTATTACATACTCCCTTCAAATTACGTAAAAATTGAATTAATTTTTTTAAGTAATTTCACAACTAACTAATTCTATATAAATCTTATCCCATCCCCATTATTAATTATAATCATTCACACTCATTCACTCAATGATCCTCAGTCACCATCCTATCTTATTTCATTTCTCAGGCTTCATCATTAATACTTCATATTTCTTCTTAATTCATTTTCCATTTTTAAGTAAAATAACCGAAAAAAGACGCCTGAGGAAACGCTGGCAAACTACTCAATCAGAAGCAGACAAACGTGCTCTAAATCGGTCTTTGAAACAATTAACAAAGCTATTATTGTTACACAAAAATAAAGGAGTCGAAAACTACCTAGCAAATATCACAGCTACGGAAATCTCCTATTACTCGCTCTGGAAAGTGGTTAAGAAAATCACAAATTACCTATTATCAAACCAAATGGCCAATGGGCTCGCAGCAGTAAAGAAAAAGTAGAAACCTTTGCTGAGCACTTATCTAACGTGTTCAAACCTTTTCCTAGTACAAATCCTGAAGTGGATGCTAAAATTATGAACTTTCTACAATGCCCCTTTCAAATGAGTCTTCTCATCAAACCATTTAAGATCTTAGAAGTACAAACTTTAATAGATAAGGACACTAATCCCAAAAAGGCACCAGACTTTGATCTTATCACTGGGGAGATTCTCAAAAAGTTATCTGACATTGTTGTCCAAGCGATAACCCAAATATTCAACGTCATCCTCACTATTAGATACTATCCAGTTTCTTGGAAAGTGGTTCAAATAACAATGATACCGAAACCTTGAAAAAAACTTCCCATAGACCAATTAGCCTCCTTCCAATTATCTCTAAAGTTTTTAAAAAGCTACTTCTAAAAAGACTACAGCTCATCCTGGATACAAAAGGATTCATACCCAATCACTAGTTCGGTTTTCGATGATAACACGCAACTGTAGAACAAGTCCACTGAATAGTAGATCAAATACATATCGACTTTGATGAATATAGATATTGCTCCGCGGCGTTCTTAGATGTAACCCAGGCCTTTGACAAGGTCTGGCACCTGGAACTACTATATAAACTAAAAAAGCTTCTGCCATACCAATTCTGTAAAGTACTAAAATCTTACTAATCAGACCGGTATTTATATTTGAATCACCATGGCAAATGCACGAATCAACAACCCGCTGTACCTGCACTTCCCCAAGGCAGTGTTCTGGAACCTACACAGTACTTTCTGTTTACGGCTGACATTTCCACTACGAGTAGGGTAGAGTGCACCACCATGAGACAATCTAATATTTTTCTTTAAGTGAGTTACCGCCACCTATTAATACAAGGAGCATACTACATACCCCCACCCGATATTATATTTGTGGTTGTGGAAAGTATTAGATCAGCCCAGTAGTGGTAGAGTTCTTACAAGTGTATGTTGTGTCATCAAATTTTTTCGCGCCAATTCTTTGGAAAGCTTTTCTGAAACGAATATTAAAGTTAAAGGTAAGATTTTATAGCAACTTAAAGGTCATGTAAGTAACTTTATTTAAATATTATAATATTTATTAAACAATAAAGCTTGTTAGTGTTAATCAAAATTTTTATAAAAAAACACAAATGGGCCACCATAAGACATAATTTTGGGGTCACCATGAGACACGTCTCATGGTGGCATACAATAGAAATTTTTACAAATATAGATAATACACTAATTTGAGATTTTATAAATATTTTAGATGTTTAGAGGACGTACGAGGAAGAGTCAGAAAGGGAGAGTATGAGAAACGCCGTCCGACAACTGTTAATAGGAGAAAAAGGGAATAAAAATGTCGCTTCGAAAATCAGCCTCAGAGAATGGCGTATCCTTTCAAACTTTAAGTAGATATGTTAAAAAAGAGTTAAATAAATCAAATTTCAACTTACAAATACAAATAAAGAGTAATTATAAATACCGTTTGGTTTTTACTGAAGATGAAGAAGAGAAATTAGTGGAGTATGTTAGTAAGTGCTCAATAATGTGCTATGGTAATACGACAAAAGATACACGTGTCTTAGCTTACGAAATGGCTAAAATTAATTCAAAAAAGATACCCGCAACTTGGGAACAGAACAAGACAGCAGGTATTGACTGGCTACATGGATTCCTAAAGAGATACAATAATAAGCTAAGCATTCGACAACCTGAAGGATGCAGTCTTGCAAGGGCCTCTTCATTTAACGAGCATAATGTTAGTTTATTCTTTGAGAACCTTCAAAGAGCATATGGCCGTTCGAAAAAATTCTCGGATGGTACTCGCATATATAATTTGGATGAGACTGGTACGACAACCGTACAAAAACCTAAAAAAGTATTATTTTCAAGAGGAACTAAACAAGTGAGTCAATGAACAAGTGGAGAGCGTGGTGTATTAATAACAACTTGTGGTGTAATCAGTGCTAAGGGAAATACACTACTTCTTGTTATGGTGTACCCCAGGAAAAATTTCAAACATCATATGTTAAATGGCGCCCCACCCGATACTTTAGGCTTAGCAACTCCTTCAGGGTAGATGAATGGGGAACTTTTTCCATCTGTAATGAGACATTTTATTCATTAAAGTGGATTTACTAAAGATAATCCAACAATATTGGTTCTAGATAACCATGAGAGCCATCTTACAATTAAAACTCTCAATTTAGCAAAGGAATTCGGTGTTATAATGATAACCTTGCCTCCACACTGTAGTCATAAGCTACAGTCATTAAATACTTCGGTATTTGCCTCATTCAAAGCAAATTACAATACTGCTATAGATTCATGGTTCCTGCATCATCCTGGGACGCCACTGTCAATTTATGATGTAGTTAGTTACGTAAGCATTGCATTCGAACGCTCTATGACTCCATCAAATATAAAATCTGGGTTTAGAATGACGAATGTTTCATAGACATCTGTTTACAAGTGATGACTTTTTAAGTAGTTCCGTAACTGACAGGGAGATTTTAAATATTACACCAACTCCGTCCAATAGCATTGAGCAAAATGCTTCAACATCTTCATCTTGTGGAGTTACTTTAGATGAAGCATCTAAAACATCTTTAGTAGAGAACTCAACTGTTAATATTCCTACGCAAGTATTTGTGAGTCCTGAAGTTTTCCAAGGGTATTCAAAAGCGGGAGAACGGAAAATCTAGAATAGCCAGCGTAAAAGAGCTACTAGTATCATACCTACTGATACTCCTAAAAAAGACAAGATTGAAATGAAGTGGATAGAGAAAGAAAGAAAAGAACTTCAGAAAAGAAAAAGACAAGTAGCTACAAACGATATATTTGAAAGAAATAATAAAATTCTCCACAAAAATGTATGATACAATAAAGATGAAGATGAAGTTGAAGATGATGAAGACAAATTATCGCTTCATGACAATTCTGATAATGATGTTGAAACGCACGTTTTGGATCCCCGAAGTTGAACCATCAGGATTTGAAGAAGTTGATAAAGACCCAAATCCAAATGATTTTGTTTTGGTCCAGTTCAATGCAAAAAAGGAGATAGTATTTTATGTAGAAAAAGTGATGCAAACGGAAAACTTAAAAAATGAAATTCAAGTCAATTTTTTAAGAAAAGCAAGGAAGTTTACAGGACATTTTGTATTCCATAATGTTCCAGATATTTCTATGGTCGCAACCAAAGATATAAAGATGATTTTACCTCCTCCAACACTTTTAGGAAGTACGAAAAGGTTACAATCATACTATAAATTTGAAATTAATTTTGGCAGTCTAAATATGCGATAAACATATTACCTATATCAACCTAAATTTTACTATAACAGTTTATTTTTAGAAAATATTTTTATTTTATAGAGTTTCTTTGGTTATTTTATTCTGTTAAGTTAAAGAATTAAAAAAAAACTAACGATGTTTATAGACATTTTTCTATGTCTCATGGTGGCCCACTCTCCCCTACAACTACAACCGCTACCTTTGCTGATGACACAGCATCACATACTAACCCTGACACTGCATCCTACAACCTTCAACTCTCCTTCAACAAAATCCAATGGCTAAAAGTATGGAGAATCAAGGTAAATGAAACCAAATCCCAACACATCACTTTCATCATGAATCGTGACAGATGTCCGGCGGTTACGCTCAATAAACAACAACTCAAACATGGCGATTCCGTAAAATATCTAGGACTTCATTTGGATCGACGTTTGACTTGGAGAACTCATATATTCAACAAACGTAAACAACTTGGTTTACAATACAGGAAAATCTATTGGATGATCGGAAGGGGGTCTAGACTATCATCAGAAAACAAACTCTTGCTTTATAAAGCCTATTTGGACGTATAGTGTTTCTTTGTGGGGAACAGCCAGTAACTCCAACCTAACCATCATTAAACGATTTCAAAGTAAAGTGTTATAGTTAGTGCCCCGTGGTATGTGCCAAATAAAATTATCTGAAGTGATTTGCTTATACCCACTATCAGAGAAGAAATAGAAAAAAGTTCCCAAAGATATAAAAACCGATTATTGACACATCCCAATCAACTAGTAAACACTTTGATGGACGAACCTCATAAACCAAAACGTTTAAAACGATTTAAACCTAATGAACTTCTAACCCGTTTTAATGCTCGTACACGTTTTGACATCATATTTTCTTTCTAATGTCCATTACTTTATCTTTATGCTATTTATGTCTTCTTCTTTGGCTCGTTTAATAGTAATTCTTCTTCTTAATATATTTATTTTCTTAAAAACTCGTCCTATGCCGATGTTCTATAATCTTCTACCTTCCTACTTCGCTTTTCCCTTTCTTGCACTTAACAAGTTTTACTTCTCTAATAATCAAGTATACACCTCTGATGAGCTCATAATAAGAGCGAAATGCTGCATCAGGTGTTCTTAAATTGCGTATGTGCTACTGTACAAGAAATACTTTAATGCTTTATCGACACACGTGTGTTTCAAGCATTTAAAGTTATCGCTTAGATAACGATATGCACTTTAACACTCACAGTCGTTACAGTTAACTCCTGGCATTTGTTAGTTTTATACTATTCATACGTGTCTATGTTACACGAGATGTCGTTAGACACACATTTTACTTAACTTCTCTTATAATGTTCTGCACTTCTTCATGCAATTTGTTACACTTGTTTCTCATACGCTCGTATCCTCTCATTTTTCCTATCTTATAGATCATTTCTAAATCATTTCCTTTTCCTTCGAACACCCTGCACATTGTCATAGTACGGTTTCTTATTTTCACATGTCTCCCTTCCTACTTGCATCATTTTCAAGTGTTCCGTAGTTTGTTCAATCTCGGTTTCCTTCATTAAATTGGCTTTTTCTTCAACTTCAATTTTACTGTCTTTTGTTATTATTTCCATTTCATTATTATCGGCAACTCTTTAAGATTCGTCTTAACTCTTTTCCTTAATGTCTCTAAGTCTTGAACTTCTTTAGCATCTGTCCACATTATCGAAGGTCTTTCTTCCTTCGTTACCGCAATTGGATTGGATTGGATTTTATTTATTTGTTCTTTTATGTATTCAATTTTGTTGTCTAATTTGTTGTATTCTTGATTAATTCTCTCTTCCAGCTTCTCTTTATGTCCAACTGTATTTTTATCATTTTTTATTTTCCATTCGATTTCTATTTTCTGCATCCGTGCGTTCAATGATCATCTCCATGTTGTCCAATCTGTGCTCCGTGATAATTTTAAATTCACTCATATCTTTATCTAATCTTTGTACCTCTTCATTAATAGGTTGCCCTAAGTTGTTGATTATCATTCCAAATTCTATTAAAATTTTCTTCATATTTCTTTTCATGTCATCAAGTTTTTTTTTTCATATCGTCTAATTTGCTATCAATTCTTTGCATGAAAACATCCATAAATTTATTTCATGTCCATCTGATTTCGTTCAGAAGTTTCCTTTTTTCTTCGGTTTCCATCTCTTCTATGTTTCTATTTTCGCTGATATCTTTATTCTCTCCTTCCATTGATCAAAATCTCCTGCATTTTTCTTAGCCATGTTTCTAGTTGTCATACTTATATTCTTTTAATTTCCTTATAAAATTACCTTTACTACTGCTTTTCCAATGTACTTTCTCTTTGTAGGTCGTGGTCAACTTATACTAGCCCTACGTTACTGGTTACCATAATTATGTTATGTAATTTACTTTATGAAAAAAAATAAATAAACTTTATTTAATCAAAAATGATTTGACAATTTAACGATTTTATAGTTACCCCAATAATTTATGCATTCAATAACCTTCCCTAAATGTATACCATTACAATATACATAATTTTTAATCGTAAAGGGAGTGAATAAAAATATTTACGTCCCCGAACAGGATTCGAGCCTGAATCAATACATTTAGTCTATCAGGTTTATAGAAAAAAAATCACATCTATCAATAATATTATGTTAATTGAAATCATTTGTAATCGAATTTTTTAATAAATGAAATGGAAAATAATAAGAATATAATTAATCTACAAATTAAAGTATTCTATAAACACACGAGTTCGTTCTACAAAAAAGCGTTTTATTAGAAATAGTTCCTCCATCTTTGCAAGAAGGAATTGTTTCGAAATAAACGCCGTTTCGCTTTTCTGAATCGTAATACGAAGATACCATCGCGAACGATTGTTCCCAGTAATGGCCATAATCTTTGCCCCGACATCATCCACAATAGAGTTTGTGGCAGCACTCCAAGGGCCGTGGCTTTCAGTTGAAAATGCTACAAAAATATAATCTTCAATTAAATCACAATATATCTGAAGTTTTATATTTGATGCATGTTCAGCAGTTTGGCCAGCTTCCTTTGATGAAAGGTGAATATAAGAAGTAGCCAAAGTATGCGCACATGTAGCATCATATATTAGGTGTTTTTCTTTGAACCAAAGAACTAAAGTGATTTCATTTGGTCTTTTTCCATTTTCACGACTAAGACCAGTAGGTTCTGGGACTATTGGTATTTTTGCGGTTTCAAGAGCCTTCTTGATAAGGTCATTCAGAGAAGCATGTCTTGCCTATTTTCCTACGACTTTTCCGCAGAAACTCTAAAAGTAGTTACTGTTATCAAGTAAAGTTTCAAGATTCCTTGAAGGCAGAACTTCTAATCTTGCACATATCTGCCTTATATCTAGTTTTGTTTATTTCAGAATTATGTTATTTTCGTCAAACTGTCAAGAATCGCAAGAGAATGCCAGTTCTTTTGCACTACTTCAATCACTGGAGATCATACCTCACAATCAAGCAATCTATAGATTTGTCATAGCTATTAATTATTAATCATAATTGCAGATCTGCTACTTTCCTTTCTATAGTCAATCTTGCTGCTGCTGCAGTCAATGGAGCTCTCAACAACTCTAATTCATCTGCTAACGCTGTGAACATCTTCATTGTATACGGAGGTGAAGTCGATTTCGCACTTATTTGGGGTTAATCTCCAATCCTAAAAGTATTGCTTCCTCCACAATCTTTCTAAAATCTGAAAGTACTGTTTCACAACTTCCACCTAAAGTCCCATCGTCCTAGTAAAACACATTCAGATCAGATTCCAACTCATTAATTATAGGCTGAATTACAAGGCTGAAAACTAGTGGTACAAGAGGATTTCCCTGTTGACAGCCAACTGTTGATTCTATAATTTTCTCACTGTAAAAGAATTTGGTGGGAGATGAATAGCACTGGTAAAGCTTTGGAATCCTCTCCAGATCTTTATACGGGAATTATTGTAAAAATAAAAATAAAAGTTTTCCAACTAGTTTTGAGTAATTAAACTAAATTTCTAGTCATTATGAAGGAATCTAAAATTGAATTAAAATGTGCAGATTATACATTAATTTAGAAATTTTTAACATAAAGTTCCATCCACAGATTATTATAAAAAATTAAAGACACTGTCCAGACCTTTCAAATAAACTCAATTTCAAGTATATAGGACCAATAGTTATAAAATTATAGTGACGTCATAACTCGGCTATGCACGAACTAAAACTTAATTGGTGGTGCGGGCCAAATTGACTATTTTGGATTGCTTTAATCATTAAATGCAGTATCCTTCTGATCCAGTCGATTACCGCATCCACTATAAATGCATTATTTGTGTTTACTTTGTATGTATAAGTACGCCATGATTATTATCGTTATTTTCTATTTTTCCACTGTGCACTCCAATGTGAAATAGAAAAATGGAAAGAACTTTTATCGATTTTAATTTTGTTCACTTATTATTATTTTCTAAACGACGACATAATTCAACGGTTTGAATAGAATAATACTAGCTGCCCTAGCGCGCTTCGCTACGCCAAATAAAAGAATTGTTAGCAGTTATCTGTTATCCTCCCGAAGAGAAGCGAAAAAGCATCACTGATTTTCAAAAAATCGTATCTCCGAAAGTATGCGTCCGATCGCAAATTTTTTTTTGTTGGAAAGGTACACCTTTTTTCTACCTTCGCTCTATACATTTCGACCTCCTCAAAAACATGCACACTCACTGTGCGACGAAAAATGACTAAAAAGTGCTAAATTTTGCGGTTTTTCGCAATTTCCACCAGAAACCGCGAGGGCAGTCGCGAAAATCAAACATTCATGACCTATTCTAGACCAAGCTGAAGAATTGTGTAAAATTTCATTCTAATTGGACTAACGGTTTAGGAAGAGTTCGAGGACAAACAAACAAACACACACACACAAATTCATTTTTATATACAGGGTGGCCTATTATTGCGTGGAAGAAATCCAAATTTGTAATAAAATGTGGGTGGTTCTATTTAAAAATTATAACTTTGGTATGTCGCACATTTATGGAACACCATGTATAAACGAAAATAATTTTAAAATATCCAGCTCATTGATTTGCACAACTTTTATTGTGAAAGTTTTTTTCTAACCCCAATATTTTCCGAGATATCCACCTTCCTCGCCCTAATGGGCCACCGTGTATATACAGAGTGTCACCGAGTAACTATTCCTGATTTTCAGAAATGTTAGAGGACACTTAAATAAACATTTTTTGTAGGCAAAGTAATATCCGCAAAAATTTCAGTATCGAGATCAATTGAAATAAAGTAATAATTTTGTAAAATTATGTTTGTAGTTGTCATTTAACGTGTGCCAATAATTATTTCTTATTAGAAAAGTGTGTTTAATTATCATTTCACGTGTCACAAATTAATCTTTATTACATAAATTAGTGTTTAATATAAAATGCATAATTTCGGAAATATTTAATAATCAGACAGGCATATGACTTACCGAGCAACATATGGTAATGCTAACGAGACAAGGCGAACTTATGCTGAGCGGCATCCTCAGAGTCACATTCCTTGTCATATATCATTTTCAAGATTGGATCAGAATATTCGAGATACCGTGGAATTCCAGGTGAGGAAAAGATATTTGGAAGTCAATCGCACTGTACGAAATGTTGACTTTGTGGATCAAGTTTTGCAACAATGTGAAAATAATCTGAAAACAAGCATTCGTGCCATTGCCCATGTGATGCATACATTTGTATGGAGAGTATTAAGGGAATATCATAAGCATTCTTTTCATATTCAAAAAGTACAATCGTTAATTCCAGCTGATTATCCCAACAGAGTTCAATTTGCCGAGTGGTATTTGAATAAAATTAATGACGAACCACAATTTTCTAGGAGTGTATTTTGGACAGATGATGCGTGTTCTACAAGAGATGGTTATTTTAATACACACAACAGTCACATTTGGAGTGAAGAAAATCCTCATGCCATTCACAGGTTATATCATCAATGGAAATTTTCTGTTAATATTTGGGCTGGGATTGTTGATAATTATGTAGTAGAAACATATTTATAGCCTGCACAGATCGATGGTTCTGTAGGATTTTTCTGCAACATACTCTACTAGAATTTCTTGAAAATATTCCACTTAATATCTGAAAAAATATTGTTTTTCCACCACACTTCGGATTGAATTGTCGAAGTTTTCTAAGAAAAGGGTTCTTGGCCTGTCCGTTCACCAGATATGACGACTTAATTGAATTTTGCATTTGGGGTCATAATAAATCATTGATTTATGAGACACCAGTTACTAAGGAAGAAGAGTTAGTGGACCGAATTATTCTGGCATTTGATGATATTCGTGAACGTTCCCAGTTATTTCGAAGAATTCAGCAGTCGATTATACATTTTTTTTTGTGTATGGAAAATGGTGGTCGTAATTTCGAACCATTTTTATAATGTTTCACGCAGTACTATTTCTAAAAAAATTTTTCTTAAATTAATTAGGTACTTTGATTTAGTAACCACTCTTTTCTATTTTAATTAAGATTGTTTTTAAATATTTCTAGTTTATCTTGACACCGAAAAATTTCCGGACACTAGTTTATTAATAAAAAATGTTTATTTATATCGTCGCCCTAGTAGTGAAAGGTTCTAATCCACAAATATTTCATTTTCGGGTTATACCTTTTAACACTTGTTAAAAACTCAAAATTTTATATTAGTGAACAAATCTAAGTCACTGATACAGTTTGTGGCTATTTATAGAATATTGGCTAAAAGTTCTAATCAACAATTTGCTGTAGCAAATAGTCTTAAGCGGCTTAGACCTTTTCACTACCGCAATACGTCTTCGCTTATGGTTGTATTGCGTACAAGTGAATAGTCCTAAACCACATTATGCAAGTCTAGACAGGGACTTTTATACAAGCTTGAGCTTCAAACAACTATTAGTTAGCATTGTATTGTTGTGCAGGTTGGTGCTGTAAAGTGCAATAATGAATTCGAGAGGCAGATTATTAGTTGAATTAGCACTAAAAAAAGAAAGAACTAATACAACCGGTGATTGTAATAAGCTGGTTTATGCAACTTTGACCCCGGTAGCTTTAGGTAAGTTTTCAGTAATTATCTACTAAATAAAACGCATGCATCTTGTGAAAATCAGCTGATACTGGAAGTTAGGTTATGTAAAAACAACTCACTTAAAAATTATTATTTTGGTTGGTTGTATTGTACTATTTTTTGAAACTTCTTTCTGATAATGTGTGAAGGAAATCAGTTAAAGGAAACTTTCGTGGGTGTTGATGTGTGTATGATCATCTTTGTCTATTGTAGATGAAACCGAAATAAATGAACCTTCTTCAGTTTCTGTCAGCGCAAGCAATTGTGATGAAGAAATTGCATTACTTGAAATAGTACAACTGGTGAGTACGGTAATAAAATATTTGCTTTTTAACTTTACATTTTAAGATTAAAACATTAAAAATTTCCAAAACCATGATCTTTTAAACTAAAAATCTGGAACCTTATAGTTAAATTTGCAAAGTAATTACAATTACAATGCATTTTACATAAAAGATAATGATGAACTCAAGTATTTTTTTCTTTATTTTAGATGCAAACAAAATGCTCGAAGATAAATCTATGAAAAAATCGTTAACAAGTTATGCTACAGTTTGTTCTGGAAGTGATGTTGAGGATTTTGACAGAGATAATGATTCGAGCTATAAACCATCCAATAGTGACTTTGAAGAATTTTCAGACTCCGATAACCAATCTCTTAAAACCAAAAACCAAGAACAGAACTTGATTCTGATGTTGAGAGTAATAATGAACAGGGCAATAATGATATACAGTCTTCGTCACAAACTGTAGACAAAAAGCTTAGTCGAAAAAAGCAGAGAAACTCCGCGTCATGGAAGCGAAATGCTCAAAAAACTTAAGATTAGATGGAAAAGAGTACTATACTCAAAAAGGGAAACTTAAGCCTGCTAAAAGTGTAGTCGATATTGAATGTCATTGTCACTATAAATGTCAACAATTCTTCACAAAACAACAGAGAGAAGATATTTTTGCGAGCTTTCTTCAGTTGAAAACACAGCAGTTAAGATGGAATTACATTGTAAAACATGTTACCTGTATTCCGAAAAAACGGTGCTATAGTGAAAATAATGAAAGACGAGCTAAAACATACGTTTATAAATTAACTGCCAACCAAGTGTCCCGGCAAGTATGCCAAAAAATGTTTCTAGCTACCCTTAATATTTCTAGTAGAACAGTTAAAACTGCCATCACTAAACTTAGTGACACTGGCTCAATAAAACCAGACATGCGTGGGAAGAAATGTCCTCCTCAGAAAAAATCCGAAGTGGTAAAAAATGTGATCAGAGATCATATTAAGTCCATCCCTGTAGTTGCATCTCATTATTGTAGAAGCACTTCAAGACGGAACTACCTTCCATCTGGTTTATCTGAAACCAGATTGTACGAAGATTATAAGCATTATTGCGAAGAACTTAACGTGATCCCTGAAAAATTTAGCTATTACAGACACATCTTTGTAACGGAATTTAACCTTGGATTTCATCGTCCAAAAAGATCAGTGTGATTTTTGCACAAAATTCAATTGTTTAGAAGATGATGGAAAATTAGCTTTACAAGAAGAATATGACCTACATATTGTCAGAAAGCAAGAGGCTAGAGACCAAAAAGATCATGATAAACTAAGATCAAAAACAGATAATACATTTGCCTGTTTCACGATGGACATGGAAAAGATCCTCGTCACCCCTTCGCTTAATGTTGGTAAACTTTATTACTCCCAAAAATTAAAAACTTTTAATTTTACTGTTTATAACCTAGCTGTTTCTGAGGCTATAAATTATATGTGGCACGAAGGCATAGGATCAAAAGGATCTTCAGAAATTGCAACTTGCCTATGGAAACTTTTGTCAGATCTTGCTCCTTGCGTTAAAGACGTAACGTTTTATTCAGACACTGCTTCTGGACAAAACAGAAATTGCATAAATGCAGCAATGTTTCTCAGAGCAGTTACAATTTTGCCCATTAACACCATTAATCAAAAATTTATGGAATCAGGCCACTCTGAAATGGAGTGTGACAGCGTTCACTCCAGTATTGAAACCAGAGGCAGCAAAATCGATGTTTTTACTCCTGAATGTTGGTTTACCGTTACACGTACGGCAAAAACAAAAAAACCATTTTATAAAGTGGTTGAGCTTAACTTTACAGACTTTTTAAACTTCAAGGAGTTTTCTTCTACGGTGATTAAAAACCGAAACAAAACGAAGATGGTGGAAGTGTCAGTTGGTTGAAAATAAAATGGTTACAATACAGGAAAGAAGATCCGACACGCATTTTTTATAAAGAAAGGCTTTCTGACCTTGAGTTTAAATCTATTATTATTAAAAAAATTACCACACGAACTGCTAGCACTTTATAAAAATGCTCTACCAATAGAAAAAACAAAGCTACAAAGTTTACTAAGATTATGCACAAGTGGTTGTATTCCGAAACCTACCAACATTTTTATAAAAATTGAAGGCCACCGAAGAAATTGTTGTAGAATCATCAGATGAAGAGATGGAGTAACTAAATTTGTTTTCATAAACTCATAAAATAGTTCTAAACCAGAAAGTTTGCGTTAAATTTGGTATAATTAGTATTAGCGAATAGTTATAAGCCAAAAAATATTAGTATTATTTAATGTAACATCTGGATTTTTTCAAACATTGTTGTGTAATCATTTTTTAGTGATATATTAAAGTTTGAGCATGCGAAGCTTTATTTTACTAAATGTATAGGGAAAAATGCAAAAAAAGTGAAACGCAGAAATTTAAAATGCTTTTTTCTCAAAATGTGTGGTCAGTGGATTAGAACCTTTCACTACTAGGGCGACGATATGCCCTTTATCATTTCTGAAAATTAGTAATAGTTATTCTGTGACACCCGTGTAGATACGTACAGTTTAAACCGATTTTAGATTTCACTAATGAATATAAATATCTACCAATGTTATTATTAATCTGTACCTACCTATAGTCTTGCTTAGGTAAATTTTCTGCGATAAACACTTTGACTCTGATAAGAAGACTGTCTAAAAAAGGTAATACGTTGATAACTTTAGTTGTTTATGAAGATGCAATTTACACGGAACATAATCTCCTTATCTTTTTTGTGGGTATTTAAAATATCTATGCCTATCTATGCTTTTATTTACCTTAGAAGTATACATTAAACCTATATTTGCGATAGTAAACATTCTGTAAATTAGTAGATTTATTGTTAATCATAGGTAGGTACATTTTTACTTTTAAAATATTTTTCGAGTAATGCAATGTAAGTTGAAAAATAAACAAAATTGAGCTTGTAATCTTAAAAATTCGAGAAAAGCTTGATAAACTTGTAAAATATTGACTTAAATGGTTATTTTAAGCTTTGAAATTTGTGCTCTCATTTAGTTTTGTGTAAATACGTTAAATTACTGAATTTGCTATTCTTTATTGTTGGTCAGAAGTTTACAAATTTAAATTTAAAGCTGCCCCTACACTAGCAGTTCCAATAAATCTAACTGTTGTTACGCCACTGATGAATTATCGTTTGAAAAAGTAAGGTTATGTAAATATTGATAAATGCATTTTCATTAATTTAACAAATATGCAATAGTGACAGTTTAATAAAATATATGTTGTTATCTGTAGTCTTACAGAATTCATACAAAATTAGAAATACTCACTTAAAAAGCAAGGTAATAACAATGTCAGCAATAAAATCCATATGGGATTGCATGTTCACTCGAGATTGATCAAGATTTATGGTAATGGCCCTACAGAAGTACGTTATGATCCCTATATAATATCCCCATTTATATTAGAAAATAATTTGCAGAGAATGTATGAAGCATCGAAATTGGAACAATGGGGTGACAAGGTGATCAGTTCTGTAAGTAAACCCCAATTAAAAACATTTCATCTAAATTAACTTGGATTGTTTCAAGATGTATATGATGTGGAAGTTTGGTGTCTACACCTCCCCATTGCTAATAGGTATATTGTATCGTAAGGGATATTTTGCGCAAGATGGTTTATTAATGCTAAGCAAATTTGCTACAAGTTTAGGAGTTATACTGGTGGTATCTTTTTGTGTTAGAAGTTTCGGTAGAGCTACTAATCCTACATATCACAAATTCATACAAACATTGCTAAATGCACAGATGAACATGACTCCTAGTATAAAAAAGGAGCTGTCGATGTATGAGTTTGAATTTTATGCTTGGCCAGTCGAATACAGCTGGAAGGAATTAGATGGGTATGTTCTAAACTTGTATATGTAGTTTTATTCTTATCATGCTTTGTTAGAATATGTTTATATTGCACAGCAGTATAAACTTTTTGTAATATTTAGGCAACACACCATACTTCCTATTAGTTTGGATCATATTCCTTCGAACAAGTTATAAGATACCCAGGTATGAGTTCAAGCAAAATATTTATTCTAAGAAATATTAGAACTAATTCAAAGTATTGCAACTTGCAAATCCCTATGATAGTATTAAGTTCAAAGAGAAAATATAGATTAAATTAATTATAACAAATAATATTTAATTATCTTTGAAAACTATACAATCATATAGGGAATAATTTCATAGAAATGGAACAGATTCATTACACTTTCAAATATTAGAACTGCTCAAAACAAATAAAAAATCTGTATAGATCATGCTTTTGTATAAATAAATAATTAATCTAAATATACCGTGTGTCCCACGGAAAAGTTGACATTGGCGTTTTCTAAGTCAAATTCATAATTAATAAATATCTTTTTCTCCGATTGACATTAACGTTAGTTTCAGTGACATTTATCGATCATAGAAGTAACACTTTTACTGCCTAGGCAGTAACAATGATTTTTAATGCCTAGGCATTTAAAAATAATTTTTTTTCTTTTTTTTTAAAACTTGCTCTGCAACCAAAAAGTTACTCTAGTAAATTTAGTCATTGTATAATAAATTAACCATATTAGGGACATTGTGGACCGGTTAAAAATAATGTTAATTGTCGCGTTATTAGCAGAGACTTTTACTGGTTCAAAATAAGTAAATACTTACAAAAGAAAGACAGAATTCAGAATTTTATTATAACTGTAACTGTAACATTCATAATTAAATCAAAACAGAATATAACACAGAACATAACAAAAATGTAAGTAGATGAAATTCTACATATAATACATATTAATGATTATTGTGAATATTTATAGTAATTTGCAAACAATTTTCCAACATTACTCCACTGGCTTGATAATCCGTTGTGTCTTTTGTAATCATAGTATAATTATTTTTATTTATTTGTGAACTAGTGCTACAACCAACGATATTTTGTTCTTTGGGATCCGAAAAAGTCTTTCACTAACCTTTGTTTTGCAGCTATAGTCTTCAATATAACCTTCGGCTATTGTGGTCTCCAACCACCATGTCTTTTTAACGTGGTTATATCTGCCCCAGAGTCCACCAACAATGTTGCAGAACTTCTGCGAAAACAATGCCTAGTAAAATCTTGTGGGTTTGGTAATTTTGCAATTTCTTCTGGCATTTTTCCAAATTTATGGATACCAAGCGGTTGTTTGTATGCCTTACCATTATTGTATTTAAAAAAAATTAGGTAGCCAGCCTGATGGTCTACAATCATCATATTTTCTGTAGAAGTTTAAATGTTCCACTACAATAAATGAGCGTAATTTTTTGTCTTCGTGTCAGGAAAAGTTATAAATAATTTTTCCCCAGATCTTCAATTTGAGCTTTTTCCATTCGGTATAGATCATCACTTCTACATGCTCCCGCTATGCCAAAAATTAAAGCAACCTAAAATAGATAACCATATGATTGGCACTTTAAAAAGGCTCGAAGTTTCTATATTTAGATATATGTATAGTATTGTTAATATGCAATGTAGTCTTCAACATAGAATATGTAGACCATAAAGTCGAAGATTTCAATTTCTTGGCTAATTCTGCAAAGTACGCCAGTAAAATGTTTTCGGAAAATGATCCGATTTTCTTGTTAATGCGATAATCCATAAATTTTCTATAACATATTTCATACAATTTTCTGGATTTTGTAGGCAACAAATTATATTCTGCATTTTTTGCCAATTCTTCAGTTTCGGGAGGTAGATTTCTTCATCACTTTCCATTATTTTAGAAAACATCCCTAAACACAGATTAAACTCTTCTCCAAACAATCTTAAGATAAACAGATAAAAAATGGCGATTTTCAACTAAACAATTCAGAAAAAGTACTTAACAACCCAGGCTTTACTTAGCAACGGCATTGGTAATGTGATTTAAGCAGGTCACATGGAATCCACTAACCTCTATCTCATTGACAATTAATTGATAAAAAAAATTGAAGCAAATTGAATGTAACAGTGCTGTCTTACTTTTTGGTAAATATTGTTATGTATATAATTTAAGTTCTAATGGACAATAATCATTAGAAAATACGATTTAATTATTACCTATAACATACAATTAGAAAAAATCTTAAAAATTGTGAGTTGTATCCGTTATAAAAAAGCGAGTAAAAAAGTTTTTAATCACACTGTACAAACAATCGGAGAAAAAATTATACGTTTCACACGGCAGAGAATCAGATTTACTGCCTTGGCTAGTTTCAATGCATCGGTTTCGCCTCGGCAATGAAATGCTAGCCGCGGCAGTAAATCTGTTACTTCTCTGCCTAACTAACTATTTTGCTGGCACAATATGGCAACATATTTTTATTTGATAAATAAATGAGAACAAATGTATGTGGTAGTGTAAGTATTTAAAGCGTATTTTAATAAAAAAATAATAAAATTTTTACAATGTTTTATGCGAAAAAATCCGGGTTCCTTTCCGATTGTTGTTATTTTTATTATAAAATTATTATTGATGATATTATTATTACAAATAAGTTAAATCTTTTTTAAAATGTTAAATTCACTTTACAAAATTGTATTATAATGCTAATAAAGTTTATGAGAACTTTTTACTGCAATCGGACTTGAACCACAGTTAGAAAGCGCAAAAATTCCTAGGTAACAAATTAAAGGGGGGAGTGAAGCAAAGAATCAACTTTTTTTTTACAAAATAATTTAAACAAACCTAAGAACAATGGTGAAAACCGCATGTTACTACGCTCAATATTTTCCATCAAACATGCTTTTAAATTTCGGCTGAAGCAGCGCATGACTTCATACCAACACGAGACTGTGAATGTTGCAGTTGATTGCAGAAGCGGGAAAAGTATCAAGTCGTGATAATTGTGCAATAATAATGCCTAATTGTTGTTTTTGGCTGTAATAACAGTCTTAAAACTCTTTCTAAGATTTCTTTACATAACTTTCCAAGAAAAGAACCTCATTGATACAAAGCGTGGAAAATGAGAAAAATTTTCACATAACCACAACCACGTAGTATGTAGCGTTCATTTTACGGAAGAAGATTTTGAATATTGAATGGACTAAGCTCTGCCCATCTCAAGGACCTGACCTCACACCCTTGACTGGCCAAGCAGGGGATTACTTATTGAATGCTCAAGTGATTAATCTAATGTTGGCTGGTAATGTCCCTACCTCCATTGTTCCGTTCCTATTTGGAGCAAACCTTACGGCCCTGGAAAAAAAAGGAGGAGGAGTTCGCCCCATAATAGGGCGCACCCTAAGACGAATTGCTGCTAAGTTAGTATGTCAGATTGCTATGGCCTACACCTGATGGGATTTGGAACTCCAGGTGGATGTGAGGCATTGGTTCACGCCACCAGACTATTTCTGTTAAGAAACGTCCCGGGACTTACTTTGAAATTGGATTTTAGAAACGCCTACAACTCCCTCACCAGGGCAATAATGTTCGAGAGAACCCCCCCCCCTATAATGCTCCCACTAACCCACCTGGGATGCAGTGCTCCGACTCACCTATTCTATGGTGGCGACATTATCCCCTTGGAGGACGGATTACAACAAGGAGATGCGTACTCTTCGCCACTCTTCTGCAAAAGCATTCACCCCCCCTTGTCGAATCTCTCAAATCTGAACAAGAACGCGGTCTCCACCTTAACCCCAAAAAGTGTGAACTCCTGGTGACTGGAAACGAGGATCAAGAATGGGTGGAAGCAATCGCTACCCTTCTCTCAGGAATCAAAATTTTGAAGAGGGACGAGGCTATGTTCTTCAGAGCCTCTTTGACCGACGAAGCAATCCCTCAGGCGCTGGTCAACCAAATTAAAGAAGTCAGCCAAATGATTCTAAACTTGCCCTCTCTTCCTAGTCACACAGTCTTGGTTTTGCTCAAAATTTGTTAGGCCATACCGAAGTTGGGTTATATACTGAGCTGCCCGATCTTAAAATTTCCAGAACTATTGGAAAATTTTAACGAGAGGATCCAGATTGGTCTGTCCGACTAGCTGAATGTCACTTTGGAGGAAGAGACATGGCAGCAAGCATCCCTTCCCGTCCATAATGGAGGAATTGGCATCAGTCGTGTCAGTGATATTGCAGTCCCCGCCTTTCTGTCCTCTGTAGAGAGCACAACCCAACTAGTCAGCAGCATGTTACCTTTTGACCCTCCAAATGATATTGACTGAGTGGCAGCCTTTGACACCTGGAATCTCCTAGCCAATAATCCTCAACTCCCGGCAGTCAACACACAAAAAGAATGGGAAGCCCGATTCTAGAGAACCAGTTTGCTCGCCTGCTCGAGAATGCAAAATCATCTTAGGATAAAGCTCGTCTCCTGGCGTATTCGAGGAAAGAATCGGGGGCATGGTTTAACGCTCTCCCCTACCCGCCACTTGGAACTATGCTCGATGATGAGTCCTTAAGGGTCGCAACTCTGTCACCTTCACACATGCCGATGCGGGAAGGAAGTAGAGGGCAACGGCACCCACGGACTAACCTGTCAGAAAAGTGCAGGAAGATTTTCCCACTCGGCGATCAACGACATCATCAAAAGAGCATGTTCTTCTCTAAACGTTCCCCTCTTAACAATTATGCCATGGTCTCAAGGAAAATGTCGTGAGGGATGCTACTTGTGTGGACACTTTGACTGCCAGCTACCTCTCCTCAACTTCAAATACTCCCGGAGCGGCAACTGCCTACAAACGTCAAACGGACGAGGCCATACCCAGTCAGTATATCCTATGTCCATTTGCAGTAGACTCTTTTGGAGTTTTTGGAGATTAAGCCCTTAATTTAGTTCGTGACCTGGGGTGTCGGCTGCGAGAAAAGACAGGGGAACCCAGATCCACAGCTTTTCTGGCCCAAAGGATCAGTGTCGCGATTCAGAGGGAAACGCAGCAGGTGTATTAGCAACTATTCCCCCTTCAGCCAAATTTTCGGAAATATTCACATTATATTGATTTTGGAGGTGTAGTGTTAGCTTTTAGGAAAATTTTTCAGAGTTATTTTATTATATCGTAATTGTGTAATTGAATTTACAAATTTGAATATTGAAAAAAAAAGAATTATTACCCAATCAGAAGGTTAAAGAAAACAGCTATTTCTTCACTTTTATTGTGTGGTATCGTGGCTGACAAAAATTCATCGGTCGGTAGCAGAGAGATAAAAATGAGGAGTTTAAAATACATTTAAAAAAAATTGTTCGAGAAGTTCAAGATGAGGTAGAGGGAGAAGAAAATAATAAGACGTTAGATAGTAGTGAGATACAAGTAGATCTAGCAACAAAAGAACGAAAATTTGATAACATAAGCGTTCAATGTAAAGTCGAATCTGAAACGTTTTATACATATTCTTATCTGTTTGGAAGTGAAGGTTTCGACGAATCTGTACATTTCAGTGACCTATTAATGGATGATGACAGTAGTGAATATGATAAACCAAGACATCAGTAGGGAAGTGAAACACAAGAAAGTAACAATGATGAAGAGGACAAAGTAAAATTTGAGTACATTATAGTAGAAATAAATTTTGTAACATATGTAATTCATTAGTTACCGAAACAAAATAATGCCAAGCAGGACACTGTAACAAGTGGGTTTCTTGTGAAAATCCACCCAAATCTCTTGTTCGATTATGTAGAGCTTTATTGATAAACTGTATAAATTTAGTTCCTATTGCTAATTTTGCCAAAACGGCGAACCTGCTATTTCTCTCAAATTCGACATATATGTTATAAAACTATAAAAACTAATATTGCACCAGTTATTAAGAACACAACAATTTTTTCAATTTTTTTTAAGTTTGTTAGAGTGAAACTTGGTTCTTCAGCGTTGTCTTTAAATCTTGTTGTTACCAGTTGGATGCTATTTCATGTTTCTCTTCATCTTTCTCTTTTTTTTTTGGTGGTATTCTGTTTATTGAAGCTCTCCGACCAAAAACCTTTTGTTCTTCTTCCCTTCTTCTTTGTTCTACTTCTCTTTTTGTTTTTCTTTTCTTCTATGTTTTCTTTTCATCTATGTTCTTCTTTGGTATCTCGTTTTCTATCATCGCCTCTT
Organism: Abscondita cerata; assembly: GCA_030710515.1. Classification (NCBI taxonomy): domain Eukaryota; kingdom Metazoa; phylum Arthropoda; class Insecta; order Coleoptera; family Lampyridae; genus Abscondita; species Abscondita cerata. The sequence goes on from JALBCR010003237.1 coordinate 53,002, forward strand.
CTTTTTGTTCTTCTTTTTTTCTTTGTTTTTCTCTTACTCTTCTGTCTTTTAAAATCTTCTCCGTCTCTTCTTTCCCAGTAAAAGTAAAAGACACCGTGGCCTGGTCCTCCACCTCCAGCGTCCCGCGGTCTCTTGATACCTCACTCAGTGCCGGCACTGAAGTATTCCCGTCATGTGCAGTAAACTTATTATGATTACGGTGTAAATCCATTTTTTTTCGGCTTCAAGTCAGTGATTTTTATACCTCCTGCCAGGTTTGTTGTCGTCGTCAGTATATCAGTCCTAGAAGAAAGTATAGTAGAAAAACGAATACCCTCTAGCCCTCGGAAACCTAATAGCGGCGGGAGCGGAAGAGACAAGAGTCAAGAATTTTGACCAAGATAAAGAAAAGGAGTTTGATCATTCAGACTAGTTGCATGATCAAAACTCAGCTAGGAAGGACTCCGGGAGTGCCAATTCCCATGCTGATCAGGTGTCAGCTCTTGGAGTTCCGTACTCGCCGGCCTTTGGTACCCGGGGTCCACCACTAGGAGGTGCGTATCGGTACTTTGTTTTAATGGTGATAATATTGCTGGCAATTCGACGGTGTCAAAGGCTTTTATTATATTCCACCGTTTTCTCAATCAAACTTATAATCGTTTGTAAATGATCATTTGTACCAAATTCTCTTCTAAAACCCGCCTGTTATCTCTTATATCTCTTTTTTTGTGCAGAATAATTGTCACAGCATTATACATCTTGTCATAGAACACCCTGTATACGATAACAAATGATTTAAACTTGTGTACAATTAATATATTCTCTTAATTCTATAACACTTCTTTCAACCAGTCTTCTCATTCCCCTCTTTTTATGAAAATCATCTTTCTCTGCCTTTTTTCTTAATTCATCTAACATATGTTTTACATTTTCCCCCTTCTGTGCTCTTCTTTCATGTGTTTGTGTATCATTTCCCCTTCTCATATCTTGGAAATTGTCCTTTTGCGTAATACCTTCTTGTTTATTTTTGCCTACATCTTATTCTTGGTTCTTGCACCTCTTTTCAGCATCATCTATTTTTGTTTAGCACAGATACACAAATTAACGTTGTTTGTTAAATATTTAGTGCACCAAATATTGACAATATGTAGCGCCGCAAGTAAAATAACTATGGATAGCAGAAGGTAGTGCATCAGGCTTTGGTCACCACTACTACATGTCAGATGGTGGTGTAATTTTACTTCACTGTAACACTTCAAATTAACAAATTTCTACAATTCTAGAAGCTGTTCACTTGTTCTAATTGAATGCAATGTGTATTGAGTTTATGGTTCTGTTCTATAATATAAGAAACAAGTAAATTTTTATAAGAGCCATTTGTATACTAGTACTTGTGCTATCTTTAGCGCTACTTCAGCACCAATGCTAAAATGTGCCGCTTCCAGTCTGTTTCCATATCGCCGCCAAAATTGACGTTTAATTTCTTACATACAGCGATATATCTATAAGGTGTCATAATTATCCTTAATGTCCATCTCCTATACTTTTGGTTCACATATCTCTGCCCCGTATACCAAAAAAAACACTCTTCAAAACACTATCTCCCACCCCCGTACTTTTCCCAATACTTTTTCTTTTTCTAGTTAGCTGTATAATATGCCTCTTACGCCACAACAAAAAATGTTTACTTTAAATTTATCTTATTCATCCCTCTACATGATTGAGTACAAAAATAAAAATAATTGTAGGGACGTATTTGCCAAACTCCATACAGATTCGTTTTTCTTTTGGTATACGAGTTGGATGTTTGCCGTGGAAGCATGCTCTGAGTATCACAATAAAGTGTCTAAAACACAAAAAAACTAAAGTATGAAACAGTCAAAAGCATGCGGTAGTAGTGGTTGCCTAGGAAATGATATTTAATTGTGCAACAATGTAAAGTAGTACGTAAGTGTGCTTTTCACAACAATAAGCAAAATGAATAGCAAGTTTTCAGAGGACCATGCCCAAAATGACTTTGTTTTAAATATTTTCCACGCAATGTCTTTATTTTATTCATAATATCACCTGTCAAAAGTAATGTATTGCCTGTTTGTTTCTGTACATGTTTCCTGTACCTGGGAAACTATCCGTCGTAGAGGCTTGCAACAAAAAAAGTTATTACTAAATCATCCAAGAGAACAAAATGGAAATTATCTTCAAGTTTCTGGAATGACTGCTAGGAGGCGTGACTGCAATCTTGAATCTAAAAAAGTGATGTTTCTGTGAATTTCGTTATATTAACCTAACAAAAAAATTCCTTATCTTTAAAGTCGAGAATAATTTGAATCTTTTTTGTTTGACAATTTTTGCTGTATCTCTAAAAATAAAGTGACTGTGGGTATTCAAACGTTTTCATAAAAAAACACACTGTATCGTCGAAACGGCTGAACCAATTTAGCAAACTTGGGCTAAAACTTCAATTTTTTTAAACTAATGTTTTTGGAATTCTTTTTATTATGTACGTTGTGGCCCTAAAAAGGACCTCTTTAAGAAAGAAAGGGTTTTAATGACCCCGTAAATGCTTGAAATGCTGACCATCACGCTCTATGAATTGCTGAAGCCTCTCATGGGTAGACAATACTACAGCTTCACTTTCGGCTCTCGTTATGTTACGTATTGCATTACGAATCTGGTTTTTCATATCTTCTTTGGTCGTAAGTTGAGTCTGAAACACGATGTCTTTTAACCGCCTCCATGAATAAAAATCAAGACAGTTAAGTCTGATGATCGCTGAGGTCATGGAAACAGACTTCCTCTTCCAATCTAACGCTTTTAATATGCTCTCGCACAATAATAGGAAAATGTACTAGACTATCCAACTGCAAGAACCAATTTTCCGTGTTTCCAGTAGCACATCTTCCACCCACAACGGTAATTGGTTGGCCAAAAAGTCAAGAAAGACATTGCCATTTAGGGATTGCTCGAAAAAATATGGCCCAATAATTCTGCAGTCCAATAATGCATATAGTCCTGTCACTATTAAAGGTGGCTTCATCGGTCCAAAGAATTTGAAATAAAAATTCTCTATTTTCGCGTATTATGCCTAACATTCAATGACAATAGTCCAACCTTCGATCAAAGCCTTCCTTTTTCAAGGCCTGATGCATGATGTGGGTGCATTCTCAAAGTAATTAAAACTAAGTTAAATGGAAATAAATTATTGTCATTAGAACTTACCTATGTCTTTCAAAATATTTTAAACCGTTGTTCGTGATACGCCCAACTCAATGGATAATGCTTTGAGCATTTCCTTTCCTTCAATATATCCCAGTATGCGGTTAAAATTTGTTTGTGTCCTTCCAAATCTTTGCCGTTGAAACGTAGGCCGAAAACTACCATTGGTTCGTAAGATCGCCATTAATCGGAGAAAACGTATATCAACAGCTTTATCGTTTGTAAAAACCATTTGTACGCACAAAAATTGCTCAAAGTATTGACATTCCATGGCATGCTTCTATTAATTGTCTTTTTCGTATATAACCATAGTGAAGATATCAAGATGCGGTTTTCGCTAGCTTGTTTAGACATCATTTACCTACTTTTCACGAAAAAAAATCATACCAATGCGTTTAATGTTTTTGAGCAAATTAACCATTTCTGTCGGAATGTCGTAAAAAGACCTCTAGCGGTGACATGTGAAACTAACAACACGTTAAATATTATAACGTTTGTAGCACAATAATAGCCCAAGACTAGTTATTTTGTTTCAGATTTAGGGTGATTTTTACAGAATTCTTTGAATACTCTCCACCACTTTATTTTTAGATATGCAGCAAAATTTGTGAAACAAAAAAGGATCAGATTATATTCGACTTTAAAGATGAGGTTTTTTTTTGTTAGATTTTTCTCTTGGCTGATTTAGTAATAACTTTTTTTGCCGCAAGCCTATATGATGGATAGTTTCCCAGATACATATACTACTCAAACTGATTCAATTACTAAGTATTTTATTGTTTACAACTATTGGCGAAATGTAGGATATCCAATGTAAGATTACATTATATTTTCTCTACAACTGCATATGATTCACTAAAGATTATGTTAATATTTTTGTAAATGTCAGTTTAATATATGAAACAATTATTTTTTGCATTAGTCAACGGACTCAAAAGTTCGATTACACTTTCTCGCAGAGCAACAAACTAAAAATATCATTTGGTTGGATGATGTAACTTTTTATTTCTCTGCGCGTGCGCTCGTGTTTTAAACTTCGCAACTCGTTCATAAAAGCCTTAGTTCACACACTTGAATCATAAATAGCTACTATTATTTTATATAAAGACACAGAATAATTTGAAAAAGAGATTTGTTCTCCAATTTTATGCATTTTTTTTTAATTAGTTGATTTGTAGTAGATCTAGTTTAGAAGAGACACAAAGAAGTGATTTATGAAATTCCCTATAAAAACAAAATCGGTGATCGAATTTGATTTTGAATTTCCATAAAGTTTTAATTTCATGGTGGATGCTTTGTGTTTGTCGCAATTTGTAATTAATTTATTTAAATAAAAACAAACAACAATGTAGAACCCATTGTTCTCGTGGAAAACAATTTTCAAACCATTAAGTCGGTTTTATTGTATTATTTGTTTTAATAACAATAGACATCATGTGTGGCTTCGCCAATGTTTGAGCACGTAAATTATCAAGTTGTAAAAGGCAACGGCAAATAAGAGATCAAAATAAAAATTTTACCAACATCGCTAATATTTTTACAATCATTGTAAGAGCACCGTTCTAACCGGTCTCCATAGATTTTGATTAAATTTATGATCTGCTGAAGGTACACCGTATCATTCACAAGATCGGTTATATTCGTTTGTTTGTCATCCACTTGATAAAATAGTACCCGGTAATTAATTAACAATAGCAATCGGTATCTATAGAGGGCAATGACTTAAATAAAGAAACAAAAAAAACAAGAACAAAGTTTCTTTTTTAAATTGTAAGAAACCATGGTTAACAAAATTGTTTTTAGAAATTTTGTTTCGCGTAATTTGAAAAAAAGGAACAAATTAGTAACCAAGCAATTTAGAGAAGAGAGTTAGTTTCTTAAAATCGTTTTGACCGAGACGTTATTGCATCTACATATAGCGGACGCATGTGCTACTCCAACGCATGAATATTAATTAACCGATGTCCTTTTACCACCAAATAGTGTGTTTCAATTAAGTGGCCTACCTTATTGATTTGGTGTACCACAAGGATCTCGTCTTGGGTATGATGAACTTATTTGGTTCGACCAGAGTGTATATGTATTTTTATTTAAAGTTAAAGAATGGGAAGGGAGTCGATACTATACAAATGTATTATTATTTAAGTGCATTTATTTTTTCCACCACTGCTTTTAGCAAAAACTAATTTTGGAATTTTGTTTTGTTTTTATTATTTTTGCATTTTCACGTTTCAGTATTGCTACTTCCTTCAAATATTATCCCTATTAATTATAAAAGTTGGAATTTTAAATATACTGCCATTTCAGAGACTTATCCAAACAACGTATTCAAATTTCAAGACCGTTATTAAACAGAAGCTCGTTTCAACTATTTACGACTATTCCATGCCAAATAATCGGATACCTAGCAGTGCATACTTTTGGAATCAGATTAATTTATCCCGGTTCTTTGTCTATTTTGCAAATGATTTTGGGTAAACACTAACATTTCATTGATTAATCGATCCAAAATAGCAATTTTTTTCTAGAAACCAGTTTGCTTCAAGGAAGGGCGAAGTTGATTGAAGTTAATAAGGGTGTTCGATATAAGTTAAATACTAAGGACAACAATGACGTGGATTGCATGTATATTAATAGAAGAGATGCTACACCTAATGGTAATACTTTAGTTGTATGTTGTGAAGGCAATGCGGGATTTTACGAAATTGGTATTATGGGTACTGTGATCGAAGCTGGATATTCCGTTCTTGGTTGGAATCACCCAGGATTTGGTGGAAGTACGGTAAGTACATTTACGTACGTACGCAGGAATTCAAAAACTTTTCTCGCAAGGGTTTTTAATTGTAAAATTTTATTTTCTGAATCGGAGCAAAGGTTTCAATGGCTGCAAGCCTTGCCCATTAAAATTCTACACTTCTTTAAATGCTAACATAAATTTCATGACTCTTCTTCTTCTTCTTCTTCTTCTTCTTCTTCTTCTTAATGAATTAAATACAATTTGTTATTTTTCTCAACATTTTCTTCAAAATATTTTCGATTTTTTTCTACATACATTACGAAACCTGACTTGTTTAATATTTTCCCAGCAGATGGAAGCAAAACATTAAAATCATTAATTAAAATTCAGCGAATCGGGAATATTTTGAATCTCTAAAGTGAAATCTTGTAATTATAGTTATACCAAAGGAACTACCTGATACATATTTGTCTCTTATTAGAATTCATCAGAGACATTACATCTGAAACACCTATAGTGTGGAGTACCGAAAACATTTTTTAAAGTTTCCCACACAATTCATGGTTTTTCTTGTACGAACGTGGTCTCTGATCACTTTTCGCCTAACATTCCTTCCAGTTTCGCAAAATGGTACCCATAATTTGTGGGACAATCTAATTTATTTTGTCACCGTCAGATGTGTGCCAAGGCAACCACATTAAACTTACGCTGTTCATTTTGTGTTTAGTTGTCACCTCAATTTTCAGAGTGCCTAAATTTTTGAGCGAATGTTAATTAATTTGATTGATTATTTGTAGGGTAGTCCATATCCTGACCAAGAACAAAACGCAATAGACATAGTGATGCAGTTTGCGATAAACAAACTTGGTTTTAAAGTTGAAAATATAATTTTATTTGGATGGAGTATTGGAGGTTACACGGCGAGTTGGGCGGCAATGAATTATCCTGATGTAAAAGGACTAGTAAGTTTCTGCTTTATCGATTTTTACGGAACCTGTTTGCGTTAGGTTTTAGACGCAACATTCGACGATATTTTGCCGCTAGCAATTAATCAAATGCCGACATTGTTAGAATCGGTTGTAAAACTGGCAATCCGCGAACACGCAAACTTGCATAATTACGAGCAGTTAACTAAATATCCTGGGCCCGTACTTATGATAAGACGAACAGACGACGAAGTTATCAGTTTGAAGTAATACTCTCCGAATGTTATAACAATTTCGGTAATCTTTGATCTTTAGAGAAGCTGATTTATCATCTAACAGAGGAAATTACTTATTGATAAAATTAATGCGTTTCCGCTATCCGTTAATTTTCGAAGAACTACAAATCAACTTGACCAAAGAGTTCTTGGCAACAACTCAAGGAGCTCAAGGTGTTTAATTACGTATAACCAGTTCGTATTTACGCTTTTGTTTTTAGATCAAATAATTCAAAAGATTGATATAAACTCAGATTTGTGCAGATCGCTTCTTGAATCTTACATTTCCGAAAATTCCAAATCGTATCCGATGAAAATCGGTTCCGAGATGACCATCCAAGAAAAAAATCAAATGGCTTTGTTTTTGGTAAGCATCGGATCTGTGTAAATTATTCATGTATTTTTTTTTTAAATTTAGGTACGCAAGTATATGAAGGATTATAAATCCTCGCATTGTACTCCATTACCTGTAGACATGTTTCAAGTTCCATGGGATATCAATGTAGAAAATGGTTTTATATTTACTTAGAAAACTTAATTTATTTTTTTTATATTTAGCAGTTATGAATAATTGTGAATCCTTTCTATTACCCTCGTCCTTTCCACGTATATGACCTTAGAGTAATTTTAACCATGAAATGTCGCCTTTATCGAGGAAAAAAGTGTGATCTATTTTCTGTCTACTATGTATTAAAAATATATTATATATGTATTCGAATGTGTTTTCCTTATGCGAAAAGTGTTAAAATTTAAAATTGCGGGCGCAGTTACTTAAATAAAAGTGAGTGACTTTTAATATAGAGTTAGATCAAATAGACTGTTGTTAGTTATTAGTGTACGTGAAAGTTAATTAGAAGAAATCTGGATGAATTATGTTGAATAAAAAACTGTAGAAGGGCGGTGGATTTTTATTCTTGATGTTTGAGGAACATTCACTTCTTAACTATCCGAATAAGATGCCTATAGAACCGTGCTTCTTTGCGGTTAGTTACTGTGCTAGAAGAATTTAGGCAGGAATTTTTGTCGATTTGGGCACATTTTTATGTGTTGCAATGGTAAACAATGTTCTACACGCTTGGCAAGTGCATGGCATGAAATAAATGGGTCCCAGGTCATTCCCATCACGACGCTCGCTAGTTAAGGGGTAAGGCCACTGTAACGGCCCAAAAAAAAAGGTTTTTTCACTAATTTTTTGCTCCCGTAATTGAAGGTATTTGAAAAAAAACTTAATGGTGTTATCGGACATACATTAACCTTTATTATAAAATTTTTAACCGTAAAAAAAACAAAATGGCGGTTCCACAGCTATCTTCCAGGGACATGTTTTGCTTCCAGGGCTCCGCGGCACGCAGCACCACTGGTGCACTTTTGAATCTAGAAAAAAACCATTAATCTAGAGGGCTATAGCTAGAGAATGTCGATCGGATTTTTAAAAATATCAATTTTTGTGGATTTGGCGTGCGTTTGAAAAAAATTAATTTTTGACGAAAAAACGGCAAGTTTTTTGTTAATAAAAATCAATAAATAAAGTTCTTGAAAATTCCGATCGACATTCTCAAGATAATGTAAATGTTCACATCTGGTTAAAATTTCAAGTAAAAAAAATGAAAATTGTTCGAGTTATGCTGCGTGCCATTTTGAAAAACCATGTATTGAGAAAAACGCGTTTAAAGTTTTGCGAATAGTTTTTGATTGAAAAAAATTTAAAAAAGAAGTTAAAAAAAAATTTTACCGTTAGTCTGCAATCCCAGCACCATACATTTGTCCTTCGGTAGCCAAATTTTCGTCTTCTTCGTCTTTCCTGGTTGATTTTTGGAGCGCGCGCGCACTTTAGCCGCGTGCGTGATGCGTTTGGCGTCGGCTTCGATGCAGAAATTATATAACTGTACAGCAATTTCCACCTCCAACATCTTGAATATTTGCAAGACGTTGGTAAGGCCGCCATTGAATATGCAAACAGCGATATCCGTCGCGATATCTAGTACAGTTTTTCTGCTTGAGGATGATTTGGTGGCCAAACTCCAAACGGTAGCGTTGAAACTTTCGGTATTGTTTTGAGTATACTCCCCCAAGCAACGCTCCAGCAACTCGTCCCGGCTCAATTCCATGTAGATGGGTTTGATGGCTTGATAAACCTCCTCACTCATTGGCTGATTGTGATGATACGCATCCAAGGCATTTTCTGCATTCGCTTTCTTCCAACTGCACCAATTCTCCGAACATTTTTCGTGCTGAGGCTTTTCATCCGTTGACATTTTGTGAAAAAGGGTTGCCCAGATCTCATTTTTCATATTTTTGATGGAATCGGAATTTCGACGGATTGCTAAGCCGTAATAAATGCTTAGTTCGTCAATCAATTTGGCAGTGAGTTTTCCTCTTCCCCCGAGACCTTTTGTTCCTTTTTTTAAGTTTCTCAATCGAGTGCCCATTCTTTTTTGCACGTGATCTATGCACTCTTTTTTTTAACATCAACATTTTCATAAGGCTTCGAATCCACGATGCCTTTGAAAGTTTTGGAATCGCCATCTCCGATATAATTGCAGTATTTTATTCCGTATAAATCTTCTGAGCGTTGGAACATTTCGACGACAGCATCGACTTCCATTTTTCCCGATGATCCTTCGTGATTGGCTTGGCATTCATCGGCGTGACTTATTTGCCATTCCTCGAATTCCGTTGTTCCGTTTTTGGACTTCCAGTGCTCGCATGATTTGCAATACTTTGATTTCACTTCGACGTCGATTATTTTTCCAGATGACCAGCCGATCAATGACGTGACTCCAAAAAGCGATGAAAATCCGCGTTTTCGCCATGAGCCATCGCCGGAAACCGTTACTCCGTCAGTTTGTCCATTTTTCTGGCTTTCCTCCTTCTCTTCTTGCGCTGCTTTCTTCATGCTTGCATCTCTCACTGCTTTCGTTGCGATTGCTATCGTTTTGACCAATTTATCATAAAATGAATGAAAAATTGGGTGTGGCAAATCCATGAACGCGCAAAATTTTTTGATTCCATGTAATCCTATTCCAATCAGTCGCATTGCAAGCACGATTCTACGATTTATTTCATATGCATTGTGAATGAATTTGGAACTCGGAATATCCACATCGGGACATTTTGGGCAAACGATTACAATTTTGAATCCTAAACCACGAGGACTTCTTTCTCGAAACGCAATGTCAGATCCGCACGTTTTGCACTTCACGTGCTGGGCAATAACGGCAAAAACGGCGCAGAAATTGATGATTCTATAGCCGAATTGACTATTAACATCGAATTCCTCGTTGCAGTCCTTCAGTTTTTTCGCCGAAGCACTGACGCCCGGCTCATCACTCTCACGTTCGTATTGATTCAAGGGTCGTTTCTTCCCGCCCGACCGACGCCGCGTTGGATACGAGGTTTTCGTACCTTTTTTTCCAAGATACTTTTTCGAGCACTCATTTCAACTACACGTTCGTAAATTTTACAGTGAAATTGTAAAGAAACCACGAAAAACACGCAAAAATCGTCGCTTATGAAGAATCAATCGGTCTTTACTGTGCGCTTGCTGTCTCTAAACTAATGGAATTTTTCTTGATAATGCTCAAAAGGATCGAAAGGACACGTGGAACATTAATACCGGCGGTTAGGAGCAATGGGGGGACCTATTGTGTCGTCCCTTTTCGTCATTATGTTTACCGCAGGTAGTCGTTTCGGAGCAAGTTTTGACACGCTTGGCGGCGACCTTCATTTCCTAAGGACAACAAATTTTTTTTCGCACAGGACCTTTTTTTCTTATTCTAGAGGGTTTAAACTATTTTTTAAGCCAATAAAAAAATCGATTTTTCAAAAAATTTACAGTGGCCTTACCCCTTAAGCAATTTAGATCGCACTTCGTCATTGTAGAATAATTCCTTATTCCCCTCGATTTCAGCGCAAGCTTCCATTGCTTCTGCCTTGTTGATGCACAGATCCGTGATTTCCAGGAAATGGCTTTTCAGGTCTTTAATGTTTTCTTTCAAGGAACGTAGGTATTGAATCCGTTGTAGGGTCCGATGTTGCTCCAACCAGTCTTTGGGTTTATACTTCAATTCGGTCTCTATCTTCCCGGAACACGTGATGCTTTGTTCTTATTTCCTCTAAATTTTCATAATAAAGTACAGATCTACTACGAATCCCTGTCGAAGTTTTCCAGCAAGCGGTAAATATCTGACTATGATCCGACTTCTTTAGATGTTTGGAAAATTACAATCGATAATCCCCAAATTCGTGGCACAGAATATTCAAATGCTCTCTTAAAATCAACCAAATTGTTGTTTGTGCTAGAATCATGCTCTACTTTTTGGTTCGAGGCACATTGCTGGAACTGATAAAAATTCAACATTACGTGTGTGCTCTTTTCTTTATTGGCTTCATTTGTTGAGAAATGATTTCGTTAAATACTGATTTCAATAAGTCGTCTTCGTTTTCGGATTGCTCGAAAGCCTGATTGAATATTGGCTACTTGCTTGTCACCAATTGTTGATAATTTTTTCTTTAATAAAGCTGGGGAAACGGTCTTTGGAACGCACCCACGATTTATTTGTTTCCAGACGGCGAGTTCTTTTCTCCAAGCAGATTTAAACTTTAAAGTACGCAACATCAACTGGCTGGCACAAGTGTGTTGAATTAAGGAATAGAATAATGAATTCATCCTGGATAATTTTTAATCATAAATGTTTTGTAAAATTGTTCCCAATGATGAGCGTTTTACCAGTGCATTGTCTAAAGTAAGGAAGGGCAATTTTTAAAAACCAGTCCTCAAAAATATCATCGAACCAACTATTTTTTAACATGAGCAACTGTAACATTTGTGTTGTCATAGTTCATCAAATTTTCTTGTGGAATATTCTTCAAAATATTTTCAAGATTGTCAAAATATTTGTTAATATTTTCTTTTGTTATTGCAGCTCTTGATCTTTTGAGTTTCTGATTTCTCTTTAAAAGACCTTATCCATTCATAACCTGGCAAGTTGTCATGAAATGTATTCACAAGGACCCCTTTTTGATCCCGATACTTTTTAACGAAATTTCTAATTTCTAACTCAGAAAAAGGATAACCCTATTTTGCCTTAAAAATATTTTGTTCTTCTGCTTCCCTTAACACTAGTTGTCGACCATGTTTACGATTATTTTGGTTCAAAGATTTTCTACTGATGGTAGATTTTGGGACAGTATCTTTTCTGAGCTGGACGTAAAGAGATGTTACCATTAACTACTGCTTCAGGGACTATGAATTATCGGTATAGCCCCTAACCTTCTTTTGTGAGTACGCGTCAATTCTCAAGTAACACTAAAAAACGGCGCATTTTTAAAAAACAGTCAACAGAAACGGAACAGAACAACAGTGTTTTTTACTTTATTTTGTAGATGTTGTGTACCGGGGTCAATCATGTAAGCAGCAGTTCAAAAAGTAAATTTATTGCAACACAAATACAACTAAAAGAGTAATATTAAGTAAAAATCAACCTTCCGTTTTTCGTACCGTAAAGCGACTGGCTTCGCGCTAAACATTGCGACGTTGTCACGATCGCATAAAGTGTAATACATAACACCCCTTTCCTATTCAACTGAGTTCGTGTAGTCGTTGAGATACATCGGTCTCGATTTGATACGAGTTGATCTTCGTAGTTCTGGAACGGGATTGGTCTCACTGGCATCGTTCTGACATACTGAGTCATCAGCACTTGGAGTAGTCGATGTACTCGGCTCTGGTGCATCAGGAACAAATGTTTCACTTGCTTCTTGCGATTGTGAATTCTTCTGTAACTGGTCAATATGTCGGCGTTGCAAGTTACCATTGTTGTCAACAGCCTCGTAAGACACAGGACCCGTAGCTCTCACTATTGTAGCAGGCGTCCACTTCTGGTTTTCGCAGTAGGAGCGGCTCAAAACCGAATCTCCTGGTGTAAACTGCCTCGGTCTTTTCACTTTTGTAGTGGCAGTATCAACTTTTGGCTGCAGAGAATCGGGGTGAAGAAGATCGAGATGGGTACGTAATCTTCGTCTCATTAATGCTTCCGCTGGGGTAAGTCTTGTAGTAGATGATGGTGTTGTATGCTGGCTTAGTAAAAATCTTGCCAATTTCAGCTTCCAATTCCCTCCACCATTTTAGAGAGTTTCTTCTTTGTCTCTTGGACCATACGCTCCGCTAGACCATTACTGCTTGGATGGTAGGGAGCAACGCGTGCATGTCTTATTCCATTCTTTTTTAAAAATTCGGAAAACTCGGTAGATGTGAAAGATGTAGCGTTGTCACTGACAATGACTTTCGGTATACCATGTGTAGCGAAAATTTGCCGTAATTCTTCGATCGTAACGCCTGATGAAGTAGATGAAACAGGACGAACTTCTAACCATTTCGAGTATGCGTCTACCAAGATTAGAAGCAATATTCCGTTGAAAGGTCCTGCATGGTCGATATGTAGTCTTTCCCATGGTTCGGACGGCCATTCCCAAGGATGTAGTGGAGCCTTGGCTGGTACATTTTGATTCACCTGGCACGTAGTGCACTGTCTAACGGTATTTTCTATCTGCTCATTCATGTTTGGCCACCACATGTAACTACGAGCTAATGCTTTCATCTTTACCATTCCTGGATGAGTAGAGTGGAGCATAGTCAAAGCTTGGTTTCTAGCATCTTTAGGGATGACTACTCGGCTTCCCCAAAGTATACATTCTCGGTAAGTAGATAGCTCTAATTTTTTATTGTAATATGATGTGAACTCTGATGATGGTTTATCAGGCCAACCTTTTAGTATGAAGTCACGCACACGCGATAAAACTGGGTCTTTTAAGGTAAGTTTCGCAATCACTTCTGCTTTGATACAAGTTTCAGGCATGAGTTCCGTCATTAAAACGTTTGACACATTTTTTTCACAATTCACAAAATCTTCAGGCCACGGAATACGACTCAACGCATCCGCATGAGCAATTTGCTTCCCTGGTTTGTACATGAGTTTGTAATTGTAGTTAGATAGAAATATTGACCATCTCATCAGCCTAGGAGAAACCAATTCTGGAGTAGGTATATTTTCCCCAAGTATACCCAATAATGGTTTATGATCAGTGTAAATGATAAATTCACGGCCATACAAATAACTATGAAATTTTTTACACTAAGTATTATAGCAAGTCCTTCTCTATCAAGCTGTGAGTATTTACGCTCAGTTTTGTTGAACGTTTTCGAATGGTAGGCCACTGGTAGTTCTGTTCCATCACGAATGTGGCTAAGAACACTTCCCGCTGCGAAAGGTGAAGCGTCACACGACAACAATAAAGGTTCTGTTGTACTATAATGTACTAATAAAGAGTTTGAAGTTAGTAACTGTTTCACTTGTTTGTAAGCTTCTGTTTCTTCAGTTCCCCAACTCCATTGCACGTCATTATTAAGTAATCGATGTAGAGGTTCAGCAATTGTAGCTTTATCTTTCAAGAAAGAATGATAAAAATTAAGCAAACCCAGGAATGTTTGCAGCTCCCTCTTATTAGTAGGCTCTGGAGCATCGTGGATAACTTGTACCTTTTCCTTGTTTGGACGCACTCCATCTGCATCAATTGTAAATCCTAAAAAGTTAATGGATTTTGTAATGAAGACACATTTTTCTTTATGTAGTTTAAGCCCATTCTTCTGAAAACTCTGTAGCACTTCCCGTAAACGCGAGTGTACTTCTCCCGCTGTAGTTCCGCAAATAAAAATGTCATCGTAGTAAGGGAAAACTCCCGTAATATCACGTAATGTATTGTTAATAAATTGTTGGAAAATCTGGGGTGCAACTGTCAGTCCAAATTGTAACCGCTTAACTTTGAAGCAACCCTTATGTGTTACAATTGATTGAAGTTCGGCCGATTCCGAATCCACTGGTAGTTGTTGGAATGCTTGTGCCATGTCCAACTTTGCAAAGTATTTTGCTCCTCGCAAATTTCCCAAAATTTCTTTTACAGTAGGCATCGGGTAAGTGTATGGCAGCAAAACTTTATTTAGCGTACATTTGTAGTCACCACAAATTCTGATTCCGCCGTTAGACTTAACAACGCAAACTATGGGTGTAGTCCAACGTGGATGTTGAATAGGTTCTAAAATGCCCTGGTCCGTAAGCTTCTTCAGTTCAGCTTCTATTTTTGGTCGCAGAGCAAAGGGTACGTTTCTTGCCCCCAGTGAAATTGGTGAACATTCTTCCTTTATTACTAGTTTTACAGGTGGTCCTTTAAATTGACCTAATTCTTCGGAGAACACGTCAGCAAATTCTTGCATAATTAATTCATCCTCTTCTTGTAGTTTGTTAACGCAGCACAATTGAATTCCTAATTCGTTGAACCAATTGCGACCCAATAAATTTGTAGCGCCCCCGTACGCAACGATTAAAGGCAATGTAAGACACTTGTCTTTCATTTTCACATTAGCATTAAAAACACCTGCAGTTTCGATAAAATTTTGTTGAAAGTCCTTGAACTTATTCGCACAGTTTTGCAGTACCGGCATATTTTCAGCAAATAAATCTTTAAAGCAGTTGTACGAAATAATCGAATGGCTCGCACCCGAATCAATTTCCATCGCACAATTTTTTATTGTCAATTTCAACATTAACTATGTAAGGATTCGTTGACATAACATTATTACATGAAAATATCGGTTCATCAGTTACTGGTTCTAATAATGTATCATTTCCCGCATCTTGTATCACATTTGTATTTGTTTTAATATTTGTACGATTTTTCTTCGTAAGGCACACCTTTTCTAGATGTCCTAATTTTTCACAAAATCTGCATGTTGAATTTTTATACTTGCACGTATCAGCACGATGAGCAACGTCACCACATCTAAAACAACTTCCTTTGTTCTGTTTTGCAGGATGTTTATAATTAGTACGTGTAGATAAGGAAGAATTCGGAGTAGTACGACGATTATGCAAAATAAGTTTATTAACCTCGCCGTTTGCATCAGCTGTGTAACCTGGCTTGTGGATTTCTTTAATATTTTTGTTGCAGTTTCAGCAGCAATTGCTTGATTCATCGCTTTTTCTAAAGTTAGATTTTCTTCCGATAGTAGTCTTTTTTGTAGTCCAATGTCTTTTACCCCGCAAACCAATCGGTCCTGTAGCATATTATCCAGTTCCTTATCAAAATTGCATTTTTCCGCAATCTTCCTCAACGCAGCTATGTAGGTAGCTATGTCCTCCCCTCAAGTTGGTCCTGTTTATGGTAGAGAAATCGCTGTACAATTTCGGAGGATTTTGGTGTAAAATGCTTGGTTAGTAGATCGATAATTTCATCGAATGATTTCTCGTTCGGTTTCTTAGGTGCACACAACGATCGAACAATTTCATATGTAGCAGTACCACAAGCAGCTAGTAAAGTAGCCCTTTTTTGTTTTCTTCCGTGATTCCACCAGCTTCCAAATAAAATTCTAACCGCTCTGCGTAAATTGTCCATTGCTGTGGTTTTGTAGGGTCGAACTCACCAACAGCAGTAAAAGTAGCAGCCCCGGACGCCATTGCAGTATTTTTTAAAAGTACGTAGTAAAGCAGGATAGTATCAATAAAGCACACGCGAATTCGAATTTTCTCGTCGCCAGTTAATGTGTTGTGTACCGGGGTCAATCATGTAAGCAGCAGTTCAAAAAGTAAATTTATTGCAACACAAATACAACTAAAAGAGTAATATTAAGTAAAAATCAACCTTCCGTTTTTCGTACCGTAAAGCGACTGGCTTCGCGCTAAACATTGCGACGTTGTCACGATCGCATAAAGTGTAATACATAACAGTAGATTAATCTTTGATGAAAAATACAATACGGATTTTCACTTTTGTAACTAAATTTAGGGTTTTTGCGCCACAAATGGCACAATATTGTACCTTTCAATATCTGCATTATCAACATCTTCAAACTGTATTTTTTATGTCGGTAAAAACTAACTTCATTGTCACACGACACTGTTTTAGATTCAAACTGTATTTATTGCAATTGATTTATTGGAATACATGTGACGCTAGCATCAGTTGATTTTAAAAAGTCGGTTGGTCCCAAATTATACTGACTGTCCCAAGTTGGCCCCAAATGGCTGTACCTACATAAAATTACAATTACTTAAGTACACGAAACAGAAATATCGAATGAAATCATTTACATTAAAAGTTATAACTTTATTTGTTTCATTTTTGTCACTTCAATGCTGTTTCCACATTCATTCAATTTTTTCTTCTCAGTATACACATTACTTTGGCTTCCGTTTGCGAATTTTTACCCAGTATCTTCTTAGCAATGTCCATTTTGCTCGAAATTGACTCTTCGACATAGCCTTGTGTCACGGCTGTCGATTTCCATCGACCATGACACTGGACCATACCAACATTGTCTCCAGTATCAGACAATAAACTCGCTGAAGTGCGTATCACACTGTGTTCTGTTTATTACTCTGGTTTTGGTAATTTAAAAAAAATCAGGTTAGTACTACAGATGGTATTTTGGATAGAGAATTTTTCTTACTGCTTGTACTGTGTATTTCTCATAGCACAAAAACAGTCTCTTGTGAGAAATATTCTTAGGTCGCAGAGAATATTTTTTACAAATATCCAGCACAATAACCAAAAATCCTTCTTTCATAATCGTAAAGCTAGGTGAAACATATGTTTTTGTGTCTGGTACAGATACCAACATATAAGATCATTTATGTAATTGATTTGTTCTTCGTTGAGGAGGGGCCCCTCAACGAAGAAATTAATTAATCACAGGAAACTTATAGGATGAAATATTTACTTTTCATGAGGATCCTTTATCTTCTACGTTATCGATTGACATGTTCAATAATTCACAACATCGACACTCACCTGACACATGCAAAATTATCAAATATTTTTATTAGGTGCTTTTGCTATAGTGTTGAATATGCTTTCTTTCAAGAGTTTTTGATTTCTTGGACTTGTAAATTTTTGATTGTTGTTCAAAAAAGCGATGTTTCCGCGAAGCTTTAATGTCGATCATAACCTGCTATATTTCGTCCACATTGAAGAGGCCGCGAATCTAATTTTGGCGTTAAAGAAGTAACCCAAAAGCACGACTTCGCTGCCCCATGAACATCGTCATTTTCAGTTATTGAAATCACTTAATTCTTTGTAATAAGCATCTCTGGATTTCTTCTCTTTCGATTTTTTCAGGAAGAGAACTTTTCATTTTCATCAATATTACAAGTACCGGAGCAATTTTTTGCAAATTTTTCCGATAAGCAAAATTGCGTTTTAGAAAAAAAAAATGGTTCAAACAAAAGCTATAGACAATAGAATTTCCAACAACTTTTCTTCCTCGACTTTTTTTGTAAAATTGATATTAGTGGAGCTATTTTGTTACAAACATTGTCACGTGATTGTTATATCTCAGTAATTACTTATCGAATCAAAAATAGTTTAAACAAAAGATGTGTATAATTAAATTATAAACAACTTTTATTTGAAACAAATGAATATCTTTCTAATATTTAAAAAAATTGAAAATCTGTGTAGGTTAATGGCCCTTTTGGTTAAATATAGAATATGCTCAAAATCTAATCAGATCTGGGGAACTATGAACAAGGTCTATGTATAAAGTTTCATAAAAATCGGACGGGTGGTTTTCTTGATATTTTATTTACATAGGGACGAACGGCCGCCGGCCGTCGGACAAAAATTTTTTGGCACTAACTCTAATTCGTCGAAAAAAAGTGAAAAAAAGGGTATTAAAATTTTCGGTTTTGATAATTTTTTAAGAACTCTTACGGAAGTAGGTGTAGATAAAATTATATATTATACTCGTGTCGTGTCTTACTTGTATTAAAAATAGCTATTTTCTCTAGTAACGACGTATATTATAATTTAATCAGTATTAATGTATATCATATTTAAATTTAGTCACAAAAATTAATGGGTTGGTATGGTTCTTCCATTTATACAGTTATTTTGTGTCTCCTCTGTATAGTATATTTACGTTATTTAAAGATTACACGTCCTTGAGTTGGTAGCAAATCGTGTCTGCTTTCGCCGACTTATCGTCGGATCAAAGTGTAATAATAATCAATGTTATGTACAACATCAATGTGTACTAATTCTTCAATTAGTGAGCATTACTTCGATTTACAATGAACACCAGTGCACCAAGTATTTTAGTGACATTGGACGATGGATTAAAAATTATTACATTGAATCGTCCTAGGAAGAAAAACGCCATTGACCTAGAAATGTATGCTGAATTAACAAACATCTTGCGTAACGATGCCGTGAATGATGACGTTGTACTAACGATAATTACGGGAAACGGCGATTACTTTTCCAGCGGCAACGACCTTTCAATCAAGCCATCCACCACAGAAGAATTAATTGACTTCGTATCATATTTTCGAAATTTTATTGATGCCCTTATAGACTATCCAAAATTGATTATTGCTGTAGTTAACGGTCCAGCTGTTGGAGTTGCGGTAACCGCTCTTGCGCTTATGGACGTGGTTTATAGTTCAAATCGTGCTACATTTTATACGCCTTTCGTTCGCTTAGGTCTTTGCCCAGAAGCTTGTTCCAGTTATCTTCTACCAAGAATTATGGGAAGAAGTAAGGCTTCAGAAATGCTGCTATTGGGAGATAAGTTAACCGCCGAAGAAGCTTACAGTGCAAATCTCGTTTCAAAAGTGATACCTCACGATAAACTTCCCGAACTTATGAAATCTCTTTTTAAATATAAAAAATTGAATGGTGAATCTCTGAGGAGATGTAAAAAATTAATTAACGAATCGTTAGGTAGAGATTTACACGCGATTAACGAAGAAGAAGCGAATGTTCTAATAAAAATTGTAACTGGGGAAGATATAAGTAAATTGTTGAAACGTTCAAAGAGTAAATTGTAAAAAAACACTACGTATTCTGCGTTTTATAAATAATTAATTAATTAAAATGAATTTACATATTGTTTCGATATACTGACTTAGTTTTATCAAGTCAGTGTTAACGTTTAACATATAACTATATACATAAAATTTATATCTGAATTTATCCTATTTAAAGATGCTTTTAGGGACCCATTTTGTAACAACCGTTTCGATAATATTACATGTAATTGAATGTTAAAATACGAACAGTGACGTTTTATGTCGAGCAAACTTTAAGTGTAATTGCATGCATTTACAAAACACGTATAAACAGGCCAAAAGGAAACTCTTTAAAGAAAAAAAATATTTAGCGTCAAATTGTTAAGTAATTAGCATATTACCGAAACCTGTAACCATAGAACATTTTAAACTTGTATGCAATGAAAAAATAATGCAAATTATAAATTTATTTACGAATAAAAGCGTTGAACCATATGTATACCGCGTGTCCTACCGAAAATTGACACAGGTATTTACTATGTTAAATTAAAAATTAACGTATATTTTGTTTATTAACCGAATGGATTTTCATTTATTGACGGCCAGTGTTTCTGTCATAGGTTAACTTAAAATTTGGGTTTACTGTCATGGTAATAATTGAGGAGTGTTTTCACAAAACGTAACATATCCATGAAAAAACAAATAGAGAAATTTGACCAAATGTGATTTAAAGCTAGTTACAGAAATTGAAAAATACTTATTGCATAAATTTGTTTAATTTAGTTACTTCATTCTGATATCTGTTTTCTGTTATTTTTCTTTACGGGCTTGATAGATATCGTAAATTTTTTATTGGACATGTTACATTTTGCACAAACATCATGGACGTGTTCTGTTTTGCGCGAACAATAAGTTGGACACGTCTCTTTTTATTGTAGTTTTTGCTATTTTTTTATTCTTTCTTTCAAGGTATTGAAATAATTATTGATAAAATTATCCTTGCATTACTTCTTCCCCATATTAAATCATCTAAGTCATTTTAGATGACTATTCCTTTTACTTTAACGAAACTTATTATTGATTATGTGAACACAAAAATTAACCTATATACTTTAAAGAAAAACATCTTCAAAACCTTTTACAATAACAGAAAAAACACAATCAAAATGGTTGTAAAAAAATTAAATGTGGATATTCGCACAGTCTGGTTCTAAGCAGTCACATGATTCTTCTTCTTCATCTTCTGTAACTTGGCTTTGAGCTTCTGGCTCACTTTCTGCTTGAAATACTATGTCTTTGTAAAATTCTTATCTTCCCATTTCATGTTGCGCTCTTTGTCATTATAAAGTTTTTCTAATAACTGTTTTACGTTTTCTTTCTTTTTTTGTTTTATTTCATTTCCAATGGGGTTCTTTTTCAATTTATACGATTGTTCTTTCTTTCCTCTTTTCAGTAATGACAGAAAACCAGAATTATCATCGAACCTGTAATAAGCACTCCCCTTATACTTTATAGTAACTGTATTTTGTCTAGTAAAAAATTTTCGTATTTCTATTCTTTTCATTTCTTTTATTGATGGTATTTTATTGTAAATTGCCTCTCCTATATTTTTTATATCAAAAGGTTCCAGTCTTTCCCAAGTACTTTCACTACACCAACTTTTGAATAAATCTCGTTGTATTCTTCCATGCTAATAAGAGTCTCTTTTTCTTAAACAGCTTCTCCACTCTGCCAAATGCTCTGTCAGCAGGAAAAAACTGTGACCTCGCACTAGGAAGTGGACTACAATATTTTTCATAAAACTGAGAGTTTCTCGTAGCTAATATGATAGTGCATGAATGATGTATGAGTTTTTGTTCTGGTCTCCGCAGCCATCACAAAATAGTCTCAATGTTTCACAGCCTGTGAGGTTCAAAGATCGCAAGTAAAAAAGCAGTGCTGATCCCACTTCCGTGCATCCACATTTTGCTTGATGTTCCGCCCAAGTGTAAAATGTTGGGTACCTGCTTTGCATGTCGACGCAACAGAATGCATAAAAGCTTATTTGACGGAGGTAGAAGGCATCCTGTATTGGTGTTTTAGGCAGAGGGTGGACCTGCTGCAGATCGAAGGCAAAAGATATACTATTTGGAGGTGTCTCCTTGGCTAATTTGTAAAACGCATCAGCGCGAATCTTGTGAATTCGCAAATCCGTTATGGACTTTTTTTTCGTCTTCGTTTTGACTTTTAATAGCATTTTTTAAGTTAATGCAAGTTCCACATGCATCAGTTGCTGGTGATTTGAAGCCAATGTTGTATTCGTTGTAGAAAACGTTTTTAAACATTGAATGAGAAACTTTACTCTCCGGAAACTTTGAATTGTACATATGAATAAGGTTTTCCAAATTTAAATCGCCGGGCAAATATATGCCACTCGACTTTTTACGATTATAATGGCTCTCTGTTGCTGGAAGTGAGCCTATAAAGTTTCGTACCTTTTCCTTCTTATCAATACTTTTGAAAGACAATCTATCGCCGCCACGTCTTTCTTTGGGAATTTCTCCTGTAATAAGGGTTTTGACTACAGTCCCTATTCTACGTTTTGTAACACCTAATGCTGCTATTAAAAAGTTCTTGCAAACTGGAATAGCTCCTTGCTTGGTATGAAAATAATAATAAATATGGAACTTCCTGGGTTTGTTATTTTGGTTCCCTCTTGGACGTTTCATTTGCACAGGACAAACAGAAAGAAACCTACATAATTTCTGATCTTGCATTATTTTGTCTGCAGAACGATAAAATATTTCGCGTTCTTTTATTATGTCTTTTTAATTATGCTACTACAATTTAGCGTTTTACTTGCACGCTTGCATGGGTTCTTAAAATGTTTTAGATGTGGATCTGTTTCGCCATATCTACAATGAAAACAAACCAAGTGTAATTAAGTGTAAACTAAATTTATTCTTTTTTTTTATTACCTACCTTAGTAATTTGGCCAACGCCCTTGATGATACAAATTGTGATTTAGAATTCTTCTTTCTGGAACCTACGTTCAGCGTTGCTACACTAGCTTCCATTTTTCACATGAAATAAAATTAATAAAAGTAATGCTGTACCTTGAATTACAATATATAGCATTAGATACTTTATAGGTTAGAAAACGAGAATCCCGCGGCAAAAACCTGGTTCATGTAAACAAAACGTTAAATTGGTTATTTTGTTACTATTATAGCCATCTAGGAAATAAGTTTGCACACAATTTAACTCTATGCAGGAGCGTATAGGAAACTGTTTTTTTGGGACAAGTCACTATTTGCTAACACATACAACAACAGAAAGGGTCATGTCACGTATTGAAGTATCTTGCTACTGCTGTTGGTATAAGAGGACATGTTACTTTATGCTTGAACAGTGCATCTTTATATAGATACAGCATTGGACAAGTCATATTCTGAACAAATCTGCATTCGTATGCGGTTGTAATTCAGCATCTTCAGTAAGTCTCCACTATTAGTTCAAATTGTGTGTGATACGGACATGTTACGTTTTGTGTGAACGCTCCTCAATTGTTGTCACAATTGTCTCCTTGGGAATTAACCAAAAATTAACCTTATCCAGCGACTGAAATACTGGCCGTAAGAGGCCTTCGTGGACGAATTAGTTAATTTCATGCTTAGGAATTTTCTGCGTATTCTAACTAGGGTTCGATTCCGATAGCAGTATTTATTTAATAAACTTTATTATCATTATAATACAATTTTGTAAAGTGAATTTAACATTTTGAAAAAGATTAAACTTGTTCCATTAATAATATCAATAATAATTTTATTCATAAAAAAAATTTAATACAATCGGGATCGAACCCGGATTTTTTGCGTAAATCATTGTAAAAATTTTATTGTTTTTTATTAAAATACGCTTTAAATACTTAGAGAGCACCAGTTGACAGCGTCACGAAAATGCAACTCATAAGCAAACCCGGGAGTCATGTTTAATTAGCACACTGGCTGAACCGGTTTTTAACTAAACTAAATTGCTATTGCCTTAAAAACTGAACATAAAGTAAAATTCAATAGTAAAATAAATTGTAGAATTGTAGAAAATAAGATATTTAGCGTCAAACAGTCGAACTTTCGGAGCCACTTTTAAATAGCAATTTCTTTTTCAGTTTTTAAAGTTACAGTGAACTGCCTACAATAAAATGTAAAAAATTCAATTCTTTTTGGAACGGACATATTTAAATTCAATGGTTGTCGTTGTACAAAAAATCACAACTTTTGAACCAGCATAAGAGACGAATACATCTATAAACAACCGTTTACCGCAGAACTCCACATCTCTCCTATACTAATAAACGTCAAAGAACTAATCTGTAATTTGTAAAATCGAAGTAGACATTTTAGTATCGTTCAACAACAGTAAATTGAATGTAACTGCTAAATTGTTATACGAACGCTACCTACGAGAGCACGTCGGACAAAACGAGGTATCGTGCGCCTAAGTTTCTTCAGCCGAGTTAAAAATTCTCATTCTCACAATGCGAAAATGAAATTGCGTTTTAGAAAAAAAATGGTTCAAACAAAAGCTATAGATAATCGAACTTTTCTCTCCAAAACTTTATTGTATTATTGATATTGGTGGAGACACTGTTACAATTAGTGTCACGTGATTGTTATATGCCAGTAATTACGTATTAGATCAAAGAAAAGTTGTGTACAATTAAATTTTTATAAACTTTTATTTAAAACAAAAATGTATAAAATGAATATTTTTCTAAATATTTAAAAAATTCAAAAATCTGTGTAGGTTAACCGCCCTTTTGTCTACATAGATTATGCCCAAAATCTAATAAAATTATATATATAGAATTATAAATAAGGTCCATATACAAGGTTTCAAAAAAATCGGGCGGGTGGTTTTCTTGATATCTACTAACTTTAATTCGTCGGAAAAAGTGAAAAAGAAGCTGTTAAAATTTTCGGTTTGGAAACCGTCGCATAACTCCCCACATTATTCATAAGATGTGTAGTAATAAACGAAAAATGGATATGGATCATTTTTTTCATTTTACCCAGTTTTTAAAATTAGTTTACATTATGTTCAATAAGATCCACATAATAAAATTCGATTTAAAAATAAAATATTTAGCGTTAAAGTCAAGTGAGTCGCGTATTTTTGGAACCCTTTTTGAAGTCGAGGATCCCTACTTTCAGAGTAATTTTTAAATGACTACACGTTTACCAATTTTTATACAAAGTTAAACAATGATAGAGTAAATAGAAGGAAAATTTAAATTTTAGGCTAGAAAAACCCTTATTGAGAGCTATATTTTAGCCCCGACAATTAAATGCCCAACTGCTTTATAAAGTCAAGAAAAACTTGCTCATCAAAAGCTCCATTTTTTTAAATTCTACTTAACCCAACGATACTTCCAAGTCTGGTTCCATGGCGGGTTGTTAAATTACCATCCTACCCATTCTGGTGTTCCGCAAGGCAGTATCCTCGATCCCTTCCTTTATCTCTCTACACTCAAAACATACCTTGTCCCGATTATCTGTTTTTCCATTGTTTTGGTTTGCTATTTCTTTAACCTACTATTTTTTTTGTCATTGTCGTGACTGGCGCTTGGACCGGTCTATTATATGTCGTCATTCAATGGCTGTGCGGTTTTCCTAAACCGTGAAGCAAATGCTTTGCCAAGACGAACCAATCCATTATTGCACACGGTTTTGTCACCACACTATACAGGTTTATACTGATCTTCTGGGGCACCATATATAACACTTACATCACAATACAATATTTAAAATATGAATAAATAAAATGAACCAACAACAAACAATACCCTTCACTGACGATACTGCAATTCTATCATCTGACAATGATGCAAATTAGGCTTCCGAAAACATTCAGCTCCATTTAAACCTTTTGCAATTGATTGGATCTCTGGAGGATTAAATTAAATAGTACTAAATCCTCTCAAATTACGTTTACTAATAATCACTCTACCTGCCCTCAGGTTACCATCTACGATCGACCCGTCCCCATGTCAACAGATGTAAAATACCTAGGACTTCACTTAGATCAGAGACTCACCTGGAAAACACATATCAAAGCAAAAAGACAACAGTTGTCCATAGAAAACAAACTAGGTTTTTTAAATGGGTTGTAAAAAGTGTTAAATCAAAAGTTTTTTTAATTTTTAAGAAACGGTATGTTTTATTGAAATTCATACATTTTCTTTAAAATAATTCAATTTCATATTTATTTTGCAACACGTGCAATCTCACAATGCTAGAAGTACATTGAAATACAGTGAGTCTTAAATTGAGTAGGACTGTATATCTTTCTTGTTAATAAAGATACAAGTCATAGCGACGCAAAGATGTGAATGAAGGAACGATTGAGTGAATGAGTGACTTTTTTGATGATATTTAAAAAAAAGATTAACAAATTTTTAAAATACGTATTTTGGTATTATCGTTTGGCAGTGATGTGCATAATATCGATTGTATTGTTATACTTAAACTTGCAGTCAGAAAAGAAGACAGTTGCGTCATACTTTAACAAAATAGTAAAGACTTGAAAAATATAAAGACTAAGAACTTTTAGGTCTAGGAAGCAATGTCAACCGGTCACAACGTCTAATTCAAAATTTTTACCATCATTGGTCACATCGTCTAACCTCACCATAATGTCAAACTTCCAATTTTAAACACAACGTCAAATTTTGATTATGGCCATAACGACAAATTTGACCTCAACGTCAAACGTGACCATAACGTCAAATTTTGAATCTGACCGAAACATCCAAGCACCGCAATGAAGAAAATATTTTTTTTTAAATTGGACAAAATGTCAAACTTGACTGACTGATCAATTTTAAAAGTCGCATTTGAGGTTATAGTCAAATTGAAAGTTTCGTTTAAATTGGAAATTTGACTTATTGTCACGTTTGACATTGTGGCCATCTTTAAAGTTTGATGTTATGGTCAATCCATTAGAAAACGTAATCGACATGCTTAATTATTAAATAAGCGTTGTTTGGCAATTTGGTCAAGTTTAACGTTATGGACAAAATTTGACGTTATGGTCAATATTAGAAGTTATATGCTGTGGCGAATGATGGGTTTGACATTATGGCTAAAAATTCCAATTTGACGTTGTGACCCGTTGACGTTGTGGTCATGCCCCAAAATTTCAAAAGTAAATTTCACTAATTTATTCTAATACGCGAATGAAGGGATGATTAAAACACTCAAATGATGTCATTTTGGTAATTTAACTAATTATTAGAATATTAAATATTTTCAGATATTAAAAAGTAATCCAACTCCCAACAAAAATGAGCGGATATAAAAATTTATCAAAGACATTTAAAAAAATAAAATGAAAGGATGTTTGCCTAAAAATCCACACTTTTGTGTTGACCTTGTTAAAACAGAAACTGTATTTATTTATTTAAGTTTTTTACCAATTAAAATTTACACCTGTGTATATTTTGAATTAATTTTATCAATGTCATGCGAACGTTTTTAAATAATTCATAATTTATAAAATATTCAATTTGCATAAAAAGCAGATTAAAACGTTTTTTATACACAATGCAATTGTTTTATTATAAAAGAACAAAAGGATTTTATTCATATTCCCAACAAAATAATAATAGATCGACAACAGGGTTGAACACCTTAAAAGTTACTTATCATAAGAACGTTTCTATATTTATCTTAATTTTCTTTTTATTGAGTCTTTTGTTTTTGGTCACTATTCTTTCCGTTTCTATGTCGTTGCTGTTAGCTTCTCGGTACCAGGTCTACATTTACGTTATTTTACGTCCTAGAGTGTTGTGTCCTGTTTCAATAACGTTCATTTTTATACTTTTCTTGTTTCTCTCTTACTTTGTAGCACCTAATACAACTATTGTGCGGATCTTTTGTTCTCTTTTAATATTCATGACCTTTCTCTAAATACTTTTAGCTCGAAAATGGATTTTCAGAAACAATTGGATTTCCTGAAATCTACGTGTTCAGGAGTCTGTGAAAGATTCTCATTATGTTTAGTTTTCGGCGCCCCATATTTTTTATCCTATCCTGCAAAATAATTGGACCGACATTTTTCTCCGGGTCCCATTCTCGCGCGAAAAAACGACGGAATGCTAGCATGACCATTGGGAATTTTTTCCACACAATTCTCGACATAACTGAGTTGCAGGGCATCTTGAATTCCATTTCTGGCCAATGTGCCCAATGATGCTCCAGTATTACATGAGGATCTGGAATCTTCCAAGGCTGACAACGACGATTTTACGAGCTTTCTAGTAGAGCGGTTGGTCAAAATTCACGATGTAAGTGTTTTGGCCGGTTGCATTCGCTTTTTCGATCCCCATTCGCAAAGATGAGGTTAGAATGATGTCCATGTCTGACAGTCAAGAATTGAACGATAGGCAGAAGACGCGATACCATCTAAATTGTTCGTTTGCGCTCCAACTGGAAACGCCGTTCAAACAGCTCCATTTTGCGTATCGTCAAAGAAAGTCCGTACTTGTGGGGCTACAAAATCCTTGGCATATCCCAGTTCTTTGATGGCTATTAGGTATTGTTTGCAATACTTCGTGTTCTCCATGTTCAAGATAGGCATTCTTACATGCCGTGGCGCTTTTGTAGGACGCTTAGTATTCCAGACAAAAGAGCAAGCCTAAAGATAACAAATGAACAGAATGCTCATTATGCATGCCATCGGAATCGAAGTTCTGCCCCTAAAAAAATACCACGCCCCTCCAGTAGTCAAAACTTTACTTACCTGGCAGTATTCACATTCAAGCAGCACATTGCGAGTACAAGTGCCTTGATGAAACACATTGTTTTTAAAACTTGGAGCACTTTTTCCTTTGATATCTCGAAAAATTTCGATTTTTAGAGGTTGGTGATAAGGGCCAAAAATGTCGGGCGAGTAAAAAATATTTGAAATTGTTGGCGAAAATGCGAGGAAAAGGCGCTTTTGTAAATAGAGCAGTTTTTGGTTCATATATCCAAAGTATCGATCTTAGCAATTTGCTAGGTATGACCAAAAGTGTTGCCCGCAAAAAACGCTCAATCAGAATGCGCTAGCGTGGCATTCTGTCGTTTTTTTTTCCAAAAATGTTCCCTGAACTGAACAGAATGGGTGTATTCAGAGACTCCTGGAGTGAATTTTCGCCAATCCATGCGATCTATTTGTTTTTGAAAAACTCATTTTCTAGCTTATGTTGATCCCGAAAACTCATATTTATATTTAGCAAGGATCCCGCACAAGCCTATGTGGTTTTTTTTGGTTTGCGCGATTATTTCCCACTCAAAAGACATTTTCCTTCACCAGTTGATAAGCAAAATAATCTTAAAGTTACAAAGGAGGATGTCCAGGCAGCTTTCGAAAAGGTTTCGTCGCAGGTATTGATAGACTTTTTCCACAGCATGCGAAGGATTTAACTTTGAAAATTACTGGAAATGAGATGTTACAGTTTTTGACAGATTTAGTTAATTTTATGCTATCTGGAACGGTGAATTCTAACATTGTCCGAATATTGTACGGCGCAAATCTTTGTGCATTAGAGAAAGAAGATAGTGGTATACGTCCAATTGCGGTTGGTTCAACCTTAAGAAGATCAGTTGCTAAGATAGGCAAAACAAATAGGGTTTGGTTGAAGAAGAGGCCATGAGGCTGCTGTTTATGTTGTGAGATTATTTGTCAAGATGAATAATACAATTTCAAAAGTCCTACTGAAGATTGAATTCCTTAATGCTTTTAATTGCATTTAGAGGGACTCCTTACTTTCTGAGTTTTAGAAGAGGACTCCTTTAGTTTTGTCATTCAGTCAATTGTTGAAAGGTTGAAATCTGAAATTAATGTTTTTTATTTGAATGATAGTATTTTAGGAGGAGATTATGAAACCGATTTTGAGAAAATTAAGGAAAATGCTTTTAGGATTAGAAATCAACCTAGGAAAATGGGAACTCGGTTTTCCCGTTTAAATTCCATTTCTCCTGGAATACGACTAATATCAGAATATGAATGGGAGCTATTAGCCCAACGGTCAGCTAGGAATGTTATGGAAAGGAAGATGGCTGAATGACAACAAATACTACTAAAAACTCATGTTGCTTATTACCTACTGAAGAACTGTCTGGCGGTCCCGAAAATCTTATTTTCACTTCTACAAGGCAGTTTTAGGAGAAGTAGTGTGACGGTCGCCAGAAAAAAGGTATACGTTTAGAGAAAGTAAAACAAAAGGAACGAGAGGAGAAAAAGGCAGAAGAAAATGAAACAATAAGTTGTATTAAAGAAATGGTGAAGGAAATAGAGAAATTAAAATTAATTAAGAGTGGGCAAAGTTTATTTCAAAAGGAATGGAATAGTAGAATGTAGCAGGAATTAAAAATATAGGGACGCAATTTTGGAATTATATTAAGGGGTTCAATATGGTAGGGCTGGTGGAGACATTGATGGAGATAGATGAATGGAAAGAATAGAAAGAGCAAATACCGGAGGATTTTGACTGGGAAATTCAATACGCAGAAACAACAAAGAAGAAAGGCAGAACGAAGGGAGGAATAATAACTGGAGTTATAAAACAGTGGAAGAAAGAATCACAGGTGAAGAATAGAGGAGCAATAAAACCAGAACACAGACAGAAAAAGTAAAGAGGTTTGAGATAATTACGATATATGGAAAAGAAATGGAAAATACAAAGAGAATAATAGAAGAGTTATTAGAAGAAAAGGGGGAAGGGAAAAATAATTATAGGAAGAGATTTTAACGCAAGAACAGAAGAAGAGGGGGGAATAATGATAGAGGGAAAATTAAAGAAAAAGAGTTTGATGGATAAAAAGTAAATCGACAGGGAAAGGTACTGATAGAATTATGCGAAGAAAGAGAATGGACTATAATAAATGGTAATCTGGAAGAAAAGGGCAAGGGCGAGTATACATATATAGAAGAAAGAGGAGAATCAGTTATAGATTATGTAATAATAAACGTAGAAAATAAAGAGGAGATAGAACAGCTGAGGATAGGAGAAGAGAGTAATCCGATCATCAACCGTTAGAGGTGATAATGATTAAGGAGTGGAAAGACGAAGAACTAAACGATAATGGAGAGTGGGGAGAAAAAAGGTGTGGCTAAGGAAAAATATAGAGAGGTACAGAAAGAAGATGGAGGAGGAGCAATAGACGTCTTTTAAAGTTGATGAAGAAATAAATAGAAGTGTGAAGAAAATGGATGATACAACCGAAAAGAAAAGGTATAACAAAAAATCACATATATTAGGAAACAGCAAAAAGTGGTGGAATGGTGATTGCGAAAAGAAAAAGAAATGAGAAAAAGAAAGATAGAGTTAGAAGAATACAAATGCTTAAAAAAGTTTCAATAAAGGATATAAACAGAGAAAAGACGGCTACAAAAAGGAGTTGGAGGAAAAGATAATATGTCGAAATATAAAGGATGGGATAGAAAGCAAGTTGGAATCTACAGGGGGGTAAGTCTCACAAATGTGGGGTACTAAATGTATGGAGAAATATTAAGAAGCAGATTGAAAAAGGAAATAGAACAGAGGAAGTTAATTCCAGTTTGGCAGGCAGGTTTTTGTAAAAGTAGAAGTACAATGGACAATAAATATATCTTAACGCATATGGTTAATAAAGAGTTAGGAAGGAATGCAGGAAAAGTGTATGCCTTATTTTTGGATATTAAGGCATCGTTTAACAATATGGATAGAGAGCTGTTGTGGAAAGTGATGAGGTAGAAAGGGATAAACGAAGACTTGGTATCAGGGATAGAAGAACTGTATAAAGAAACAAGATGTAGAACTAGAGTAGAGGGGAGGATAGGGAGAGACGGTAACTAAGAGGTTTTGACAGGGGTATGCATTAAGTCCAAGTTTATTTTCAATATATATTAGTGGTTTAGATGAAGTGATAAAAAAACAGCAAACAGGAAGAATAGTACTTAATAGGGAAGAAAAGAGTATGGGTGTTAGTGTATGCGGATGATGTATTTATAATTGCAAAAATCAAATGGAAATTAGAGGTATGATTGAAGTAGTTAGAAAATATTTAGTAAATAAAAAACTTGAAGCAAATGAGGAAAAACTAAAATAATGGTGTTTAAAAACATAAAAGGAAGAGGAATGAAAGAGAGATGGTTATGGAGGCAAGACGAAATACAAACAGTAGACGAATACAAGTATCTTGGGTATAATTTTAGTCATAATAATAATAAATTGACAGTGATATATGAAGAAAGGATAAGAGACAGGGGGGAAATGAGATATTAAAGGAATGTTGGAAGGAAGTGGAGAAATATTTTAAAAAATACGGTGAAGATGAGATGAAACATTGTTACGAAAGAATAGGGTGCTCGAGAGAGGAGATAAACAGAAAAAGAAGGGAGGGAGAAGAATGGAAAAGGAAGTGATAAGTATAGATAAAGATATCAGATACAAGAAAGGAGTGCGAAGATAAAAGGGGAAAGATTTAATAAAATTACAGAGAGTTAGGTACGGAAGGAATACCAAGATATCTGAGATGGAAAAGAAGTATAAAAGAAAAAAGAATCCTAACGAAGTTTAGATGCTGGAATAAGGAAAAAGAGAATATGTACTGGACGAATGATGATGAGAGAATATTTAGGATGTGTGGCGAAGGGTAGGAGAATATTGAGCATCAAAAGAAAATGGGGGGGACTGCGGACCGAAGAGAAAGATGGAA
Organism: Abscondita cerata; assembly: GCA_030710515.1. Taxonomy (NCBI): domain Eukaryota; kingdom Metazoa; phylum Arthropoda; class Insecta; order Coleoptera; family Lampyridae; genus Abscondita; species Abscondita cerata. Next base: position 85,699 of record JALBCR010003237.1, read on the forward strand.
GGAGGAGAAAATGGGCAGTGAATGGAATGGACGAAAAAGTGATAAAGAAAAGAGAAGAAAATGTGAGGAAGAGGAGAATTTTATATAAGGTGTAATTTAAGAAAATTTTGTATTAATATGGGGATAAATTTTTGTATTGTTTGGTTTTTATTTATTTTGTTAAAGCAACAATAAATTATCCATTGTTGATGTTCTTTCTAGTTTATTCTTTTAATGTTACTATTTCACTTAAATAGGTTTTTTTCCGTCTCCCATCTTGGTTGTGTTTATTTCCTTTTTTTCTACTTTAAGATAGTTTATATTCTCAGTCCAAACACAAATCGTATCATCTAATATAATTTTTCATACCCAATTCTTACTGCACCTTTCTTCCGTGTCCTTCCAACTGTACTATTTGTCTTATTCTATTTTTCTTTTCTTGGCACTCAGATCATTTGTTCTCTAGATTATTTTGTATTCAGTTGTTCTTAATTCATTTCTTTTAAGTTATTATATTATACTACTAGTTTTACCACAACTCGCAATTTTAATTAAATTGTGGTTCATCGCTCTTAGACTATTTTCTTGATTTTTGCCGATAATTTTTTTGAATTTCCACCAAGTGTAATAAAGAATAAAAATATTTTAAATAAAGCACCATACAAAAACCCTTTATTTAAAGAATTACAAATGTTAAAAATACTCTATTAACAAAAACAGTGGCAACAAAGAAAAAAAGAATAAACAAATAAAATACCGGTTTATTTATTTATATGATTATTAGATATTATTCAGCTTTTAAAAAAAATTTGATTATTGCGTGTGCAAATTGAAAAGCCATAGTTACGTTGTATTTATGGCTCTAATATCTGACCTACCATTTATTCTATTTATTTGTTACTTAAAGTAATAAAACATAATAAACGCAAACGTTACTAAACTAAACTACGCCGTGGTGTTGCTAAAAATATAATTGGACACAACATTAACTGAAAACACTGTGGCATACATTATATAGGTCAAATAACTATAAAATTGAATGTGGTTAAAGTTACCCAATTTTATTTTTGACCTTCCTATACATAGTGTACACTGTAAATCGCACTTTAGCTTTCACCAACTATATATACATTTGACCTTCACGCTCACGTCAACAAAAGATAATAACCTCACTTAAAGCGCCCGAATTACAGCTTTAAAATACTGAATTAATCACGAAAAATGTTAAAAAGGACGGCGGATGAATACAGTAAATACCTTCAATTAAATTTAGAAGAGAAAGTGAGTATTTTTACCATAGTACACAAACATATTTTATTATTAGAGTGTAGTTATCACCTATTCATCAATCAATTGATGATATGCTAACGAGATTAGAGGAATTCGAGACGTTACTGACGATAGTGCAACAGGAACGCTGTAACGCCATCGGATTGACAGGTGCTTTGACACAATCAGTTGATTGTTTTGGTAGCCTGAAAGAATTGTGTGATAGAATTGATCGTTTAGAAGCACTTATAGAACATATCAAAAGTAATATTGACTCGGTCGAAAGAAAAATTGAAGCTGCCGAAGAACATTATGGTTTAACAGATAACACGTCGAAAATTAAAAATCTGTTGTCGCCACTTTTTGTAAGTGCTGTTTAGTTAAGATTTACACTTTTTCAATAATGTTATGCCAACAGAAAAAAAATGTAGCAGTGAAAGAGCCTATTGTAACCGGCGAAATGGAAGTGTTTTCAGCTGACGATTATTTTTAAAGTCAGATGAAGAAGGCGGGTCTTGTGATTAAGTAATTAATTTAAAGTTTCATTAATTTTAATTATGGTTATAATTGTATTTATAAATCACTAAAGAATGTTTTTTTGTACGGTTGGTACTTACTATTTAAAGTTTTAAACAGCATTTGAAACGGGAAAATGATCCGATACAAATAGTTGTAGATTTAAATGCAGATGGATAAGATTTGGTATCTGTAAACAAATATTAATACATTCAAGCAAACAATTTTTGTGTAATAAATATCGCAAAAGCATTCGCTACCATGTAAATAATGTTGCCTATACTGTAGGTACGACATATCCCACATTTAAAAATAAAGAAGTAATCAATACCAAAATAACAAAAATGTGGATCAAGAAATATTATCTTTACAAGAAAAAACTTTAACAAATAAAAAATGTAAACAAATTAAACGAAAAAATAGAAGAAAAAATAAAAATTAAAGAACATAATTTTTTTGAAAGCATTGTAAGGTAAAGAGGGCAAACATCGACACATCTTTAATAAAATGTGTATCTAAAATTTGCTTTAAGAGTAAAATAAAAAGTAAATACGTTGATCATAGCACTAAGGTCTAGTAAGCATCACATTAGGTTGTATTGTAATTTTCATAAGTCTAAAAGGCAGTACATAATATTTTTTAAAAAGCTGCCAGGTGTCAATGTTACCCCTTGAGAGTACAACATTAATATCCCTACTTAAATACGAATTTGTGTTAATATTAGTTTTTTTATAGCAAACATTGATACCACTTTTCACAAAAAAAACAACAGCTGCTCAGAAAATATATGTATTATGTGCTCTTAACATAGAAATAAGCTTTTAATTTAAAATGTGACAAACAACTAGCCAGAAACTTATTGGGAATTTCTTGTAAAAAATACTGAAAAATGAGTATGTTCGCACAGAAATGGGATAATAAAAAAAATAACAATAAAATTTCAGTTATTTTAGATAATCACAGCTACTGCCTGGTAACCACTTATTTTGAAGTAATGTTTGTCTCTTTGAATATGAGGGTTTTTTAATATTTGTTGGGCATCTTTTAGTTCAATCTCGTTGTCAATTACATCGTGGTATACAAAATATAATCCTCTTTTACGTAAAAAGTTCACGAGCACTTTTTTTCCGTTCATATGTTCGACATGACTAATATAATAAGCATTACTATATTTGGCGACAACCCAACAACCCTTAACAATTTTTCCATCTATCTCTTCTTTTCAGTTGTTTCTTCTTCTCTTACATTTATCTCGGTTTTCTTATCCAGCTCCTCCTACTTTATTGTTTTCTTCATTTTTAGCTGTAACCGAATCTTCCCAGTAATTTTCATCTTTACTTCCCAAAAAGACAAATACCTCACTATCAGAACTGGAGCTTTCTAACACTAAATTTGTTCTGTTGATAGGTACCTTTACATCGCTTTCCTTTTTGATCTTCCATCTTCTATTTGCAAAGCGCTGTAGGTATTATCAGCACAGAAACTTTGTGTCTTTATAGCTTGACCTTTCATTCCCTTTTTTGCGTCTCTGCTTTCTTTGTTGAGACGAAGCCTATCAATAACCTCTGTGCTTGTCAAAGATTCTGCAAACTTCCTACTAACTCAACTTCTTTTTCCAGGCTTTGTATTTTTATTCTGAACCTTCAATACACTCATAAGGGATTCAGTTATATTATGTGTAATATTGGATTGTGAAGATGTTGCTGGCTTATCACTGACAAACCTTTGAAAGGACGTTGATGGTGTACTACACTCAGAAACTTGCAAAGATGAATGGTGGATAGTGATTCATTAATAACCTCAGCAGCCTCTACTTTTCTAAGTATTTTCTCTTTGCATATTGGAAATTTGCCACTCCCTTCAAATCCACCAACAGCATTGGCTCTGGACAAACATCCTGATTCAACTAACTTTTTCATCAAGGAAGGGAATACTAATTTGTCACCATTTTTGTATCCAGTTTCTGTGTAAAAATCTCCAGATTTGTATACCCCAATGTCCAACGGTTGCAACAAGTGTGATGTATGGGCAGGTAGACAAAATATTTTAATGGCCATACCTACCAGCTCTAGAGAAATGTGGGAATTATGTCCATCTAAAATCAGTAATTTACTTCCTTCTAAACTGACGGTTTCTTTAACAAAACATTTCGCAAACCAGTCAAGATATTTGGGAAGCTTCCATCCAGCAAGATGGTGAACAATTATATAGGCTTTATCTGGGCCATTAACATACCAGGTTGAATATAGATGAATTCCTTTATAATTAATGAACATGGGGAGGAATCTCCTATTGCATTACAGCACATTAGTACCGTATACGTTGGTTTCGTAACACTTCCTACCAGCTTATTAGGGTTTCGACTTCCCTTTTTACAGAGAACTTTTTGTATGCCTGCGTCTGTTTGGAAACCGATTTCGTCTGTATTGAAAATATTCGGAGGTTTGTTCTTGAAACCTAATCGTGTTATACTATCGAGTTGGGTGAACGTGTTTTCCATTACTTCTCTAGTCCCAGCTACAGTACGATTTCGTGGTAAGTTTTGTGCCACTCTGCGACTTATGTGATCATTCCACCAATTTTCAAACAGTAGGCACTAGTCTAAACCTGGCAAACGATTTTTGAATGGATTTGATCTATCTAATCTGCGCAGATAGTCTTGAATACACCTTTGAAGTTGTAATCGATCAAAACCATAGTTAAATTAAAATTAAATTCAACGAACATGCTATTTATTAATCGAAATTTATATCTAAAGTGGTTAATAACTATAACTTACTTTGTTTTATGCTGCTAGAGCACATCTTTTCACTAACTTGATGAAGTTATTTTTGCACTAAGTCACACAGAACTTTAACACCCTGATATTAGGCGACTATGTTAGTAAAATTAAACAAGTAGTACTGATGCTGCCCCTAATGGCTAATTAGTATAATACCAATAGATGGCCAGCAGATGCCTAGATCTATTCTAAGTTCTCAATTGCCTAAACAGCAAGATTTCAAGTAAGATATGTCAACGTTTCACCCATGTCAAAGTTGGACTAGCTTACCTTGTAGGTATTGTAGTAGAAAAGGTTGCGTATACCATAGGTGGATATGATTATACAAAATTAAATATCATATAAAAAGGTATAGCGAAAAAAAAATATATATAATCAAACGATGTGTTCTATTAGTTTTCAAAAAATGAAAAGATTAAAAAAACACTTAAAAATTGTAGATACAAAATTTTTTTTCTACGACATACTTAGAAAACGGACGTTTCTTCTCTACAAATAGTGAGGAAAATTGGTTTTTCCTCACTAGCGAGGAAAATAATGCGGTGTTACAAAAATGCCTCTTTAAAAAAATGTGAAAATGTGTCATTAGAACTATATGCGACTAGTACTTAGTTAAACATTTAACTTAGTATTCAATCAGGTTTGTTTAATTTAATATCTTATATTTGGACTCTTAAAAATTACTACCCTACATTTATTGGTTAGATTTATGCGGCTGCGCTATGACAGATTGAGACCACACCGATACTACAGAATACTGTAGCGAGACTATTGGGACCCACCTATTAAATAGTACTTCTTTCATTAGATTGTTTGTTTAGGGAATGCCGTGTCTAACACATGAGGAAAGCCTTTTTCCACTCTCACTCTAATGCCTCACTCGCGACGCTCGTGAGGCAACTCGAGCTCGAGTGGGAAAAAGAATCACTTTCCTGACTTGTTGGACAAATAACTATTGTTTATATTAACAATTGTTGTTTAATGTCATTTATGTAATTTGTCATTCTGTATTATAAATACTTTCTGATGATGACGTGATAATAATCCCGTCGAAACTATAGTCAGTTTTTGAAATAAAATACTTTTAGTATTGGTTTGACAGAAATGATAATTTGTTGTTTAAAGCACCAATACATAAATGGTTCCATCGATAATTAATTTCATTCTAGAATTATTTATTTTCAAAGGTAAGCAAATAAACTCTAGTTGGGTGCGTGTTCTTTAAAGCTTTAGAAAGATTTCAGAGAACATTCGTAATTTGTAAGTGAAAATACCGTGGTGTTGTGCCATGGACCGTTGTAGATCCAAGTTACAACATATGTGTTGCCTTTCCGGAAACTGGGTTTCCTTGTGTAATTTAGATACCCCGCATTGTCACGGGCAAAAAGAGACTCAAGTCTGATCTGGAAAAACGCCATCTGACAATGTTCAAACGTGAAACTTTACGCAGGTTTACAATTAAAAGAGTACCCACTTGATAAGGCATACTAAGGAAGCAATGCAACCCGGCAAGTATTTTCTCAAATACAAGAAAAGGAGCTACAAAATTACGTTCTGCCTGCATCGAAATGGTGCTCTGGACTGACAGTTCCAAGAAATGCGAAAACTGGCATATGAATATGCTTCTTTAGACCGATTAAAATACCCAGCATCATGGGATAGATACAAACAAGCAGACAAGATGTGATACCGCTACTTCTGAAACAAATGGCTTGTTGTAATTAGGAGAATGTTAAATGCCTTTTGATAAATTAACTAAAGTATATGAAAATAGACCTGGAACCTGTATGAAACTGGGCGATCAAACGTTCATAAACCACCCCGGGTTTGAGATGGTAAGAAATACAAGCAAGTAACAGCTGCTGCTTCTGGCGATAGAGGCATATAAGATGCCGCAGGGACTTTTATCCCTTCAGCGTTAATCTTCCCCATGTGCATGCCAAGGATCACATGGTTAAAGGGGCCCCTGTTGACTCATTGTGAATTGCAAATTAAAACGGATGGTCAAATAAGAACCTGTTTATTGCCTATCTTAAATATTTTATTAAAAATGTTCATCCTTTATCAGACAATAAAGTTCTATTTTATCATAAACAACCATACAAGTCCCACCAGTCTCAAAATAATCAACATGGCTTGAGAAAATGGAATATTCTTTCTGCCATTTCAACCCCACACAAGTCACAAACTGCAGGCGTAATTATTACAACAGGACTATAAAAGAGTGGATGTTAGCCAATACTAGTAAACCGATGTAACTATATGACATCGCAGGAATAATAGAAAAAAGTTTTTCCATTGGCGTTCATCCCCTCTAAGATAGTGTCAGGTTTCAGTGTGACAGACATTTGACCCCTCAATCAAGATACTTTTGATGCATCCGAGTTCACTTCAGCTGAACTGACAAACAAGGCTATCCATCATCAGAAAACTTCTGAAAGGAAACACGTGTTTGTTTGCCAAAAACACACAAAGAAACAAACCCTGTGGCTTGTATCTTACTAGGCGGACCTGTGCCCTTTTCTCAGAGTTCCCCCAAGGAAGCATGCAAACAAACGGAGAAAACCCGTAACAGATATGCCAAAAAAATAGATCTGCAAAATATCAAACTTAAAAATCTATTCCAACTATACCATGACAATTAGCCAAAAAGCCAAAACTGACTTCCTTGAGGATGTAATGGTCTGGGTTCTAATCGAATACTCAGCTTCATTGCCAAGGGGCTTGAAATCCAAGATATTGTATACAGGAAGAGTAGTCGATACAGTTAGAGAAAACGTGACTGTTGATTTCCTCCGACATAAAAAAAACATTTGTATTTCCAGTTGTCAAAGATTGTAACATTGTTGCTTTTCAAGATGTAAAAAAGGTATTACCCGAGCCGCAAGTCCCTCGAGGCTTCCATAATTTTAAGGTCACATTCCCAATGCCGTAACTATGTGCGAATAAAAAGTTTTTGTACTACCTATTTCTCTTATTTTTTACCTTTAACTCCTTGACCCAAGGTACAGCGGCCCGTTGTACCTTGTTTTTTTGCCGTTTTTTACTTTCACTGAATAAACCCAAAGTGCAACCTTACCGGAATAATACAAAATATTAAAAAAATATATAAATAGATTCTTGAAAAACTAGCTCTCAAGGTACAAGGGTTTCCTACCTATTTTTTTATTATGTTCTTTGATTAAAACCTTAAGGCATAATATCTTACAAAGATTTGATTTACCTATGTACGTCCGAAACGTTCAAGGTATAAACTTTCATTAAAAAACTAACAGATGACTTCTTAGAAGGTAAAGTATCATCATTAGAAATTTTAGAATTTGAAAAGTAAATCGTTTTGATACAACCGACTATAAGAGATTTTTGGTCTTTAACCGCGGATACAGTAAACAATAACGTAAAGAGTTTTGAAGTAGCTGAATCTCATCTATAAGATTTTTATAAACGTTATTTGTCAGCTGTTATAATGGCTAAGAATATGATCGAACCTAAACATGAAAATAGAAATAAATAATGATTCCAGGGAATCTTTAATTTCTAATAATAGCAACGAAAGCATTCCAGTTTCGCACGTTAATTTTACAAGTAATGTCAAACAGGCGATTCTTTTGCCCTTTGTCGAATTATCTAAATTTAGCGGTTTATTTTCTGAATGGTTAAATTTTAAAGAACTCTTTTGTAGTCTGGGTCATGGCAACTACAGCTTATCGGATTCGGTTAAGCCGTATTATTTGAATAATGCAATGGGAAGCAAAGCAGCGGAGGTAATAAAAGAGATTTATCTCTGATTTATATCAGTACTTGAAGGGTGCAGCAGAGAATTATCCAATTGGTTCGCGAATTTTTGTAGTAGAAGATTTCTTAGAGCTTAGATGTCATAGTTGAAAAACACTACTGTTAAGAACTTTGAGCAAGAATGTACAGAATGTACAAAGCGTACCTCTTTGCTTGAGTCAATGGAGCATCGCTGAGCAAAGACCATTTCCAAGTCATCATCTCGTCCTTTGAGAACGTCTATACCGTCGAAATGTCTATTCTGTGCAGCAGATCATTTCCTTTTCAATGAGATACATTCAAAAATCTATCAATAAATGATATAATTGAAAAGATAAATCCCTTAAATGTTGCCTAAACTGCTTACGTAAAGGACACTTCGTTACTGATTGTCGTTCTATATCGACCTGCTGTTATTGTAAAAGAAAGCATCACAGTCTTCTACATATAACATACTTACCCTGTACTTTACTTCAGGCGGCGAGTCTTCGTTTAAGCTGAATGACTCCCAAGGTGAATCTTCAGAAAATCCAAATTTTTCTTCTTTAGTTTCTTCTGCAGGCAAAGCAGAAGTGTTAATTCTTATCACTCAAAAATTACTGTTACAAGACGCTAGAGTCCTATTTTTAGTTTTGAAAATTAAGTTTTTCATTATGGCTAAAGAAATAGTTTATCTAACTAAATCATAACTGTCTTTTATTCGATTTATTACCCACATACAAAAAAAACGCAACGTTTTTATTATTCTATTCTAGAATTACTCCCGAATTTTTATAAAAAGAACGTTTTTGATGTTATTTGGGTTGCCTACCTGCTATCCGGAAAAGCTTTAATAAGCAGTAGAGGTATTCGCTTTCGAGTATTTCTATAAATATTTCATTATAAATTATTTTATATTTTATTTTTAGTGGATTTTTCTTTTTTTGAAAAAGTATGTTTTTGAAAAAAGATGATGAAATCCTAGTTTTTAAATTTTATGGGGAATTTGTGTTCCATTTTGGACCTCCAAATATAACTTCAAGAGATGCAGAACAACTTTATTTATATTAGTTGCTAATTCAGTGTAAATTCTAATTGTGAATCTAGATTCAGTTACAGGTTCAAGTAAAGTATAATGACTTGAATCCAAATTCAAGATCCTAATTAGTATTGGAGTATGACAAATCTGCTTTCCTTTTTGATTTATTAATTCCTATATCTACTTAAAGAAATGGATCACCACTTCGTTTATAAGGTCATTTAAATTAGATCTAGCTAGAATTTAAATCAATCTTAAATCCAAATACAAAATCCATTTATTGAATCTAGATAAATGATCTAGTTCCAAGACATCCTGATTCTACCCAAGGTTTCTTTTGTACGAGCATATAAATTTTTTGAAATGAGTAACATTTTGAGACACAATTAAAAATAATGTTAGAAAAAGATGATTGGACTCTTAGAAAAATAAAATTAAATAAAAGCTGTGAAATTAAAAAAACAATACTATGGCCCTGAGAGTATTAACATTTGGACTTTACTTAATGATTACACTACCACTTGTTTACGATTTATTGTTATCTAAGTTTTTTTTTGCTGTTAAGTGTATAAAAACAAATATTTGCGTTTTATAGGTACCTTTTTCTTCCAGCCTCATTTTATAGTGTGTATTATTATTGATAATGTCAGAACCAGTTACCATTCTTTTAGCATCGCTGGAAAATGGTGTACGGCTAATAAAGATAAATAACCCAAAAAAGAAAAATGCTATACCAGCACGTGATTTCTGTAAATTATTAGAAATTATAAAAGAAGATTCAAACAACGACGACGTAGTTGCTACAATTGTTACTGGAAGTGGCGATTACTTCACAAGCGGTTTGCAACTTGACGACGCAGAGGTACTTGATGTAAACACTTTTCTAAGTGGAATTGAATATTTTATAAAATATCCTAAGTTACTGATTGCGGTGGTAAATGGTCCAGCAGTCGGTTATGGAGTATGTGGTTTGCCATTATACGACATAGTTTACGCTTCTGATCGGGCTACTTTTCACGCACCGTTTTTAAACTTAGAGTTTACTCCAGATCTTTGTACAAGTTACACATTTCCCAGATTAATGGGAAAGAGTCTAGCATGGGAGGTTTTATTTTTGGGTCGAGTGTTGAATGCGGAAGAAGCTCTTCGTGCACGTTTAGTATCAACTGTAGTTCCTCATCAAGAATTGGACACGTTAATGACAAAATTACTAGGGTTCGGTAATTTACCGATTAATTTAATAAAAACTTTCAAAAAATTGTTTAATAAACCATTAGAACAAAATTTTTTAGATGCAAATGAAAACGAAATGAAAGCCTTATTTGAATGTTTTGCGGATGGCGCTTTGTTGCGGTCTGCAAAAAAATTAAAAAACAAAAATAAACTGTAATTTTCAATCATAAAGAGTAATAAAAATATAATACTTTTGTAGATTTTGCACTTCCTTCTTTTTGATATAGATATTCACAAAATTCAACAACTTTTGACTCCTTCAGCCTTCGCAGTGAGTAAATTTCTATTCGGACATTTCTTTTTGTCATGACAACTATCCGAAAGCTGAGTTTAATGTCATCCTGAACCTGAATATCTATGTCACAGAAGACAATTTTATCTGTAAAATACCATATGCCAGTGTTACTACTACAGCTACTGCCAAACTTTTTTGTTTTCCATATTTATTGTTTTACTATTTTCTTCCTTTTTATTCTGTGACCACCCCACACATTGATTCTAACCCATACCAACATTGATTTTCTTCCTTTCTGCATCCTCAATTCCTTTTCCAAATTTACTACGTTTAATGCAAACATACCAGAGCTCAACGGACACTCCTGCTTCAACCCTATTTTTGTCAAGAAACTGTTACTTATTTCCCCATTTACTTTCACTTCCCCATATTTGTTATACTTATTCACTTATAATGTTGCCTCCTCCTTTATACATTGGACATATTATCATCTCTCCCCATTTTTATGGAAACATTTTCCCCTATACTATTCTGTTAAAATATTTCCTATGTTTCCTCTTGCTATTTCTCCAGCATTTTTTATTAAACATCCTGGGTCCTGTCTTATACTTCTTTTTTGCTTATTTCCTCTACTCTGTTCATTCCTCATCCTCGCTTCTATTCTGAAATCAATTTCTGATTTCTTTCCTTTTATTTTTTTTATTCAAAAAGTCTATACCTTTTCTTCATTCTTTTTCTTTTTTAAACCTCCTCTATTATTTTATTACATTCTTCTTTAAATTTACTTTTAACTTTTATATTCTTGTAGATCTATAACTCCTTTTTCAGCCCCGTTCTTTCTTTTCTTGCCCGTTTCTCTGCTTCTTTAGATTCTCTATTACACCAATTACTTTCTACCTTTACTGTGAACTTTTTTTACTGTATATTTTATTTCTCTTTCGTACTCTTATCTACTCTCAAATCCCTCTTCCACTCCTGCTACCCATTGCTTTCTTGTGTTTTGCAATGCTTTCCTCTTACCATAATTCTTTCTTAATCTGAATTTTTTCCTGTTCCTCACTCGTCAGTGTCACCTCCAACTGTTTGTCTGGTCTGACTCTTTCTCTTCTCGTACCCTAAAACTTTCTACTTCTACTAACATTTTCTTATATGTAAACTCTTCTTTGTCTCCCCTCTTTTAAATTTCCATTTATTACTGTTCCTTCCCTTGCCCTTTTACCGATGCTAACTCTTTTCCTTTCTTTTGGGTTTATTAACCTTCTCCGATTATTACGTTTAAATCTCCTTTATTAACTCCCTTTCTTCTTCACTTATCCCTTCTATTCCTTCTTTCGTCTGTCTCATCTCTTACCCGTATATTGTTATCTCTTCATACTGCTCTCCTCCTTCTCTCTTTACATGATTTATTACTATCCCCAGCTGTTGAGTTTCTCTCCCATTCCCTCTACTTAATATTTCTTCTCTTGTTCTGCTCTTTTTCTTCTTTCTTATTGAAATTGCATACTTCTAGCAACATTTTGTTCTACATTTTTCAGTTTTTTTCTTTAATCTGTTTGAAATCTTTTAATGTGCCTCAAAACATCATTTTCTTTAGTTTTTAACAACCGCATTCCAAAACACTAACCCCATTTGCTTCCTTTTTGCTTCTCTTAATCTTATTCATTACTTACTGTTTTTCCATTTTTCAATTCTTCCCTCCTCGTTATCTAATTTTTTGTCCCTCACTCTATTAGAGGTTCCCATTTCTCAGTTCAGTTTTGGAGATATAGACCAAACTTATGTTTTCTCTCTCTAGCTTTAGTAGTAACCAAGATACCTTAGAAATAGATCAAAAATTGTCGTTCTTAATTTTCCTTTGCTCTTCAATATTTGTATTTTTCTTTGCCATGCTTCTGATAATTGTGCCACTTCATGAACGTTGTGAAATATCAGGATCTGAGAGTTTCTTTTTTCTTCAAATAGTAAGGGTCCAGTCGTGCCGTCACTATCTGTATATCTAAAGCAATTAAAATCTATCTTTGTTCTTATAATAATTGTTGAAAATATCTTAATGTTATGTTAGTTGCCTACCTTGCAGGTCATTTTATATGGATGTACATTTTCCCCTCTCGCACGAATTTTGGGTTTTACGCGAGAAGGGTTCGAAAAACATTCTATTGTAAGCATTCGAGTCGGCACCTTCGTTACATTAACTTCGCTTTAGAGCATTTGTATTTTTCTTTTAATAAAATTATTACATGGTTTAGTTTCATCGAAACAATATTAACATTATTTTTGGTCCTTCTAGCCGTATGTGCCTATGGTTAATAGAAAACGTCGAAATATATTTTTGAAAAAATCCGATTATTGCAAAGTTGAAGAATCTTCGTCCATCAAGCTCAAGCTCAAGGGCATCGCCCAATCGTTAGTAAGTCGCAGGAATCATTCCATTTACAATTCGTTCGGAGGAAAAGCCGACAACAGACATCAGATTTCTTCCATTATAACAGGTGTGTCGTTCCTTATTCGTTTATTTCCTTATTACATTTACATTTAAAATTGTTGGTATTGTTCATAAGTTTGCATTATAATCAATTTAAAATGGCAAACGACAAGTTAGATTTAATCAAACAAAGATTGACTCGTTTTTCAGAATATGTAAATAAACTAGAAATTGAATTTAGTATACAAAACCGTTTGGAGAATACTGACTTAAAACAATTAAGTATTCGTCTAGCCGCGTCTGAGCCCTTGTTAAATGAAGTTTTTGGTTTATATTGCGAAAAGATATTGATAAAGCGAAAGCAGGCGATATAAGCTTGTTCGAAACAGAATATTTTTCTGCAGTCGCGAAAGCTCACGCATTAATTGAAGCTTCAAAACTATCGTAAAATCGCCACCTGTTAGTTGTGAGTCATTTAAATTGCCAGTTGTTAAAACTCAAACATTCTCGGGTGATTTGGATGATTGGTTAAATTTTAAATCATTATTTGTCAGCTTAATACATGAAAACGAAAATATACCTAGTGTGCAAAAATTTCAGTATTTGAAAACGTCCTTGATTGGAAAAGCTGCGGATGTTATTAAAAACTTACCTTTGTCGTCTGACAATTACTTAATTGCCTGGAATCTTTTGTGTGATCGATACGATAACAAAAAGGTTCTAATTCATAATATTGTCAAATCTCTATTTTCGTTGGAATTTGCTCAAAAAGAAAACTCCGCAAAACTTCGTCTTATTGTAGATACGGTAAAAAACTCTTCGCTCTCTTGACTCACTGGTTCCTCGTGAAGAACAAAGAGATGCATTTTTAGTTTACTTGGTTACTTCTAAACTCGAAATAAACACAATCAAAGAATTAGAAAACTATACAACTTCTAGTGGTGTTTCGCAAATCGATAATACTCTTGATTTCTTGGAGGATAGAGCAGCTCTTCTTGAAACTGTCGAACAGAGAAAGAATATCTCCGACAAAACTACGTCGCCTCGAACATTGCTCGCCTCATCTTCTATCAATTGTCCTCTTTGTAATAAAACTCACCCGCTTTATCTTTGCAACAAATTCAAAGCATTGTCGGTCGATAATAGATTAACTAAAGTTCGCGAGCTTAAATGTTGCATCAATTGCTTGAGAAGTGGTCATTTTCTTCAAAAATGCACTTCTAATTCGGTTTGTCATCATTGCTCTGGCAAACACCATACGTCGCTACACTTCGGTTCGTCAAAGCAAACCTCTAGGTCTGCCACCCTCAGCCGGTTGTCCAGCAGGAAGGTGCCGCTTCTTCTGGCTCTTCTTGTATGGTTAATTCGTCGAGTTTGAATGGAACCTTATCTAGGTCAAATTGTCTCATGCCAACAGTTCTTGCAGAAGTGTCTGGCTCACCAAACACAGGATGATTGTCCGAGCGCTCTTAGACAGCGGTTCAACTTGCAACCTCATTTCAGAAGCGCTTTGTGAAAAGTTACGGCTCGTTAAGCAGCCAGTCAACATCCCTTTAACTGGTGTAGGAAATAATACATCTTCAATCAAGTATATTTCTTCGTTGTATGTCAAATCTCGTTTCAATCCTTTCAAGGCAAAACTCACTTGCTTGGTGATACCCCAGATCACTTCTTCGCTACCACCCAATAAAATCGATAGTCGTTCTTTGAAATTGCCTTCGAACTTACAACTTGCAGATCCAGATTTTGCAACCCCTATATAGACTTTATGAAAGAGTATATTCAACTGGGACATATGACTCTTGCCAATGCCGTTACCAATGAAGTTTCATACTTCATGCCGCATCATCCCGTTTGGAAAGAAAACTCGAGTACTACAAAGCTTCGTGTAGTGTTCAATGCTTCGCAACCTTCGTCTAATGGAATTTCGTTAAATTCATTGCAAATGATAGGTCCTGTTATACAGCAAGATCTCTTCTATATACTGCTAAGGTTTAGAACTCATCGTTATGCACTTTGCGGTGATGTTAAGCAAATGTACAGGCAGGTTCTTATCACTCCCAAACAACGTTCGTTACAAAAATTCTTTGGCGATCTAATCCGAAAGATACATTGCAAACATATCAATTAAACACAGTGACATACGGCACTTCTTCGGGTAGTTTCTTAGCCATCCGATGTATTAGGCAGTTGGCGATTGATTGTCCAACAAATCTTTCGCATGTATCAGAGGTGCTTATAGACGACACTTATGTTGATGATGTCATTACTGGTGCCGATACAATATCAAAAGCTCGTAAACTTCGAGAAGACTTAACTTCAACTTTACTCAAAGGTTGCTTTGAATTACGCAAATGGCTGTCGAATGATTCAATGATTCTCGATGGTCTCGAAAAGTCAATTCTACACCCCAACATGTTGGATATATCTTCTAAAGGGTCAGTTTCTACTTTGGGAATTCAATGGAATGTTCAAACGGACTCCTTTGTTTATTGCACCCTTTGTCAGACAATTCTTCTGTCACCAAGCGCACTATGTTGTCAGAAGTTGCGCAGATTTTGATCCGTTGGGATTATTAAGTCCGGTTGTTGTTTCTGCTAAAATTTTGCTTCAAAATTGTGGCTGGAAAACTCTCCTGGGACGATGAAGTTTCACCATTAATCGCGAAAGATTGGAATTCTATTAAGACTGACTTCCGTCGTCTGCATAATTTTGAAATACCTCGTCGAGTCCTTTGCGACTCATATTTTTGTATCGAATTACATGGCTTCTCGGACGCCAGCGCAGACGCCTATTCTGCAGCCGTCTTTATTCGCACAACCAATTCTGAAGGAACCTATGTTTACTTGTGGTGTTCAAAGACTAAGGTTGCACCATTAAAAAAGTTTCTATACCTAGATTGGAATTGCTAGGCGCGTTGTTGCTTGCTAAACTAATTCGGAAAATTGTAGACCATTCGAAGATATCTTTTGATAGTGTCTTTTGTTGGACTGACTCCACTGTTGTTTTGCATTGGTTGAAAACTCGATCTTGTGACCTAAAACCTTTTGTCTCAAATCGAGTGTCTATTATCCAAGAATTCACGAAACATTTTGCTTGGAAGTATGTTCCTCCAAACAAAACCCAGCTGACGTAGCGTCGCGTGGTTCGTCATTCGCTTCACTTAAACGCAATGAGTTGTGGTGGTATGGTCCTCCCTTTTTGAAAGAAGATTCTAGTGATTGGCCTACACTAAAATCTGCTAATTTTGAATTAGTCAACGCGGAATTGAAACCTCAGAGTTCAAGAGAATCGAATTCTTTATCACTTTTTGTTACTGTTTCTAATTTTGAAGTTATTGAAAATTACATCAATAATAGCTCTTCATTCACCAAATCGCAGCGTGTTTTTGCATACATTCTTCGGTTTATTTCCAATTGTCGTCAGAGTAATAAGATCGCTGGAAACTTATCAATTTTTGAATTAAATAAGGCTTTAATAGTTCTCGTTAAGGCATCACAAAAGAACTCATTTCAAAATGAACTAGTTAGTTTAAATCGAGGAAAACCAATCCTACAAAACCGTTTACAAACTCTCACTCCATTTTTAGACAACGAAGGAATTATTCGTGTGGGAGGTCGTTTGAAACAATCGGAGTTCAACTTTGAAAAACGTCATCCAATTTTGCTTTCAAACAAGCATCCCTTGTCTAAGTTGATAGCCGAACATGAACACAAACGTTTATTTCATGCCGGTCCCCAAGTTGTACTTTCTACATTGCGTGAAAAATTTTGGATCGTTTCAGCGCGTAGTTTAATAAAGAAAATCATACATAATTGCATTGTTTGCTTTAAAGCTGCACCTAGATTTATCAGTCCTATTATGGGCGATTTACCCGCATCGAGAATCACTATTTCGTTTCCATTTTCTGTCGTTGGAGTAGATTACGCAGGTCCTGTGCTTATCAAGGATCGAATAACCCGGACGAATAAATTCGTTAAGGTTTATATTTGCCTGTTTGTGTGCTTTTGCACCAAAGCGGTGCACTTGGAGTTGGTAACGGAACTCACAACTAAAGGGTTTTTAGCGCGTTTTATAGATTTTGTTCGAGGCGATCAAAACCAAAACTATCTACTCTGACATGGGCAAAAATTTTGTAGGTGCTAAAGCTAAATTAGGCGAACTTTATTCCTTCTTAGCGAAGAGTAAAGATGAAATTATTCGCCATTTTGCTGAGGATAACATTTTCTGGAAATTTATTCCGCCTCGATCACCCCATATGGGAGGTTTGTGGGAATCTAACATTAAAAGTTGCAAGTATTATTTAAAACGATTATCTGATAGCAATCAGTTCACTTATGAACAATATTACACACTTCTTTGCCAAGTAGAGGCTATCCTGAACTCCCCCCCCTTTCTCCCTTGTCAGACGATCCCAATGACTTATCCCTTTAACACCCGCACACTTTTGGTTGGTCGATCATTAATTGTCGCACCTTCCTTCGAGATGTTCATCGACGGTTCATCCAACCAACGTGAAGCTCTAAAACGTATCGAAACTAAACGTCTCCAATTCTGGAGAAGATGGAAGTCCGAATACATTGGCGAGCTGCAGAGAAGAACCAAATGGTTTTCGTCGACTTCACAATTGCACGAAGGTCAAATGGTTTTAATAAAGAATGACAACCTTCCTCCTCAAGTTTGGCATTTGGGTCGCATCGTTCGTACCTTTCCAGGCAAAGATGGAATTAGTAGAGTAGCATCAATAAAGACTGCTACAGGGAAATCATCCGTTCGTTCTCCAAGCTCTGCCCATTGCCTTTAAATGAAGACCGGACAACAAGTGCTGAAGTTGAGAACTAGTGTACTGTGCGATTAATTAATTCTAAGTTTATATTTAAAAAAAAAATTTTTGTTTGTAGTTTGTTATTTTGCTATTACTATTGTTGTTGTCTTCCTATCGTTAGACAACGAGGGGAGTATGTTGAAAATATCTTAATGTTATGTTAGTTGCCTACCTTGCAGTTCATTTTATATGTATGTACATTTTCCCCTCTCGCACGAATTTTGGGTTTTTACGCGAGAAGGGTTCGAAAACATTCTATTGTAAGCATTCGAGTCGGCACCTTCGTTACATTAACTTCGCTTTAGAGCATTTGTATTTTCTTTTAATAAAATTATTACATGGTTTAGTTTCATCGAAACAATATTAACAATAATCAATCCTCTTTCAATAAGACTGTTTCGGTTTTCCCATTTATTTTTATTAGAACTGTTCGATTGTATTTCTTGCTAAATATCTTCTTTTTATGGTCTGGAGGTTTTTCCTGTGCATTATCATGTTCTAATTCTGGAATTTCAACAAATGACTCTTGTGTTGAGGAAGCACGCTTTCCAGTTTTCTTTTTCAATTTTTTCGAAAACTGATTTTAATAAACAAGGGAATATATTCTGAACGTCATTGTTTTGGAAATTATTCCAAGACTTTAAACAGCACAATATGCAATTTGAAATAGTCTGGAACGCCCCACGTCCACAGGCTGCAACAAATGTGTGCTCTTAGAAGAGAAACACACATAAAATATTTAATGAATTTTAAACATCGGCGACGCGAAATAAAAACACTATCAACAACGCCTTACGTTTTATTCTTCTATTTTTTTAAATTTTCCAGCCCGATGTTTACAATTTATTATTTGTAGGTCATACCGAGATTCCAACCCAGATTTGTAGTGAAACTACGTGTGATTTAATTTTAAAGTGTGTGAAAATTAGATAGTTTATTCAGTTTATGTGGAAAAAATGTGTCGAGGTTAGGGGCCTCGTGAACTGAGTTTACAAAATGATTAATTTAAAAAGATAAGTGAAAATCTATGAACGATAAATAATTACCAACATGTTTTGTTTGTGTTAAAAATTGTGTGGCAAACAAAATTACTTTGTGTGAGTAAAAAAAAAAAAATTTAAATTAAATTTAGAAGACCCTTAAGAGCGTCCGTTATAAACGCTATTAAAACTATAGAAAGTGCTTTGTTGGTAGACCCTGTTGACATACAAATATATAAAGGTGTTACAACAAAAATTAGTCGATCAAAAATGAATCAGTTAGATGATAAAATTCTAGATGCACTTTTAAATGCTGGTGATTTTGATGAAAATCGTATTTAGATGCAGCGGAGGAGAACGATACCAAGATGAAATAAGGATTATAAGAATGAAAGTAGATTCTAAAATTGATGAGCTTGATAAAGAAACTTGAATTACGTAAATTCGCGGGTGAATTGAGAGAATGGTTAAACTGGTGGTCTCTGTTTGAAAAAATACATAAACACGATGAGTTAGATGATTATGATAAATTCCATTATCTTAAACAATGTATGAGTCTTGGCACTAGAGCATACAGGCTTGTTTACAGCTGTCCTGAAACAAGAGAAAATTCTTATATAAGAAAATTACAAGATGTGATGTTAGGAATTTCTAAATTTAAATTGGTAGTGATTTATCGTCTATGTGCAATGACCTTGAGACGCAATTGAGGTACTTGAATGTGGTTTTGGATAAGAGTACCTTCTTAGTGCCTTTATTTGACGCTGGTTTACCAGCTGATTTGTTACGTGTGTGGCAAAGGAGTCCTGACTCTGGTTATGATGAGGAGAAGCCTGTGAAATCAGAAGAAAGACTACCTGCGCTTTTAAAATTTTTGAGACTAGAGATTAAAGGTGAGGAACGCATACAATTAATAAAAGGGCAGCTAGTGGAGGCGAAGAGTTCCTCTTGTAGAAATTCCCATGTAAGTGAGTCACTCGGAGGCGGCCGTCAAAGGTGCGGATTGAGTGACAACAAAAGTCCTCACACTAGTCAAAGCCTATGCGTGGCGTCTTCTGTAAAAAGGATGGATATAATAGTCAAGATTGTGTTGTTGCCATTTCGTTTCCATCTGAGAAGAAAAATGAGTTGTCAAGTGATGCTGGAGCTTGTTTCCGTTGCCTGAAGAGGGGTCCTCTGAGTTTGAAATGCTCAGTATTAGTAAAATGTGTTGTTGTGCGCGGAAACGGCATTACCCGATAATGTGCAACATAGACAAAGATGCACAAACGAAAGTATGAAACAACTCACCTGTGGCAAATGAAAACACTATAACAAGTCAAGATAGTGCGACAACTAATTTTAATCAAGTGAGGAAAAACTGTTTGGTTTTAATGAAGACTGTAATAGTTCAACTAAAGAATGGTAATAAAACAATGAAACTGAGACTACTATTTGATGAAGGAAGTAATAAATCGTATATAAAGACTAGTGCTGCTGCCTTACTAGATAGTCCTATAGTTGAGGAATATGATCTGACCACTACATTATTTAAGGCGAGAAAATTTTCAACAAAGCGTAAGAAGTTATATCAAGTGAATTAGTGACCTTAGATAATACAAATTCTCGTTTGGTGGAACTCACAAACAAGGACAAGATCTATGGAGACTGTCTGAAGGTCCCTTATGGTGTGTGGATCGAAGAATTAAATGATGAAAACATTTTTATAAACGATATGGATGGAACTGAGTGGGAAATTCAACTGTTGATAGGAAGTGACCTATGGGCCAATCTAATGACTGGTGGAATGGTAAAACTGAAGTGTGAACTTATAGCAGTGGAATCTATCTTTGGATGGACCATCAGTAGTCAAATGGTACAAAATGTAGAGTCAAAGGGAACCAGTGTCATAACGTTGTTTGTTTAGACATTCTGCATAAAAGATTCCATTGAAAAGGAGAGTAGTTGGGAAGACGAACAAATCGTGTTAAGAAAGTTAAAAGAAGGATTGAAACGAGACAAAGATTGTGGATACTTGGTGAAATTGCCTTGGATTGATTGCCATCCAGTCTTACCTTATATCAAGGCTTCAAAAAGATTGGAAACCACAACTAAGAAATTAAACCGAGAAGGTCAGTATGAGGCATATAATGAGGTGTTTCGGGAGTGGTTTTAGGAGGGTATAATCCAGTTGCATAGAGATGGGGGTAAGACGGAACATTTTTTACCTCATCGACCTGTGTTCAAAACTAGTAGTACGACGACCCCTGTAAGGCGATGCAACTGCATATGAAAGACAAGCACCTTCTTTAAATCTATGTGTTGAAACAGGTCCTAACCTGTTACAGTTAATACCGTCCATACTACTAAGATTTCGCAAAAGAAAAATAGGTGTCATATCAGACATCAGAAAGGCTATCCTGATGATAACGGTTGATGAACAAGATAAATCTTATCAAAAATTTTTATGGTGGAATGACCAGAACAAGCTGATCGTCCTGAGGCACTGTAGAGGGGTTTTTTTGGGATGTCATGTTCACCATTTGTTTTAGCAGCTGTATTAGATTACCATTTGTCCTGCGTTCCTGTTGAAAAATCCAAAACAGCAAAATTGCTCAACGAATGTTTATATGTTGGTAATTGTTGTGACGGGATTATTTTATAAATAATTGATTTATTAATCAATTTTCTCCCTACAGTATAGGCCGCCATGTTTGCACTAGTGCGTCTGAATCTGCATTCTTATATTGGGCAGTTTGGGAGATTTTACCTGTTTGGAGTTGTCGGTTCCGAATTTGTACCCGTGTATCTGCAAAAGTTACATCTCGTTTTCTCGCAAAAATTGTACGTTCTTTTCCGTTTAAATCTTCGTTCTGAAAAGGTGTACATGGAAAGTGCTGTCTAAGGGTTGAACAATTGGACATGGGCTTTGTAATAGCGATGGAAGTAAAATCATCCCATTCTAATTAAGGAATAAATCTTTGATTCCAGTGTAAGTACCTTTATTTTTTTTACTTTCCTTTGTTTTAATAAAATATTTGTTCTTACGCGTTCTATTAATTGTAGGCACCTTTTTTTCGTTTTGGCGTTTTGGTCTTTCCTTTGACGTACTCCGTTTTAAGTAGTCAATTGATGTTTAATGATGGTTATACTTATTATCTATATATATGCTTAATTAGTCGATGGATATTTCATGATGGTTGTACTGGCAATGATAATAATCCAAAAATTATAACATATCGGAGTGGATATCACACCACCGTTGGGATTTACTGGAAAACTTAATAAACTAATAACAAAGTTAACTATACGTAAATGTTTAATCCACTTCCCTTGAAGCCATCGTCGGTTCAAGATCACCATTCAAGATAAGCCGTTTATCTAATCCTTTGTGCCTTATCGACGTCCATTTTAGGTTTGTTTCCTTTTCTTCGTTGGATACTCAAATACTAGATTTGGATACGAGAGCCGTTATCTCTACCGATTAACTGTCGAACACTGAAGACTTCTTAGTTACACGAGCTTAAGTTATTTTTTTATGCATGTCATTATTAAATTTTGTCGCATTTAACAACGTACGTTTTTGAGCGCTTATTAAATAACTATGTATACTCGAAGGATCCTTTAAGTACAATTAATTCTGTGCGCTTTGAACTTATTTAAATAATCGCCCACGGTACGGTACTCGTCGTAATTGCTGTTAAACACATTTTGAACAATATTTTGTCGCGTGAATCACTTCTCGGGATTCATCGGTGTTCTCGACTGTCAAATACGCTAACCTATTTGGGGGCGTTTGTGCCTCGAATTTATATTCGTGTTTTTAACTCGCTCTCGTGAATTATTAGTGTTTGATAACTATATCTGCTATTGATTCTAATTGATATTGTCTATTGTTATGTTTATGTGTTTCTCGATGTGTTAATTGAACTGTAGTCGCTAAAACAATATAAAGATTTCTATGTACGTACGGTTTATTATATGTATCTATAAGTACCTAGTGGCTCTAGATATTTCTTTTACATAATCATAGGTGGCGCCTTATAAATTTTTGCCTTCTTTGTGAACGATTTTCAATCCACCCACGACTACTTTCGACTAAGAAGAGCTGCCGGGGGGTCATCTAGGACTGCTATACATTTATTTTATTTGTTTACAAATAAACCGTAACATTGTGTTGTGTCTGTACACAGTGAATTAGATTATTTGGAATTTAAAAATGAAGCTACTGAGATTCTTGCCGATAAAAAAATGGATTTAAAGATGTGGAAAACCAATCTAGATCTTAATCTAAATTACTCCAAAACAATGGTATTAGGAATGCTGTGGAACAAAAAAGAAGATTGTCTATTATGTCAAACCCCTACCATACAACATGATTTAAAAATAAATAAGAGAAATGTGTTAGCAATGACTGCTAGAGTATGTGATTCAACTACAGCTAATGCTAGAAGACTCTTGAGCTTGTCAGATTGGAGGGAATGAAGAGTAGTCTGATGAGCAAAAACAAAAATTTTTGACCTGGTCTGCAGAGGTTGAAGAATATTTACCTAGGATCCGTGTACCCCAATGGATTAATTATAATGAAAATGTGGTGGGTGTACAATTACATTTATTTACTGATGCCAGCAAGACGCTTATGCGGCTGTAGTATTCCTACGTTGTGAAGTGAGTGATGGAGTCACAGTACAAGTACCAATTGCAAAATCACGATTAGCGCCATTAGCCAAGTCGAGGAAAATTACCATTCCTCGGCTGGAACTATTAGGATGTTTTATAGGAGCCAGAATGTTGAATACAGTGAAACATGCTACCCGGTTTGAAAATGTACAAACTTACTGTTGGAGTGACTCAATAACACCACTTGTCTGGATCACAAGAAAGAACTCTTAGGGTACCTTTGTACACAATAGAATTAAAGAAATAAACACTTTGAGTATTGATGAGATCCTGAAAGGGGAGAAGTATTTGTTACTAAATTTGCAAAAATCTGTTTATTCTGATGTATCGAATATAAAGCTAAATGTAATAAGCAGTAAAAACCAATTGATTCGTGTTAAGACGAGGTTGCCCTATCGTGATTATACTGAATTCTTTAAATATCCAATTTTACTACCGGACAGTAACCCTCTCGTAAACCAGCTGATTGAGTTTTTGCATAAAGCACTGTGCCACGCCGGTTCTCAATCAGTGCTGTCTAAGTTGCGTAAACATTATTGGCTCACACAAGGAAGAAGATTAGTTAGTGCCATCATTAACAAATGTGTAGTGGACAGGAGATTATCTGCAAAGAAAATGAGTTCCGCCCCAGCCCCGTTCCCACCTGAACTGGTTAAAACCACTTATGCCTTTCAAACAACAGGTGCGGATTTAGCCGGTCCGATAATTCTTAAAGGGGGTAAATTTAAATTTTTTTAAATAAGTTTTCTGAGTTGCCGACCGAGGGCAGCACCGTATGGGCGAAGTGTGGCTCGAGGGAGAAGTGTGCGGCGTAAAGATACACAGTTCGTAAAAACGGAGAACGGTTTTGTGTTTACTTTAAGATTAGTTATTTTTACGATTATTTTTGTTCGAAAACTGGGTTGGAAATTAAAAAAAAACAGAAAAATAAAACGTAAGGCGTTGTCGATGGTGTTTTTATTTCGCGTCGTGAAATAGCGGTGTCGGCGATTTGAAATCTCGGTTTATGCGGCAAAACACTGGTACGGCTCGGCGAACGGTGAATCTTGGAAACAGTTGTCTTTGAGAGGATTTTGGCGAAGATTAGTATTTAATGTTTTACACTGCTTTGTCTTAAATAAATGTTAATACTAAATTTATTAGCATATAAATTTGAATCCCTTGGCTTTGACCAGCTGAGTGCATGTTAAAAACGTTTTTTAACATTTCTGTATAGACAAAATGAACTAGAGATTTTAATCAAACAGTAAGCTTTGAGACACCTAGTGTCGCCTCGTGTTAACAATCACGTACGTAAATGCAATTGCATTAAGCAACTTTGTCGACAGATAAGTAAAAGTCAATCCTTACATAATTATAGCCAACTAAGTCTTAGCAAAAATAAAAATCTTGAATCGCCTGCTGATACAATAGCAAACAAACACCGAGAATCACCCGACAGCTGTTTCGTCCTTTTGGGACTCTTCAGGAGTGAGAGAACTCAAGTGTGAGTTCACTATTGTGCAAGGAGCTATTGTTGCTATTTTTTTAACTGCTAATCCTAAGCTTTTTGTGTTTCATTTGTCGCAACAATTTAAATGAAGGTGAAGTGGTGACAGTAAAGACGAAAGGGATACAAAGCCTTCTTGCGTCCAGTTTTAAATTCAATAACCAAGAAGATAAGCGTATATTAAAAAGTGTAAGTCAGATTTTTGTGCACACAGGTTGTCAGAAGAGGTACACCCACCCCCAGTTGATAGCAGCAGCAGTTCGCTGAGGAGAAGCACGTGTGAAAGTAAAAGATGCGTTACGAACTAGATGGAAAAGTAAACCGTTAAATTTTCGAGAACATTGTTTTTTTTATGTATTATATTAACCGACGAGAAGAAAAAAATGCAACAAGAAGAAATAATGTCATTATTGTGGAAAAATAGGATCTTAGTTCAAACATTTTAAGAGCAGCAGAAAAACGAGGTGATGATTGGGCCCTAAAAATTAAAGGTCGTATTACTGAAGAAACTGATTTGGTGGCAGTAGACGCGACATACCACCGATTTTGCCAGAAGAAACTT
The DNA here is from genome assembly GCA_030710515.1 of Abscondita cerata. Classification (NCBI taxonomy): domain Eukaryota; kingdom Metazoa; phylum Arthropoda; class Insecta; order Coleoptera; family Lampyridae; genus Abscondita; species Abscondita cerata. Next base: position 111,442 of record JALBCR010003237.1, read on the forward strand.
TACTTGGCTCTAAAACAAGAAGGTGTAAAAGGGGGGTTGCAAGCACACTACTATTGATGAAGTCATGGAACAAATTTTTGCATACCTCCAAGAGAACTCAGAAGAATGTCAGTTTTCGCTGGATCAACTCATTAACCAGATAGAAGGGGAAAAGCCTTATAATAGAACCGTCAAAAATTGTATGTTTAAGAAATATTGAGCGAGTATAATAATTGCTGAAACTGCTTGCAAACAAACTGTTGTTTTTTTTTAAATACAGGACACAAAACTCTGACATCCGTTTGGTACACTGATCAACATTCTGATTCCCAGCAAGAGAGATTACGGGTTGTTAAGGCCCCTTCCAAAGTAATTTGGAAGAATAATCGCGCACAACCTTTTGACCTGACGTCACTATAGTGTTTAGATACACACAAAAAGAAGTATGTTGCCCTTGCTTATGCAATAATAGCACAGTGAGGCTTCGGTCATTCGTTTCCTCATTATTGCGTGGAGTCGGCGTTTACCTTTACACAAATTTGAATCAAAATGTTAAACCAATTACTGTCATTTCTTGGATTTGCAGCAGCCTATTCTCAAAACATCAGCCATCCCACGACCCGACAAACTCTTATTGGAGGCACCAACCTTTGTGCAATTTGTTTTCAACAAACATATTGGATGGGTTTGATACGTTCCACGCAATAGGAGGTTTAATGATTGTGACTCCTTTTCATTTGGTATGTCCTGAAGGAAGGATAACAAATGTGCGGCTGCTGAAATCGTAGAGAAAAATCCTCGGATTCTGTTACAAACCTTGCAACATGCTAACAATCAACGTTTGGCGTCAATTGGAATACAGAACTTAGACATCACTAACCCCCTGCCTCAAGATATTTTACCACTAGATTCAGATCTATTATGGATGTTAGCAAAAAAATTGCATATTAGTGGATGAAATGGTTTCATGGAAGAAGCCACACAAAACAAACCGTTTCAAACATCCAAACTGTTTTGCTTTCCATTCATTAATTCACCATCGCAATACGATACCATACTAACAACTCTCCGGTTTTCTAATGAAAAATGTCGAATTCATGGACAAAAAACCTGCGTTGTAACCATTGATCAACCATTGCACATCAAACCAAACAAATCGTTGACAACTGTCGCGACACTAGATGATGTCTGGCCACGCTTATGATAGAGCAGTGAGGACTCACATTTTGGTGCAACTAGCTTTAGTATATGAGGTTGTGAAAACAATGCAATTGACTGAAGACGATGAAAGCGTTAAAGAAGAGTTGGTATGTAATCATGAAAAATCAGTAATTCTCACTTCTAAAGCAATTTCTAATAGTTGCAGCAATATTCAAATGTGCCTTTCACCAATTTCAAAATAACGGCCCTACGCCCAGCTGTAGTTGCAATATTTTTAAATTGTGACGTTGATAAAGCGATTTATCGAAATAGAAAGATCAGGGGATTGGGATTTACATTTGACGACAACTCAGCAAATGCTACCATTTTTCCATGCTGCAAGCCACCTGTTTTATGCTAAACGTGCCCGTTTGTATGATTAGGATATGTTGAGTTTGGATGCAAGAATGGATTCTCGCGAATATCAACTTTTTACAACAGATGGGTACTTTACAATCTGACGCTCTAATAAATTCTGGGCTGGCATTTGGTCTGATATGTCCATAGAGCAAGTGCTACTCCTAGTGTACTTACTCGATGGATTTTGGCAATGGTTTACTTCAGAACATCTGGTTGAAACTTATTGTGACATTTACACAACAACAAGTCAGCAACACGTAAACCTACGCCAGTCCCGTATCACTCGATATGTGCTGATGCAGATAAGCTATGTCAGTGGTTTTCACAGCACCCTCCATTCCCTATCACCGAATTTATTATGTTAATGAGCAATGGTATGGTAGAGAACGCAGCAGTAAATTGCCACATGGCACTGAATTTATTGCTATGAATAGTCTGACAACACTTTCGAGATGTTAAATTAAAACGAAACAATGAAGTCGTGTCCCTATCGTCTACTGTACGAACAGCGTCGGTTGGTGGAAGAAAGGTGACAGGTGATCTCTTAAAACAATCTGAGGAAGATTTGAAACTGTGTTTTACGTATGAGCTTTCACCATTCCCATTGTCCATGTTCACAGAAGAAGGAATGAGGAAAACCACATAATCGACACTCTATGCCGCATTCAAACCTGTTACAATGGATGAATCTCTAACTAAGTATGTAGTGGTAGATGGCGGGCATTTGCTCCACAAAGTTGTGTGACCTCACAAATCCTCGTTTGAGGTAATAGCTGCTACATACATCCACTATCTCATTAAGCACTATTGATCAAACGTTACGTTAGTTTTTGATGTCTACCCGACCGAGGCTACAGAAAAGAGAAGATGTGGACTTGCTAGTCTTGCATTACAACGCCAAACCGCCGGAACATAGTTTTATTAAATTTGGACGAAGTCAAAATAATGTAAGCTACACCAACAAGTCTTTCAAGTATGACTGCATTAATGTACAACTCCTGTTTGTCATGCATGCCTTCAGTTAGGCAAGGTAAAACCAAAATTGTCACTACTTTTTTAAAACATCGAGATCTTCATCAACAGGTTGCGATTTTTTTGGACCCTAACAGCAACTCGAACGATGTTACAGCTGCGGGCGAGCGCATCGCAATTGCTCTTTATGGAGGTCTAGACAGAACTCAAAACCTGAGCGACCTGAGGTACCATTTATTTGAAAAAGCTGCATTGGAAACAAATTTTAACCTAACGAGATTGCCTCCCACACAGAATTCAATCAGATTTCACGCTTTACGCACCTATCAGCAGGTACAACTGTAGTGTTGCCCAGTTAATTAATATTGATACAAACAAGTTTTTTTACAGGTTCAAAAGTAGTTAGGAGTCAATAAGGACCCTCTTGTTTGGGGGTGGCTGCGAAGTTTACAAGGTCACAGCCCGAAGATCATGCAAAGAGACGGAGCGCCCGCACATTTTTTGGAGCTCATCCCTTGTGGCTGCAGATAAGGTTGTGGCAGTGCCTGTAGCTGAAGAAAGGCTGGGCTCAAGTGCTCCACAATTTGCACCCACTGCGAGGAAGTCTCGTGTAACAGCTTCCGTGAGCCTACTGATGGTATTATTTATATTTATATCACTTATCAATATCATGGACGCCCGTTTTGGACCTTCTTGGAAACCCTACTGTCACCTTATCAGACAACGAATAACCAGACCCATAAAAAAATTTTAATGAAAATTATGTTTTTTGTATAAGTTATTATTATTAACTAAATTCTCAATTATTTTGCTGTTTTTACTTTTTGCTTCAGCAGCGGCAAGGGGGTGGTGGTGGTTTTAGGTTTCCTGGGACCCAAATAAAATTAATTTTATTCTGGTCTCAGAATGTAGCAAATTTATTTACTTCATAATTGAATAGTTGCCTAAAAATCAGACCTTTACAGTTAAAATTGATTTATATCTAATGGAAAATTCGGTGAAAAATATTTTTTTTACTAAAATTAATAATCAATTAAAATAATTTACAATATTAAAATATTCTATTTTGTAGAAAATTTATCGCTCAATAAAAAAGTCTTACAACTTTTTTCTCTAAATCAAACGTGATCTAGACAAAACGCCGAATAGACAAAGTGCCGAATGGACAACACGCCGAATTTATGGATAAATCGCCGAAAAGTGTCAAAACGCAAAACATGCTTCTGTGGACAATCAATTTAAGTTGTTTTTATGTGATCGAAGATAGGCGGTGTTGGTTGGTAGATTATAGTTATTACAATTTCGTTCCTTAAAACAATTACATTCATAATAATAATTTCAAAAACAAAGTTTTTTTTTACGTAAGTTTGTTTTAATTAATTGTTTTCATGTGATCGGGGGTTAAAAGTGTTGGTTGGTAGGTTACAGTTATTACAATTTCGTTCTTTAAAAAAATTATGCGTTTTATTTACGGATTCAGTTGGAGTTCGGGGACGACGTCAGGTTACGATCTCTAAGGCGTAATTTTTGACTTTTCGTTGTTTTTATCATGTACGGCGATTTGTCCACAGAAACATTTTCGGCGTTTTGTAATTTTTCAGCGATTTGTCCACAAAAGTTTTTCGGCAATTTGTTTACAAATTCGTCGCTTTGTCATAGATCCAAGCAAACAATGACATCCGCGGTAAATTTTTAATGTATTGTTAATAACTTTTGAAGTGGCGCCTACTTTTGGATAAAATTATTTTTCCCATTCTTATCAATCCGAAGCGATTTGTACATTTTTTGCAGGTAGGAAAACAGTCTCTAAAAAAGTGCCACAGTGACTGGACTAGAGTGTCGAGAACCAGGTGTTGATGTCTCAATGTCAAATTTGACATCAACAGAAGTCCCCCTAAAACAAAAATTGCCTTGTTTTTTGGATTTTGAAAAAAAATAGTTAAAAAATTATTCGGAGTGGCTCATTTTAGTTAGAATGAACTGTATATTCATTTTCAGAATTGAAAAAATTAAGAAATTAGTAATGTATGAAAAATATAGATTAACATTGTAACATTTTAAATACGAAAATGTTTTTAATTTTTCGCTGTTTGTAAACCGGTACCTACATTTTATCAGTTGCGCTAAGGAACACCGTAAATTGCCATTACGAAGCTTATACGCGATGAGCGCGGATCTGATCGCAATATTAAAATTATTATATTTAATTGTCACGGATTGCCGGACAGGAAATTTGTTTAAAAGGAACCTTATAGAAGGTAATTATAGTTCAATAAGTCACATTTTCAAAACAGATTCTTTAAATGAATAACCAATTTTAGGTTCCTTTATGAAAGTATATGAAACGATCCGAATCAATTTGATCAATCAAGCGAGAGAACTATTCAAAGACCAAAGATTGGCGTACAATTTACCGGGTGATGTACTTAAATCTATAAACGGTATAACAGTGAGTGCAGTACATAAATTTGATGGTGGTGGACAAATTTTTTTGTGTTTTTTTATAAGTTTAATTTGAAATACATCCTTTCAACTCTATGCAATCTCGGTCTTGCATTTTATTACTTTTATTATAACTACGACCGAGTGGCGTCCATAAAATTTATTAGAAAAGAATTGGAGTGTCATAACAACCCTGAACCCCGAAGAGCTGCCGTATCCAAAATATCGCTGCAAAAAACAAAAAGTGATTACAAAATGGCGCCCAATATCGTGAAGCGCGATTGACCTCCGAACTTTTCAATTTTACGTGTTTGTTTGCGTTGTATTGTTATCTATATTTGCAAAAATTCTTGTGTTTGATTATTTGGTTGTTGAAAAATTTAAATGTAGGTATTTATATATAAATTTTAACTGTAGGTATAAGTCAAATGTATTAATGCGTTTTCAATAATGTTATATCTTTCACATTGTTAATTGTACGCCATCAATTTCTTATGAATAATTTTTTTGTACATCGAGTTTAGCATATTCTAAATATCGAGTAGAATCAGTAAATCTATTAGTAACGATTTAATCGGATTAAATTTTTATGGTTCAGTATTGGTTCCTAAAATGGAAGATTCTTTCAAACCCGTGCATTTGTTGCAAGACGAATTGAACTATGAACTTCGGATAAGGGGTTGTGTCACTGATCGTCCGCATGACGAAAAACGCAAAATTTTGGGTAAACTTTTAACTAAAGATAGGCTTAGGAATATAATTCATGTAGATCCTAGTTACGATTTTGTAACAGAAAGAGAAGCTATTAATTTCTCTTTAGAATCTATCGCGTCCTTAATAATTGATTTTGAAGGTAGCGCATCTGATTCGGTTTATAAAAGAGCTAGCTCGCGATTAATACATTTAGAGGGTAGAATTAAACGAATTAGGATCACGGAAAATCAAGGAAATGCAGAAGAAGTACTTAAATTTAAAATGAATCTCATGCGACGTGCTTAATTTTGGAAGCCGACTTAGAAGAGAAAATTTCTAAATGTTCAAATTCTATGCCCGACAACGCCAACAGTTTTAATGCACTTGCAATTAACCCACCCCAAGTACATACAATACAAATACCTGCCAAATCTATACCTGTGTGTAAATGGAATGTTAAATTTAACGGGGACCCAAAATTATTGCACCCATTTTTAGAAAAGTTTCTGAGTATGCTAAATCGCGAAAAGTTTCAAATGAGGAATTATTTTTATCGGCCGCGGATTTATTTGATGGTAGGGCATTCATGTGGTTTAAAACCATAAAAATTAAAGTAGCAGACTGGGATGAGTTAGTAGCTTTGCTTAAGAAAAAATTTTTGCCTCCCGACTTTGAAGAAGAAATTTGGCATGACTTAAAATCGCGCAAACAAGGCAAAACCGAAAGTACAACCATTTTTATCGCAGTAATGGAAACCTTATTTAACCGATTAGAAAGACCACCCGCAGAAACGACAAAAATTAAATATGTTAGACAAAATTTACTACCAAATTATGTTAGTCAATTAGCATTAACTGAAATTGAAACTATGGATCAATTAGTTGAGTGTTGTGAAAAATTAGAAAATGCCAATTTCTTAAAAATGAAATCAACAAATGAAGATAAACAACGGAAGTTTTCTACATTTCTTGAACCAGAATTAGCATATCTTGAGAGTTTACATCCACTTTCTTGTGATAGGGATAAATCTCGTTTTAATGATAATTGTGCTTCGATTAATAAGGTTGAAAATGTTAAAACTAAGGTTTTTCGAATGCATCTTCTGAACGCTCTGATATTCGTTGTTGGAATTGCCAGCTACCTAATCATACGTTTCGATCTTGTTGGGCAAAACCAAACAAATTTTGTCACAGATGTGGTAAGGCCAATGTAATCATCAAAACATGTCCAAATTGTTCAGATTCAAAAACTGAGTGAAAGGAAGCGTGTATACGGCCGGTACGATGCTTCCTTAACTTTGCGGCCTAAAGCAAGCGTTTTATATAATTGTAAATATTCTGTAGATAAAAAGATTGGAATAATTGGTTAATTAAGATTAGAAATTTTTATAAAAATTATGTACATAATGTAGCTCCAGTAATTTTAGAAAAGGATAATGATAATAGACCCTACATATCAGTGCAATTATTTGATAAAACCCTTTATGGACTCTTAGATAGTGGTGCAACAACCACAATAATTGGCGGTAGTGGTTTGAATCTGTTGAAATTGTTAAAAATGTTTCCGAGTAATACGTCTCAACGGTATGTATTTACTGCAGACGGTGTAAAACAAAAAGTTTCAGGTGTAGTTGATTTACCAATTTACGTAGGAAATAAATTTCACGTTATTAAAGCTTTAGTCGTTCCGTCCTTAAATCACGTAATCATTTTTGGAAGTGATTTCTGTCGCAAATTTCAAATTAAACTTGATTTTAAATCGAATAGTTGGGAAATTCAAAATCAGAACATTCTTTTCAAGGATAGTAATTGGATTTGTAGTATGAGTGAAAATAATGACACGAATGAACTTAGTCAATTAAATCTCGAACAACAAAAATTAGCCAATGAAGTTGTAAATATTTTCAAAGAAATTGCGGATGATTCAAGATTGGGTAGAACTAACAAGATGAAATACAACATAGATGTTGGGGATTCAAAACCTTTTAAGCAAAAACAATACGTCATGTCGCCTTATATGTTAGAAATTTTAAATAAAGAGTTAGATAGAATGTTATCTTTAGGTGTAGTCGAACCGTCCATAAGTCCATATTGTAGTCCAGTCTTGTTGGTTAAGAAAAATAATGGCGATTACCGATTTTGTTTTGATGGACGTAAACTTAATTCTATTACCCGTCACGACAGTTACCCACTGCCTAACATTGACAGGATACTAAATATGCTTAGGGGAGCTAAATATATTTCATCTATAGATCTACGCAGTAGTTTTTGGCAAATAGAGTTAGACGAGTCTTCTAAAGAAAAACCGCTTTTAGTGTGGCTGGTCGTGGATTGTTCCAATTTACTGTTTTACCATTCGGCTTAACTAATGCAGCTCAGGCGCAACAGCGTCTAGTAGATTCAATTTTTGGTCCAGAGTTTGAGGGTTGCGTCTTTCCGTATATTGATGATTTTTTAATGGTTTCGAGCACGTTTGAAGAGCACATTCAGATTTTGCGTAAGGTTTTTGATAAGTTGAAAGACGCTAATTTAACAATCAATATCGTAAAATGCCAATTCTTTAGAACCTCTTTAAAATTTTTAGGATTTATTGTTGGAGATAACTGTTTGAGAACAGATCCAGAAAAAGTTTCGGCAATGATCAATTACTCTCGACCAAAAACATCTACTGAAATTAAAAGGTTTCTCGGCCTTTGTGGATGGTACCGTCGCTTCATCAATAATTTTTCCACGTTAATTTCTCCTCTTAACGATTTACTAAAGGGTAAAAAGAAAAGGGAAAGAATAATTTGGACAGACAAAGCTGAATCGGCTTTTTAAAAGTAAAGAAGCGTTAACATCCGCCCCTGTATTATCTCAGCCCGATTTTAGTAAACGATTCACGATACAGTGTGATGCTTGCGACACCGGTTTAGGGGTATATTAACTCAAATAATTGACGATGGAGAAAAAGTTATAGCATATGCTAGTAGAGCGCTTTCTCGTGTGGAACGTAATTACACAGTAACTGAGAAAGAATGTTTGGCCGTAATTTTTTGTATTGAGAAATTTCGCCCCTACGTAGAAGGAGCTGTTTTTGATGTAATAACGGATCATTACAGTTTGCTGTGGTTAAATAACATTAAAAATCCTACAGGAAAATTAGCACGTTGGGCCGTGCGTTTGCGACAACACACTTTTAACTTAATTCACCGAAAGGGGAAGCATAATGTAGTTCCCGATGCATTATCTAGAGCAGTACCAAATAATGAAATAATTGAAATTACAGATAATAACAACAGTGGTGATACTAAAATCAATGGTACAATACGTTGAAATTTAAAGTATCAGAATCTCCGGATAAGTACCCGCAATGGCGAACAGAAAATGGTAAGCTATACAAATTTATTCCTACAAAATCTTTTGTACAGTCAAACCTTTGTGAATGGAAGGAATTGGTACCTAAAAACAGAAGACGTATGGTTATAGAAGATTTTCATTGTCCTCCAACTAGCGGACATTTTGGTTTTCATAAAACTCTTGGTCGTATTAGGGACGTTTATTATTGGCCAAAGATGAATGTTGATGTTCTGAGTTACGTTCGTAAATGTCTTGTATGTGCTTCTCAAAAAATTCCAGGTTTACCACAAATTGGCAAAATGGGTTCGCAACGGAAAGCTACTTATCCTTTCGAAATGATCGCTGTCGATTTAATAGGACCATTACCGAGATCAAACAAAGGATTTACTTATTTACTTGTGGTAGGTGATTGGTTTTCAAAATATACGCTGTTATTTCCATTACGTAAAGCAACAGCGTCAGAAATAATGAAACATATGGAGAATGATGTTTTCTTAGTATATGGCGTACCTAAATATATAATCTGTGATAATGGAACGCAATTTGCAGGTAATGAATTTAGAAATTTTGTGAAACAGTATAAAATTCAAAAATATGGTTTACTCCGCGTTATGCTCCTCATTGCGATTTTGTGGAAAGAACCAATAGAACTGTAGGAACAGTAATACGTAGCTATATTTCAGACAACAATCATAAGGGTTGGGACAAAGAAATAAAGAAGATACAATTTGCTATAAATGCGGCAAAACATGAAGTCACAAAATATAGCCCAATGTTTGTAATTTTTGGAAGGTACGTGCCAATTTCCGGAGATTATTATGGAGAGTACAAAGTGGATGACAGAATTAGCTATAACGTGGAAGATATAGGAAAATATGTAGAAGGTATTAAAGGGTTGTCGAATGTTTATAACAAGATTCAAAATAAGTTAAGGGTCGCCTATGAACGTAATACAAAAACTTATAACCTTAGGAAAAGGGATGTAAAGTTTCGTGTAGGAGACAGAGTATGGCGTCGAAATAAAATTCTTTCAGACGCTACGAAGCAGTTTTCTGCAAAATTGGCTCCAAAATATGTTTTATGTAGAATAAAAGAAAAATTTCAGATGTAGTGTATAATCTGGAAACTATGGATGGAACCGATTGCGGACGCTGGCATGTAAAAGATTTTAAAGAATATTTTGGTTCAAATTCAGAAGTTTCTGTTTCATAATTTTTTAATAACAGTTTATTTACGTTAATTAACATAATTTTTTTGAGGCGTTGGGTGGTGAAGACTATTAACAATTATGACTGCTACTAATTTTGACCGTTACCGATTATGACTCACTAAATACTGACTCCTTATTGTAGGACGGATAGTACACGTTAGATACTACTCACCACTACTTACGTACTGTTTTTTTTTGCATTAAATTTAAATTTGAGATTCATTTTTTTATTTATATATTATTTATATATTTATATATATATTTTTTTGAAGGGGGGTATTGTAACATTTTAAATACGAAAATGTTTTTAATTTTTCGCTGTTTGTAAACCGGTACCTACATTTTATCAGTTGCGCTAAGGAACACCGTAAATTGCCATTACGAAGCTTATACGCGATGAGCACGGATCTGATCGCAATATTAAAATTATTATATTTAATTGTCACGGACTGCCGGACAGGAAATTTGTTTAAAAGGAACCTTATAGAAGGTAATTATAGTTCAATAAGTCACATTTTCAAAACAGATTCTTTAAATGAATAACCAATTTTAGGTTCCTTTATGAAAGTATATGAAACGATCCGAATCAATTTGATCAATCAAGCGAGAGAACTATTCAAAGACCAAAGATTGGCGTACAATTTACCGGGTGATGTACTTAAATCTATAAACGGTATAACAGTGAGTGCAGTACATAAATTTGATGGTGGTGGACAAATTTTTTTGTGTTTTTTATAAGTTTAATTTGAAATACATCCTTTCAACTCTATGCAATCTCGGTCTTGCATTTTATTACTTTTATTATAACTACGACCGAGTGGCGTCCATAAAATTTATTAGAAAAGAATTGGAGTGTCATAACAACCCTGAACCCCGAAGAGCTGCCGTATCCAAATTATCGCTGCAAAAGATAAAAAGTGATTACAACATATTTACACCATAGTATTCGTATCTTGTTTATGTTTTAGTCATATGTATATTAGAAGGTCAATGTCATAAAAGCTCCTGAATATTTTAAATTACGTTATCTCAGTTTGATAACAATTTTTTTAGATCTACTGTTATTATAAATTTCATTTTACATGTTCTCGTTAGTATAACATTAGCTATAATGACAGAGAGCACTCTCTTAGTTTCCTTAGAAAAAGGTGTACGTTTAATTAAGTTTAATAATCCTAAGAAGAAAAATGCAATATCAATACCGGATTTCTATAAACTGTTTGAAATTATTCAAGAAGATGCTAACAACGACGATGTAGCTGTTACAATTGTTACTGGAAATGGCGATTATTTCACTAGTGGATTACAACTCGACTCTCAAGGTATAACAGATATAAATGTTTCTAAAAAGGGAATTGATTCATTTATAAATTACCCAAAGTTGATCATTGCGGTCGTAAATGGTCCAGCAATTGGATTCGGAACGTGTGTTTTGCCATTATACGATATAATATACGCTTCTGATCGCGCTACTTTTCACGCGCCATTTTTAAACTTAGAGTTTACTCCAGATTTTTGCACAAGTTACACTTTTCCTAGATTAATGGGTAAGAGTTTAGCATGGGAGGTTTTACTTTTGGGCCGAGTGCTGAATGCAGAAGAAGCTCTTCGTGCACATTTAGTATCAACTGTCATTCCTCATGAAGAATTAGACGCATTAATGACAAAATTACTGGGATTCGGTAATCTACCGATTAATTTAATAAAGACTTACAAAAAATTGTTTAAAAACCCATTGCAACAAACATGTTTAGATGTAAATAAAAATGAAATAGAAGCCTTATTTGAATGTTTTGCGAATGGCGCTTTGTTACGATCTGCTAAAAAACTTAAAACAAAAATAAATTGTAATTTAGTTTTATGTCATTTATTTATTATTGTAAATGAAATAAATTCATGGTGTTTTTGTTCATAGGTATTGACACAGAGTAATAATACTATCAGAGGAACAACTCTCGCCCATTGGTAGTCGCCATGTTCTCAGACTAGAAAGGCGCCTTATTTGAATTTAAAACTGGTTGTTCTGTGTCGTTCGCTTTTTTATTTTATGTTTGAATTTACCGGACTTTGCTTTTGTATTTGTAGTCGTCATTTGTGTTGCTAGTTTATAATTGTTAGACAGTAGTTTCTGTTTGATTGTCTTGTACTGTGCAAACATTATATTTATCAACCCATTTTTTATTATATTTACAGTAAAGCTGGTGTGGTTTATGCAGCAAAAAAAATGCCCAAACAAAAAGTATAATTGCAACTTAAGTTTCTTTACGTTGCCTAGAGATAAACCTAGTTGAATAAAATCACAACTTCAATTCAGGAAATTTCAGAAAATAACCTTGCTTTACTAGTATTTGAAACATTAAAATTCTTTTGTATAATCGAAAATATGTAATTTATGAAATATAATAAGTTTGTACAATAAACTATTAAAGATTATCTAATTAATCGAGTTCAGACCAATCGGGGTTGGAGCCGGTTACTTCTCTTAAGGCCTTCACTACTCATATCCAGCTTAAAATTAAAGAATATACCTCCAACTTTGATACGTTTAAGAATAACAGGACCTTTTTATTTCAGGTTTAATATTTATACAACTAAAAGTGGCAAAACCCTCGAAAACAAAAACCGATTAATTGTTTTAAAAAATATCGATTTACCGAAAAAAAATTTAAAAATCGGTTATTAAAACCGTTTTTATAAGCTATTCTCAAAATCTCTTGTTAAAATTGATTTTTGCATTGGTTTTTAAATCGATTTTAAAACCGTTTTTTAAATCGATTTGTAAAACGGTTTTTCGAGCAGCAGACCTCTTAGTAATTAATATGGTATATTGTAGGGGTGATAATAATAGAGGTAAGTGTTAAAACGGTACTATTTTTTTAACAAAATCATTTAAAATATTTCAGTTTGTACGTATACGTATTTTGTAAAACAAAAATATTTTTTAATTTGCTTAATTGTAAAAACGTGGTTTATAAGTTTATCTCGTTATTTCGCTTACTTTGTGAAATAGCTTCAGTTTACAGTTTTTTACGTTTGCCAAAATCGACCTTGTACCCGTACAAAGCAATGATAGTTTTATGCTGACAAGTGTTTCTTGAAGAATATACATAGTTAACAATAAGAGGATTAAAACAGTTAAATCTTAGTTTGTCGGTGGAGCAGGTAAAATTTGTCAATGTTAGGATTATAGGATAATTTATAATTTGTTTATTGTTTCTTGTAGAGGTCGATAATAAAAGAAAATATGATTGTATGAATGTTTCTAAATTTATTAATCCATAGAACCGTGTTAGATGACCCTGCGTTTTGGCCTAAATCTCTCAATACTAGAAATAAAGAACTAACCGTAAGAAATAGTCCCCATAAGACTCATGATGGGAATTTATTTCTTCAAATAATGCCCCAGGAGTCAAAATTACTTAGCCTATGCGCTAAGGTATCAAAAGTTTGATGGTTTGGTCGCTTAAAATAGCATTTTAGACATTGACCACAGGCCACTTTTTTTGGCCAACCGGTTTTCTTTCCTGTAGTTTTTATGCGTGTATTTTTTTCTGGCAGTTTTTTATTTCTCCCTTTTTATTAAAATCAATTAATATTAGTAACAGCATTTAAATTCGTCGTTACAATTGATAAAAACCACAATTTTAAGAACTGATTTAAAAATTCGACTCAAAATCCATTTATAAAGTCAACTTTAAAATCCAATTTATAAAGCGTTTATAAACCGTTTTTTAAATCGACTTTAAGAAGCGATTTTAAAAATCGACTTTGAAAACCGATTTTAAAAGTCGACTCCAAAAACGGTTTTAAAAATCTATTTTGAAAGTCGATTATGAAAACTTTGTTTTTTTTTTGGACTGCAATATTCTTCAAATTGTTGCGTAACTTTTTTATAATTGTTCTTTTCCGTGTCACTTAACTGAAATGTATTAAAGCCAACCTCTTGTCAGATTTTAAATTTAGTAAAATTGCTACTTTTACTTGACCCCTTTTACTTTTTGTCCAAAGCTACTAAATAAATATTTAGGTTCTGCTTAAATTTGTAGACACTTTTTGAGTACAGGACATTACTTGTGGTAATTTGAATTCCATTTTGTCGTTTATGACTAGATTTGAACTTCGCAGCGATATTGTTATTGTTAATTTAATAGTGATAAATTTAACAGATATTTTTTTATATATTTATATACACGTACACTAATTTACATACTATTACATAGGTATATGGCTCTTGTAGTAACAAGTTATTTGTGGTTGCATATCCATCTACCACAAATACAATCCTGGCTGCCGTTGTCTTGCAAAGATCAAACGCGCCGACGTTGAGTTGTTTCTCTGATAGTGTTTGATACGGTTTTAGTTCCCGTATTTAGTACGTATGTCGTGAGCCGCCTTAAAACGTGTGCCGCGAGTGGTATGTTGCAACGAAAGTCGTATTTGGCGCGCATATTGCTAATTTTCTATTGGTGGAAATTAAATTAGACTGAAATTCTCTAGACCGCCAGCGGACATTTCCGTTTCGTTTGATACACGCGGGTGTCTTTAGCATTTTCTATGAAGTGAAATCCTCACCAAAAATTATTTAATGTAGGTTTCACAATTTTCAATACAAATTGACGTTTACGTTTAATCTAACTAGATTCACCATAAGTATATTGGGTTTTATTCCTATTTACATTAATTCTAATTGCTGTATATGCTTTTAGCACGTTGCGTCCGACATGATGTGCTCGTTGTGTATGTACGGTACTGGGATAACTCTCGAGGGTGCTAGAGTAGCTAATTAAGAACCTTCCCTATAAATAAAAGACAACACCACGGTTTGGCATTAATCAAGCCCCAGACCACCGGTGAATACCACGTCTACAGAGGTTGGTTACGCTGCATACTTCTAGCGAGGTAGTCACTTGCTTGCTGTTCTTCTTCGCACACTTCACCTAAGAGGAATCCCTGTGTCTATCTAACTTCTCCGAATTGTCAATACCGTCGCTAGCAGAATACCTTCATTCTCGGAACTACACTCGACGATTCCAGCTAAGTTTTAGTATTTAAGCCACTTATTCATAATAATAATGCGTATAAAGCTCAAGTACATATGACATAAAACGGCTCGATAGCTAATATTTAAGTAATTTTTATCGGTCTACGCTCCTCAACCGGAAGTTTGTTTTCAATCAGCTCAATAAGGGCTGGAGCGCTTAATTTAGAGCGGTTGTTGCAGACGCAAAAGACCTGTTGGGTTTGTGGGAGATACTTACCCCTTTTATTCTAGTTTAGATTTAGTGTAACTCGCCGTGTGTAAGTAATATGTGTACGCAGAGGCTTAATAGCAGCCACTTCTTAATTTGAATGATTATTCTAACTCAGGCGTTAACTACAGCTTACCTGAACTTTAACACCTTAACTAACGCACGTAACTATATGCAACAGTCTCTCTATTTCTGTCACATTCTTTTAATATTTTAAGATTTGTTTGTTATACTGTATTGTTTGTCTCTCTTTCTCTGGTTTGTGTTCGACTTAGCATATTAGACATGTTGATTTTCTGTTGGTCGGTTTTATTTCTTTCTTTATACAGCAGGTGGCGCTTTGTTAGACCAGCAGTGTAATATCTTATAGTTATTAAGGAATCCATGCAACTCTCCGATAAAGCCGGACGCTGCTGCTCTAACTACTGTAAATATTCTTATCCTCCACGTATTTAGTGCGCTACATCGAGCCGAATTCCCTTTAGTTTTCATTCTAGGTTGTACGGCTAGAGCCCTCACTTCTTTTTGTTATTTTGTAAACTACAACCGTTACATGTTATTACTCTGTGGTATTGACTTTTATCAGCTGTTTTGTATATTTTGCAACGCACCCTTTCTCTTCTTTTAATGGGAGATACACTTAATTCTTCTAAACTAGTAAGAAAGTCGGTGGGAAAATAATACTATCTTCTGAAAAATTCAAGTTAAGTTTAGCGATGGAGACTATTGATTCGGATTAAGTAGAGCTCTGTATCTGAAACAAAAGAAATTAGATTTTGTTCATCTTTCTTATCTGATATTGGTTTGGGACTCAAAGTTGTTGCTTTGGCGAAATCTTAAAATATGCTATGTTACATCTCCTTTGGATGTAAATATGTAAAGTTCTAAAACCTACCCAAAGAAAGAGTAGACGTTTTCCCTTCAAAAGTAGACAAATCAATGTCAAATGCCAGACTGGCAGGCGAGATTCAGAATATTAAAGCACATAGTAAACAGACGATGGAACGAAGGGTGGGATGTCTTATAGGTGAAAGCGGCATTTGATAAAGTGGAGAGAGAAATACATGGGGAGAAAAGGGATACACGAGAATATAATGGAAGCAATAGAAGAGAACTGTGAGAAAAATTTCAGCAGGACATGAAAGAGACAGAGAATAGTTAGGAAATGAATTTAGAACAGGAAAACAGAGACAGGAACGTATGCACAATAAGACCGTGTTTGTTTACTCTGTAAATGGATAAGGAATTGAAAAGGCAACAAGTGCAGAAAATTGTGATAGGAAGGAAGAAAGTTTGGTTTGCGTACACAAATGACATAGCGGCGGTGGCAAAAAAAGAGGAGGAGATGAAAGAGAAAATAAAGATGAAAAAATACATTTAATGGGGAAAAATTGTAGGCGAACGTATATGTAAGTTGAAAGTGAGAAGCAGAATCACAGAAAGTAGACAAATATAGATATTTGAGTTTTTTTTTCGTGTGTGTTTTTTAGGGGTTTTGGTGCAAATATAAAATATGGAAGGTGATCAGTACCTACAGTACTCCATGGTCAACAAGAAAACATGTTGTTCCTGAGAATCACTACTTTGGTTTCCGGACCTGGTCATCAAGACCCTCCCGGGTAATTAAGAAAAAATGTACAACACAATCACATACTAATATAGGGCACACAACTAGTATTTGTTTCAGGAATAGGGTCGATATTTTACTTTTACAGGAAACACACTGTGGAGATGAGATTGTTTTGCTATTTCTTTAATCTACTTTTTTTTCCGTTATTGTCGTAACTGGCGTTTGGCCCGGTCTATTATGTGTCGTCATGCAATGGCTGTGCTGTTATATTTTATGTTCTTATTTACCTTATATGATGTTTGCACACTTGGTTAATATTATTACATATGAATACTAGGGTGGGTAAAGTTTAGCATATTTAGGTTTTAGTGGTTTTCCTAAACCTTGAAGCAAATGCTTTGCCAAGACGAACCAATCCACAATTGCACACGGTTTCGTCACCGCATTGTACTGGTTTATACTGATCTTCTGGGACACCATACATAACACTTACATCACAATACAATATTTAAAATGTACCATACGATTAAATAAATAACCATTTGTGTTTTTTTCTTTTTCTTTTTTTTCTTCTAAAATTACTGTGTTAATTACTGTACATAATTTCAAATGACCTCGCCAGCTTAACAACAAAAATGTCTATGCTAGGTTAAGCAGACGGTCCTTGTTCCTAGGGCTAGTCTGAAAATAAACCTATTGATTGCAACATGTACAAAGTATATTATTGAAATCAATAAATAAATAATTATTATATACGAGGCACGTTTGTTAATTAAGTACCGTTTTGAGGTTCCGCCACTGCAGCAGCGGTCGGCATTCCGCGCATGCATGCTGTATACCTGCATCTGTTGACCACGCGCAGAGGCCAGTACAACATTTTTTCCTGATGCGTTACGTTTATCTGTGACTGTTTAAAGTGGCTACGCTTATAGAAAGTTCTGCTGACTGCTATAACGGTCTGTTATCCGTTTTCTTTATGCCACACGCTTAAAAGTAATCGATATACAGGGTTATCCAAAAGTATGGAAACCTGCTTATATCTTGAAAACCGCGAGGATTAACGGTATGAAACTTTAGGGAAGTATGTATGACATACTTCCGGACATTTTTAATTCTTTATAAAGTTTTGATACGATGCTCCAATTACGAGTAATTGATATCAACTTCTGATTTTCAAATGGCACCATAATAGTTGACTGACATTTTTAGATTCTACTTGAAATTCTGCATGCAACGGTGAACATAAAAATTATTTAATATGATAAATGTTACTTATTTATTTATTCGTATGGTACATTATACAAATATTGTATTGTGATGTAAGTGTTATGTATGGTGCCCCAGAAGATCAGTATAAACCTGTATAGTGTGGTGACAAAACCGTGTGTAATAGTGGATTGGTTCGTCTTCGCAAAGCATTTACTTCAAGGTTTAGGAAAACCACTAAAACCTAAACATGCCAAACTTTACCCACCCTAGTATTCACATGTAAAAATATTAATTAAGTGTGTGAACATTATAGAAGGTAAATAAGAACATAAAAAATAACAGCACAGCCATTGCATGACGACATGTAATGGATTGATCCAAGCACCAGTCATGACAATGACGAAAAAAAATAGTAGGTTAAAGAAATAGCAAAACAAAATAATGGAAAAACAGATAATCAAGACAAGAATGCAAAACATTGCTGAACTTCAGATGTCCTTCAGATTCGTAAGCCATAATATTGCTTCATCCGTTAAATTATAATTGTTTGGAAACTTCGTTAATTGACAATCCTCTACAATATGTGTAACGGTCTCTGGTTCGTTTCCACAGTTTAGATTCGCATTAGATTAGAAATCGCACCCCATTTAAACAACATAGAGTTGCATGTTGAATGACCTGTTCTTATGCGATTTACTTTTGACCAAATTTTTCTTTTTTGAACAAAGCCCGGGACATTTATTGTTGGATCATCAATGAGATGTTTATTGAAAACATCAACTCCAAACCATAATATTTTCCACTCTTCAATTTCAGAAAAAGCCGTACTTAAGTAGTCTTGCAACCATATAGGACTTCAAGATTTAAGTCTTTTAGCAGGAGGGTTGTCAATGTCATTCCAAATTGGCAACTTTTTGTTAAGTTGGCATTTATCCCATTCTCGTTTTAACGCAGCTTTTTGTCGAATGTTCGATGGAGTAATATTACAAAGAACAGGAAGCCAATCGAGAGGAGTAGATTTAATGGTTCCACTAATTATACGCATAGTGCAATTCAACTGGGCATCTATTTTTTTGTATGATAACTATTCAACCAGACAGGAGCACAATATTCTGCTGTAGAATAAACTAATGCCAATGCAGCTGTACGAAGTGTCTTTGCATCTGCTCCCAAGTTGTTCCAGCTAATTTTTGAATGACATTATTTCTTGTTTTCATTTTTGTTTGACTTTTTCTAAATGATCTTTGTAAATTACAAACGTCTAAAGTTACTCCCAGATAAACTAGGTTAAAATTATGGTTTAACTTTGTATTATTAAAGATAACATTAAGTTTTCTATCTTTTTCTCTATTACTTAAATGAAAACAAAAAACCTCTGTCTTTTTAAGATTGAGGCATAATTGCCATTTTTTGAAATAATTTTCCATAATACGCAAATCATCAGATAATTTATTTTCAATTTCGAAAAAATCTGAATGTTGAAATGAAATTGCCATATCATCGGCGTAGACGAATTTTCGACATTGTATCCCTGTGGAAGACCATTTTTAAAAATCTAAATTTACTGCTTTTATTTCCAACAAAAACTCTAAACTTCCGATTAGACAACATATTTTAAATAAAAGAAATAATTTTGGAACATGGAATGACGTTAAACAATTTAAAAAGTAAACCTTCTTTCCACACGGTATCGTATGCAGCAGTTAAATCTAAAAAGGCAACTCCAGTTTTAAGTTTTTTCTGAAATCCAGCTTCGATATGTGTTGTTAATGCCAATACTTCATCACAACAACTTCTACCGGATCGAAATCCTGCTTGTTCAATTGGTAATTTTTCTTCTATTAATGGATTAATTCTTTAAAAAATCAATCTTTCCAAAACCTTATAAATTACACTTAACAAACTTATTGGACGATAAGAAGTTGGGTCTGTAGGACATTTGTTTTTCTTTAAAATTGCCACGACTTTACATTTCTTTAAATCTGTTGGCAACTTACCTGTATTATAGATATCATAAAGAAACATAAGTAGCCACTTCAAAGAATAATTTCCCAAATTTTTCAGAAATTCTGGATGTATTCCATCAAACCCAGCAGCTTTCTTTGATTTGGTCTTTTTAATGCATGTTTTAGCTCTTCTACAGTAAAAGGTCTGGATATATCTTCTGAGATAGGTGTAGATTTTTTTTTCTTTTGTAGACACTTTTCATCTTTGTGATAGTCGATTTGTCCACTTTTACTGAGTTTGAAACATTAACCAACCGAGAAGCAATAGAATTTGGAGAAATTTTTGTATTTGTTTTAGAAGATTGATTTGTAGAACCTAATTTATTTAAAAGTGCCCAGCTTTTACGACTTGAATGTACGAAATTCATATTTTCCATTAATTAATTCCATGAATTAATCACATTCCTATCGAAAACGATGTGAAATGGATTTTTTTGCTGCACATTTAACAGCACCTACAAACCTAAAATAGTTATCAGAAACTGGTGGTATCCATCTAAGAATAGAATCGAGAGATGTTCTATAGTGTATCCAATTAGCTTTCTGAAAATTCCATCTTAGTTTTCCTAAAAGATTCTACAAACGGAATTTGAAGTCCAATTTGTATTAGCGAAGGTCTATGTTGACTTCTTGGAAAATCGTTTAATACCATACGTGTTGATTGTAATGGAACCATGTCACCATCCATTGATACTAAACACAGGTCCGGGCTGTAATCGTTTTGCCATCGACCGGAATAAAATGTTTTGTTGTCTTTTGGATCGTATACTAAATGTATGTTTTGAAATTCCATCCATGTTTGTAACGTTATTCCATTGATATCGTTGTCTTTGTAGCCCCATAATGTGTTGTGGCAATTAAAGTCACCAACATATACACATGGATGAGGAAAAACGACATTAAAAGTTTCTGGCCAAGGTATTGGAAGAGGTTTGTAAATATTTACTACGTGTAAATCTCCTATTTTAGTAGTTCCAGAAATGATAATTTTTTGTATATTTTCGTATTGAATATTTTCTTTGACGTATGTTGCTATTCCATAAATCGGACTCTCAATAAAGTCTACTAAATGAAAACCTTTTACTATACCTTTATTGAGTATACTTGTCTCATCTCCACAGTGTGTTTCCTTATCGACCCTATTCCTGAAACAAAGATTAGACAAGAAATCTGATTTATCCTTACTTAACCCCTCAACATTCGTTTGTAGAATATTTGTTGTGTGCCCTATATTAGTGTGTGATTGTGTTTTGTGAAATTGTGTTATACATTTTTTCGTAATTATCCGGGAGGGTCTTGATGACCAGGTCCGGAAAGCAAAGTGGTGATTCTCAGGAACAACATGTTTTTCTTGTTGACCATGGAGTACTGTAAGGTACTGATCACCTTCCATATTTAATATTTGTATTAAAAACGCCTAAAAACACACACGAAAAAACTCTAACGAAATTGACGTACGTTTTGACGTTTTGATTATTAATTATTAATTATTAATTAATTATTAAAAACATGATATAAAAAAGTTTGACCGTCAACATTATTGCTTGTGGGCGGGTACCTGTCTTTGTAAGTACTTGTTTGGGGAAAACAATAACCAATAAGAGCTTTTGCGTGTTGAATAGAATACTTAATCCTTTCTTAGCAGTGCAGTGGCGTATCTTTTATTTCTTTTATTTATTTTTTTACGGATAGGTATACAATTTTTACAAAAAATAACGTTATACGAATTTTTGTTTATTATTTTAATGAGAACACTTTACTGGTAATTAAACATTTACATTTGAAAGTGGATAGGTATTTTTAAGGTGCTATAGATAATAGAAGAAATGCAAAAAAAACGTATGCAAGATGGTTTGAACACAGAGGTATGAAAGATGTTCGACGAAGTGGAAGAGCTAAAACTGCCACCGATTTGGATACGAGCATTGAGGTTATCCAGAGTGTTATCGAAAAACCAAATACTTCAACCAACTAACTGGCACTGAATCACGACATCAGCAGTACGTCAGTGCAAAATTCTAAAAAATGCAAACGCAAAGCCATACAAGCTTCAGTTTCACCAAGAACTGGACACCGAAGACTACAACAGACGGCTTCAATTCTGTGAAAGTTTTGAGGAGTTGCAGGATCCCGAAGATGTCTTGAAAATATAATTTGCTTCAGCGACGAAGCAACATTTTGTTTAAATGGGCAAGTTAACAAGCACAACTTTAGATATTGGGCGTTGGGAAACCCACACTGGATGGTAGAATGCCATACTCAGCATCCACAAAAGCTGAACGTTTGGGCTGGCATCATAAACAACCGAATAGTTGGGCCTTTTTGTATCCAAGGCAATCGAAATAGTGCGTTATATTTGGATTTGTTGCAAAACCAAATTGTGCCCACTTTAAACCACTTCTTTGGGCAAGATAACAATGTATGGTTCCAGCAGGATGGCGCTCCAGCCCACTATAGTCGACAAGTAAGGGCGTTTTTGAACCAAACGTTTTCAAATTGTTGGATAGGGCGAGGAGGTTTTATTGAGTGGCCAACTAGATCACCAGATCTTACGCCACTCGATTTTTTTCTGTGGGGTTATTTAAAAAATAAGGTGTATGCCAATCGGCCGAATAATTTGGCAGAACTTCAACAAAAAATTATAACAGAATGTAATGCAATTCCTCCTGAAGTAATTCCAAGATGTATAATTGAATTTGAACATCGACTACGGTATTGTGAAGAAAGAAATGGGGGACATTTTTAAAACTTCTTGAACTAAATTCAAGACTTAACATATGCCCCTTTTTAGGGTCTTATGGGATGGAATTTTATTATCTATAGCACCTTAAAAACACCTATCCACTTTCTAATGTAAATATTTACCAGTAAAGTATTCTCATTAAGACAATAAACAAAAATTTGTATAACGTTATTTTTCTTACAAAATTGTATATCCGTAAAAAAATAAATGATATCGGAGTTACAAGTAAAAATATGTTCAAAAGGTAACAAAGTAATCCTGTTTTACGTTACCTATACCTACTGAACCTTATCGATAATGAGATATTGTCCAGGTAATTAAGTTGGTGTAATTATTTGTATTACAAACATACTTATTATTCCCAAATAAAGAAGTGCTATTAGAGACAAAGGTAAAGAAAACCGTTAATGAGCCTATTATGATGAATTGATTAAAAAAAGAAAACAAATTCCAAACATTTAACCAAATTAACAATAATACATTACCTACTAGATAATTAAACAACTTTTGCATTTCTTCTATTATCTATAGCACCTTAAAAAATACCTATCCACTTTCAAATGTAAATGTTTAATTACCAGTAAAATGTTCTCATTAAAATAACAAACAAAAATTTGTATAACGTTATTTTTGTAAAAAATTGTATACCTATCCAAAAAAAAATATATAGAAGAACTACACTGCTAAGAAAGGATTAAGTATTCTATTCAACACACAAAAGCTCTTATTGGTTATTGTTTTCCCCAAACAAGTACTTACAGAGACAGGTACCCGCCCACAAGTAATGATGGTCAAACTGAACTTTTTATATCATATTTTTAATAACATTTATCATATTAAATAATTTTTATGTTTACTGTTGCATACAAAATTTCATGTAGAATCTAAAAATGTCAGTCAACTAGTATGGTGCCATTTGAAAATTAGAAGTTGATATCAATTACTCGTAATTAAAGCATCGTATCAAAATTTTATAAAGAATAAAAAATGTCCGGAAGTATGTCATACATACTTCCCCAAAGTTTCATACTGTTAATCCTCGCGTTTTTCAAGATATAAGCAGGTTTCCATACTTTTGGATAACCCTGTATATTGTGAGATCTGTGCAGTATACGAAAAAAACATTATGAGTAAAGGACTGGTACGAAAGTGCGTTTAAAGATGGCCGCCATCAATGCTTTCCTCATCATGGACATTGGAATCGCTATCTTTAACCGCCTAATTTTTTGTAACAAACGCTGTTTAGGAGTAATTTGTACATTTGTTTGGCTCACCAGAAAGAGCGAACCGATGAGTTTTAAAACTGAGTAGTACCTAAAAAAGTTCTTGCTTTATAACAGGAACTATTATTTGCAACGAAATTTCATTAGACGAGGATTGTGAAGCATTGAAAACTACATGTAGTAATCGAATTCTACTTCCATCAGCTAGGATGATGCCTGATGTTATATGAAATTTTATCAGTAGCTGTTTCAAAAGCAGTCATATAACCAACTTGAATATATTAATTCATAAATTTTGATATAGAGTTGCCGAAGTTTAGGTTCAATTAGAAACCGCTTTTGTAACGATAAAAATTTACGTTTAGTAATTTCAAAGGTGAATAATTTGGTTGTTTTTGAACGGAATTGCAACGACAATTCCACTCATATGTAAAAAGTAATATTTGACCATTAAAAGTTAGCTTTTTCCAAAACTACATAGAAATGAGAATAACTAGATGAAAATGGTAATGAACCAGTCCAAGTTATGTTATCCAAGTGTTATGCAACTGTTTTCCCGAGTGTGGGTTGACCAGGTATGAAGAGCGACTAAATATCTAAATACCCAGTTTTTCGCGTTTATTCCATTATTTCCTAGACTTGAGAGAGTTTTTGAGGTTATTTATTATTTTTGTAACTTCATCTTTAGTGGTCTCATACATTGCTCTGTTGTCTTGTACTCTTACCACTATATCATCTTCCTCTTGTTCTTTTAACACCTCTCAAATACTCTTTCCATCTAATTATAATTTCTCCCCTATTAAGTTTCTTTTTCATCCTTGAAGTAAACCATTGTCGTATAACAAACAGTATCGCTGATGATGATAGCTTAGCTATTGAAACACGTGTCCGAGTAAAGTTTTTTAGTGCAGTTTATGGTGTTTTTCTGTTTGTTAAATAGTCGCTGCAGTGTTCCATCCCTTTGATCATTGTCGTATAGTTCTTCTTCCTTATGTTCACTCTTCTATAGACGTTTCAGGATTTCTTTTCTTTTGTAATAGCCCTCATTTGTGTCATTCTTCGTTCTCGGTTTGTTCTTTTTCTTTGTCTGATTATTGGTTTGGTTTTGGTTCTCTGCCTTTTGAATTTAATTTTATCTTCATCTGTCTGTAATTGTAGTACTATCATACATACTTTATTTTTCAGTTTGATATGTTTCCTACAGTATTTTTAAACCACCTTTTTTCTGCGTTATTTCTGTTCTGTTTTCTTTGATGTTTTATCACTAATTTTCCTTCTTTTTTGTTCTAATATCCGACATTTTTCTAACACATGTTCGTGTAGTTAGATCGTCTTTAATTTTAATTGTATAATTAAATAAGATAAAAAAAATCTTTTATAAT
Source organism: Abscondita cerata (assembly GCA_030710515.1). Classification (NCBI taxonomy): domain Eukaryota; kingdom Metazoa; phylum Arthropoda; class Insecta; order Coleoptera; family Lampyridae; genus Abscondita; species Abscondita cerata. The sequence goes on from JALBCR010003237.1 coordinate 137,018, forward strand.
TTTATTCAAAGCTTATAGCTATCTTGTAGGTCAAATTACAGACCTTATTTATTTAACTACTAATACAATTACCTTCGTTAAAACATAGAATTCCAAAGAAAACTTTTTGCTTTCAGAAATCATGGGCTCTAAATAATTGATATCCCGAGCCCGTACTCCATTGTACAAACCACTCTTGGCTACAAAACAAGGGAGGAGCAATTGGTAGATCACCCACGCAAAGCTCTGACGTAGAGTAGCCAAGTTGGATCTACCCTGCAGACTTCTGAAGTAGTTTAGTTAAGTACTTGAATTAAACTAAATGAAAATTGATTTTGATTATCATATCTCATATAATAAGTATCATTCATACCATTCTTCACCCCTTAGTATAGACAAATTCTAACTGTCCGTGTTGTGAATCAAACTGCAGCTGCAGCCTGATCCAAAACGCTGTAATTAAACATTGTTACCTACTTGTTGTGCATCATATTAGAAAGTAGAAAAAAGTACGCACATTTAAATAAAACACATTTATGATCATTGGTTGGATACAATGTGTTATTGGGACTACTCTTATTTGAGTTTCAGTGGCGCAAGTAAGTACATACAGTAAAGGTAGATTTGAGGTTTGGGAAGATTTATCTGAAATACGTTTATTACAACCCCTACGCACTTTATTCCTAAAGGATGAAATCCATGCTAAACATAAAAATGTTTTGTAAACCTCCATCATTAATTGGAACAATCATTTAATCTGGTCACGTAATTTTTTCTTCAAATTTATTTTTTGATTTCGTTACTATAATCAGATAAATTAGGTAATAATTTCTTAATTCCAAAAACTCATTAAAATTTAATACTCATTTAAGAGGGGCATTTAACAAGCTTAGTTACAGTCAAAACGGTAAACAGTAATTGAAGTAGAAGGTTTTAAAGAGGTAATCCCATTTTTTTATTCATCAAATGTATATAACTACTGATTTATCAACAATTGAAAAACAATAACAATTCAAAAGTTATTATTACGGATAACCACTAAAACCTAAGATAACCTGTGGTAAGTTCCAATGTTTCGAATCCTTGAATATGACTTCTGTCAAATGTTGCGTTTGTATTAACAATAAACTTTTCTGTTAACATTTATTAATTGAAGTTCAGCAGTATTGGCAAAGATGGCGCAACAAATGTGTAACTAATACCGTTGCAATAGTTAACGTGCAGCGTTGCCACAATTGTATAATTTCGACTTATAAATCATAGAAGATAAACACAAAATACAAGTTTGAGTGCTTATGTTCATTCCCCATTTTCAAGATTGATTCGGGGGTTGATAATAAGTATGTAACTAATAGCTGAATTGTATTTCGCATATCCGCGTGTATAACTTGCGACACCGCCGCAATGTAAATGTGTAGAACACCTTATTGAAAACAGCGCATTCTGTTAGAGAAATTACAAAATGGATGTCTAGACTTTTTTATAAAAATTTATTAATTTAGGAACTATAATGCGATACTAACGCCATCCGTGGATGTTACGAGTTTGACATTTTCTGATGCCCCACTTAAAACCTCAATATAATCATCACTACTCAATCTTTAGATTTGTTACTTATTTGTGGTAAATTTTATTATATTTATTTCTAGGCTAGCTCTGATTAATAATTTTTTTGTAATATATTTTTTAATTAAGTTGTGACGTTATATGACTAGTTTATATTAAATAACTCTTTTTAAAAATTGTGACTCTTTCCAGTTTATTTGTATTGTTCTTGATATTTATTATTTGTACTCGTTAGTCTACCCTCTTAACAGTTATGTTTTTCATACGTTTTTTACATACACCATCACCTTATATAAAAAATTTTGTACCAATGTAATCATTACATTTGTCTTTTGAAATAAATAGAGGCCCTAATGTGGGTGGTGCAAAACGTCGCCTCCACCAGAAACAGTGTGTTTTTTTCTTCACATTCAACCTTCCTTAAAGGGGTCCAGGCGTCCTTACTACGGTTCTGGAATATTATATTGTAAATTTACAGAACGAAAAACTTTTTTAACATATTGCCAAATAACGTCCCAGGATGTTGTTCTTTAGTTCCAACACGGACATTCTCTAATGGATTGTTTTTGAGTAAAGGAAATTGTTCAGGAGGGCTGTAGGTAACATACACCGCACACTTCACTAGGGCAAGGTAAAGTTATTACTCTTAAAACTCTTAAGTTACATACGTGATTCCTATCCTTTCAAGACCATCATTCGTCTGGAAACTAAATTAACTTTAATTATCATTAGTAATTTTCAATATTTACAATTATACCAAATAAATTGGTTTGATTTGTCTCATTTATTTATTAATGCATGTTCATCAAAAACTTAGGGATTATAGCAATATGTAGGGTTTATTGAATTCATATTTGTCTCACTTCTTATTTTTGATATGTTACTATATTGCGTAGTGTGACGTGGTTGATATTATGGTAATATTAAATATCATAATTTATTCTAATTTTAATTTCTATTTTAATTACTCGTTTGAGTATTTGCACTGTGAAACTTGCTTTAATGATTTTGTTATAATAACAAGAGGTAGTAAAGTACGACGTTGATAATCCAAACTAATTATTGCAAGAGGGTGGCCGGATTATCGATTTGTTTGGATTAACGAAATGAGATTTAAAATTGTGGTTTTTTATTAAATGCCAGTGCAAGCTTTTATTAAAAAAAATACAAGAATTATAAAATATTTATTGTACGTGTTCAAAGAAACAGGTAATTTTGTTTTGTTTAATTTTGGCTTGCTCTTTAGTTTTGCTCTTGTTTTCATTGCTTCTAAAAGGAGTACATTTTCAAATTTTTTTGAGCCCAATTTAAGTAAATCTCAACACTCGCTACTGACTCAATTTCTTCGTCCATTATGTCTTCAGCCAAGTTTCTAGTGAGCGTTCTAACTTTGTCAATTTGTCTTTCAAGGTTCGGTGAATCAGTTCTGTGTGCTAATTGTCAGAGGGGTATTTGATCTTCTTTATTTCATGTGTCAGTACTTATCATTCATATCTCCATTTAGTAATATGTTGTCCATAATTTTCTTTGACTTCTATTAGTTCAAAAAGAACATCTGTACGCTTTCTGTAATACACTTTAATTGTTGTATCACATTTTGGTGCATAGGTTGAATTTATTTAATCGTATGGTACATTTTAAATATTGTATTGTGATGTAAGTGTTATGTATGGTGCCCCAGAAGATCAGTATGAACATGTACAGTGTAGTGAGGAAACCGTGTGCAATTGTGAATTGGTTCGTCTTGGCAAAGCATTTACTACAAGGTTTAGGAAAACCACTAAAACCTAAACATGCCAACCCTTACCCACCCTAGTATTTACATGTAGGTTGAATTAACGGCATTACATAAGGAAGTAAAAAAAAAGATTTGCTTGTCGTCCATGCACAAGTTTTCAGTATGTCCTGGCGCATTATCCAAGATTAAAATAGCTTTTTTTAGCCCGTTGGGATCTGTAAATTTCCAAATGTTCTTGGTGTATGTGACTTATCCAAAACAAAGAATTTTATCTTGTGTGTACCAGAAGCCTTGGAGCAGGGCATAAACGTGATCCATTCTTAGCTTATCTTTCTAGGCTGAGTCTTCTAAACGATGAGCAAGTGGGTGTTTTTTTTTTATAACATTCTCCAAAATAGACTACTTTTGTCGGCATTATAGATTCGGTCCAAAGTCAGTAAATTTTGTTGTTGAGTAGCTGTTTGAAAGGTTTCCAGCTGCTACGTCACTAGATAATTTTTCTTCAGTCACTGATAATTGGCGAATAAAATATCGAACTTTAAAATTCTGCAGTCAGCCAGAGCTTGCTTTAAAGTTTTCACTATTGTAAATTTGTTTATAATCAAATTTTGCTTTCTTATATAAAATTTCAGAAAACTCAAATAACTTGTTCCTGCGGAATATTGAATATCTGCAAATTTTATATTAATAAAATAATTGGAATTTGAAGTCATGCTAAGTAGGGATCATTTTAGCTCTAGGACTATGACCAGCAGTATATAATTTCAATTTTTTAAAATATGTATATGCAGTTACGTATGAGACGGTAACTTATGTGACATTCGGACGTTAAATATTAAAAAAACGCCAACGACAGACACGTAAAGAAGCTAACTTTGTCTATATTTAAGACTGGCACTGTTGAGTTATGTCGTTCAAATTGCAACAACAAACTAATGCATTTGGTAACTTAACCCGGCGTTGGTAAGGTGAAATATTTTGACGACAGTGGTAAGGTGGGGTCTGACAAACCCCACCAAATTAATAAATAAAAAAAATAGTTACAAATTATGTAGGTTATTTATATTTTGGCTAAGTCTTAACAAAGTAATATAGAAATGAATAAAACAAGAATTGTTAGGAACTTTTATTTTATTATTAAAATAACATAAAATAACTTGAACGTCGTATTTTACAAAACAAAAAAAAACACACATTCGAAAATTGGGAAAATTTTCGGAAATTTTTCAGATGTTATGATAATACTCAAATAAACACTTGGAAACTAATTTTTATTTGGTATTGACGATAAAAAATTAAAAAATCTATTCCGAAATACAACAATTTTGGCAGTACATATGAGCATGTTCTAGACATAGAAACGTATTGCAGGTACTGCAGGTGTATTTGGTTTTGCGGTCACGTGTTCTAGGACATGTTTGGCACCTTCCGATGAGAGTTGGTCGTTTGGATGGTGGTTCTTGGCTTTTCCCACTTATTTCTATGATTTTTCTACGCAAGTTTCTTGGCAATCTTGAATTTTCTTTTCGTTTATCTATGTGTTCTTCAATTAGCGCCAGCCCTAATTTTTCAGGTATTCTCGTCTCTTCAGCTTGTAGTCGTTATTATTTGTTCTATATATTACCTGGGAATTGATTCCTACCGTGTTGAGGAGAGAGAAAAAAAGGGTGAGAGGCCATCTTCTTGAATTGCGAGAAACACTGTAGCTTCCAGACAATTCATCTACTACATCTACACCGCATTTTGTGAAGTTATAAAAACTAATTATTTCAGGAAGACGGCGATCTCCTGTACTGTCATCTATCTTATCGTCGTGATGTAGTGTTGAAAGCAGCAAAACATTTTTTGTTTCTTTGGCACGTAAGAAACTAAAGTTATATCTTCTTGGAAACCAAACAAGCTAGATTTATTTTCCTCTTCTGAACATTCAAAAAATCTGTGGGTATAATCCGTTTATTTTTTCTCATAGTACCAACAGATGTCAGTTTATGATCTTTCAGTAGTTTTAACATTACATCGTGACTGGTGTACCAGTTATCAAACGTCACATTCCTTTTGGTACCAGATATAGGTTGTACCATACGCAGAACAATATCAGATGGACGATTACTCATATTGTAAGGTCCATCAGGTTGTAGGCCAGTGTAAACTTTCAGCTTCATAACATAAAAGGATTTGGCATCCACTAAAGCTTGTACCTTTATCCCATACTTCGCTGGCTTGTTTGGTATGTATTAGCGGAATGAGCATCGCCCTCTGAAAGATTCCAGCTTCTCGTCTAGCGTAAGATACTCACTTGGGGAATAAGCTTGGTCAAAGTAATATACAAATTTATCAAATATGGCTCTGATTGAAGCTAGCTTGTCACATTTGCGTCGTTCTTCCCTATTGTTCATATTATCAAAACGCATACAAGATAATAAAAAGTGAATCTTTTGAGGCACATAGTAGCACGAAATATATCAACGCCTGTACCATCAGCCATCCATAAGTCATTTAGATTCTGATGATTTGATCTGCATACACCTGCTAAATACAGCAATCCTAAAACTGCTTTATATTCAACGACTGTAGTTTCCCTACAAAATACTGATCTTTATATTTTGTTGCTTTTGACGAATTTTTGATTGGTATACTTGACAATATCAGAGAGCATTTGATCGTCAAAAAACAAAGACCAACATTCAATTATACGCTTCGCATTTTTAGCATAAGTCTTTACGCAAGGCAAATGAGTAATTATATTTTCAGCTCTAGTTCGAACATTTCTATGTGGTACATTTCGTAGCCATTTTGTAATATTGTCTTTTCCAACGTAATATTTTTGTGACGATATATTATCAATAGTTTGAGAATTATTGATGTTTTCATTATCTAAGCCGATATCTCCAATATCTTCGTCGTCATTCTCATCTTGTCCAGTATTGAGTTCAGCATTGAGATCATTTACTTCATCTTCTTCTGGCTCACTTTCAGTTTCAGAAAGCTCGTAATTGTCTTGATCGTTTTCGACTTTTTGCCATAACGCTAGCAAGCGTTGCTGTTCTTCTCGTACGAACACATCTTGGAAAAAAAAAACAATAACAATAACTATTTTTACTTCAAAGGTACAAATAGTTACTTTTACTCCTAGGATGTAAAGTGGCACTTCTACGACACGTATAGAGTTAATAAAAGTGCCACTTTTAAGACTTTGGAGAAAAACCATCACTGTTGTAATAACAATTTAATATTTCTGAATACTCACCGTTCGACCAAAATGTTACGGCAATGGTAAGGTGGGGTCTGAGAAACCCCAAGTCACTTTGAGCAGCCACTACACGTCTGTTACAGGCGCTGCCAACAAACCAACTGAACCATAGGATAGGTGAAATTATTGTGGAAAGCTATTAAGAGACGCATGCGCACAGAGCAACTATTACAAAAATGGCTAACAGTTTTGTATGACCTGGGGTTTGTCACACCCCACCTTACCAACGCCGGGTTAAACATACTATTAACATGATAGCAAGCTCATAATACAACTTAAACCTTAAGATTAAGCAAGCATCTTTTCTTTTCAGTCCTGCCGATTTAGAAAACAATTTCTAAATTAAAGGGTAATGTGACAATTAGAGAGACAAATGAAAACCCAAAATAAAATCGAATTTTAGTACTCCGATGATATTACCACAATCTTATTGGCAAACTTAAATATATTGTTTAGTTGACTAGACACCGATAGTTACTTCTTCAACGGATATTTTGCTGATATATTGATTAATTTTAGGATATCTCAGTTACTGATCGGTAACTTATGTGATATTTGCTTACAAAATCTACATTTTAGGAAAAAAATAACAGATTCAGATTTTCGTAGTTGAAGTTCCCGCTACTTGCCACCTTACATTATCTTCCTCCTAAAAAAAAACTTGAACAAAAAAAAAATAAGTTTTCAGAAAATAGGTAGGTACAGTAACAGAACAAGTTATATGACAACTAACCTACTAGGATGGATCGTCATATTAAAGAAAAATTAAAAAATAATCAAAGTTTTACGTTATGTGTGTCATTGTCAGATGAAACAACAAAGTCCAATATTTTTGATTTATTTTTCTTTATGTCACAAATTGTAGATTATCCTACATTGTATTTTAATGCTAAAGCTGTAATTGTAGACCCCGCCGTCAAGCTGTTTACAATTTCCACTTTGTTTTTTAAACACAACCTAACCTGCTTCCTCTTCGTTTTCATAATGGCACATGTAAAGGTGTAATAATGGTGATACAGTTCACAATTCCTAATTGCGGAGTGTGCAGATTTATTTTTACTCCTCAAAAGTGCATACACCCGCGTTTTCTGAAGGTGAACATGTTGACGGCGACCACTGTTCGGATTATCAAGGCAAAGTTATGAGTTAAGAAATATGTTGATCGGATTACCGGATGTTCAAATTAAAGCGTGTTCGGATTAAAGAGGTTGTACTGTAATTATCCGAAAAATTACATTTAATTACAGGTAAGTTATTTTTAACCTTTCACAATCAAAATGCTAAATGAACATCCTAACAAGAATCCACAATTTATATTCGTTTAATAATATTATTTTTTCACTACTAGCTATCAAACACAGTCATATTAACCTTAATGCAGGTTGTGAAGTTGAACTTTTAAAGCTACGAGTCAATAAAAAATTTTTATTAACCTAGGTCAATAATAAAACAAATTTGGTAGTCCAAAGCCGACTCTGCGTTCTCAGTTAGTTGATAAACATAACCTCACAACTTCAAGCTACACAAAAATTCAAACAATTAAACAATTTTTAATTTATGAATACAAATAACGTTAGAAAAGTTCAAACACATTAGGTAAGTTAGAAACAATGGCATTACTATCTATTTATAATAATAGTTTATCGAACAATTATTATAGGTCACATTAATTCCCGAAGAACTAGTGATCGAAGAAGTATTAGCTACATTTTGCATTGGAAGGTGCAGTGTTGCACTTTCAACGACACTTTCAACTGCTGTTGATGTTGATGCAGAATTAGACGTAGTGGCACTAATGTACGAAGAAGACTGAATAGGATTTGAAACGAAGGTTCCTTGTAGCATTGACGCAATCCGTTTCTTGTCAGTAAGAGATTGTTCAACATATCCCTCTGCTACCGTAGAGCTTTTCCAGCCTCCTAGGCGTTTCAACGATAAGATATCGCCACCGCTTTCTACTAACATGGTCGCAGAGGTACGTCTTAAGGAATGACCAGAATAACAATCTGCATCTTCTAATTTTAGATATTTGGCAACTACTTTTGGCACATTACTGATAGTATTATGACCTATATTTTGCTTGGTTGGTTTACCACCATGAAATCTTATAAAAAATCTTTGCATATCTGAAGTTGGTCGAGTGCCTGCATATTTTAACACTACTTTAAGCCACAGTGGATCAGTTATGACAAAGTTCCGGCTAGTGTCATTTTTACTATTTGGAATGGTTACTACGACAAGATCATTTCCTCGTACATCAACATCTCTGAACATCATTTTCACAAGTTCATCTGTTCTACAAGCCCCTGCTATTCCAACGACCAGAATTGCCTATAGAAAACTAGATTATTCTGTAAATTCTTAACAAAAATTTACTACATTTACCTTTGTAGAAAGAAAAAAGTCATCAGGTGCTTCAGTCAAGAATTTTATAATTTGTTCTCTGGAAAAACAGGTGCCTTTTTTGCTTTGTATGATCTGTTTTGCCTTTTTAAAAAGATATAAGTTTTGGATACTTTCCGCAATCAATATTCTCTCGAATTGCAAGGGTAGATTTTAACATTGAAAATGTTGACCATAAAGTAGATGCCTTTTTACATTTGCGTGCTCCTGAAAATATACCAACAGCACGTTTTCTGTTACTGTAGTAACATTTTTGTGTGACACCAATCCTTGAAATCCTTGTATACTTTTAAATATAAATGTTTTGATTTTTCTGGAAGCAATTTATTGTATACTTGTTTTGCAGCTTCATGCAATTCTGGAGGAGTACACCCTTCACTTTCATCACTAGACATGATAAAATATTCGTAAATGAAAATAGTAATTGCAAATTTGAAATTACACTTTTTCAAAATGTCTGATATAAACAAATGAATAGTGATTTCTATTCAAATCAAGACTAACATATTTTTCATAGTTTTACAAAAATTCAAAAATTAAAATACTTCCAATTAAGTTTAGTAGCTAGTAGTGAAAAAATAGTATATAAACTACGGTAGTGAAGGTCATTATTGGACCGCTGAAGTTTATGTCCCGAGCGATAGCGAGGGACATAAACTTCAGCGGTCGGGCAATAATGACTTACTTCACTACCTAGGTTTATAATATACTATTTTCTACTAGTTTGTGACTATTGATACTAAATTGCGTGCGTTAATTATCCCATTAACGCAGTAGTACTTCCAATACTATTATACCATCACTTCAAAGGGGATACAATAGTAGCAAAGTATAAATTAATGTTAATTTATTAATTAGCTGTATAAAATATATGTTATCACGCGAAGCTGCAATAATTTGCAAACAACAAACCGTTCAGAAGTGGTATCCGTGCGTTTAGTGAACACATAAATTAACGCGTTTCTAGTTTTTTATATTCACAATTAAAATTAATTATAGGTATTGTAGTGAACAACATTTTAATTTTGCTTATTGTTAGCAGCAGTTAAGATTTCACAATACTTATCCATTTAATTTAATTCTTTATAAAAACTGCATTAAATTGTGAAGTTAGACTTGTTTTTTTACCACCCATTGAGCATGGAAGTAAAATAATTTTACAGATTTATTTTGGCGTTAAGAGTATTTATTGTAAAAATTCTACATTGTTGTAAAAATATGTAAGACTCAACAAATTAATTCGTAATTACAGAAACACAAAACATTTACAAAATTTACATTTCTTGCACGGGTAGCTTCAGTTAAAAGAAAAGTATGCAAGTTGCTCAAAATAAATGAATTTACAACTTTATAACAAATTATATTTAAATTTATTGAGCTTAAATTAATTTTGTTGTCTGAGTTGGCGTGTATACCTCGCATACAATTCAATGTATTCGGAACATGAGCCTCTAGTAATTGACCTCTTTGATTATAGCGAGTTGGGGTTTCGGCCCGAAATTGGGACAGGATTCTGTTTAATGATCTTATGTAATGGGTTTTGTTACTTGGTTGAAAAAATTTATCAAAAAATATGTTACCCGGACCGAATTGAGCCGGCCTTGCTTAAGGTTTTCAAACTACAGGATAGCAAGGAAAGAATAACATTATTCGTGTTTTGGACATAAGTATAGGGGGCCTCCGGATTCCATACTACAGCAGATGCAAGAAACTGTCATGAAATAAAATGATAGCAATCAAATAATAATTTCAAAGTTATGGCTCATCGTGCACCTTTCCGAGAAGGAGTGAACTTTATTTATAGCAGTTACGCTCTCTAGTGGTCAATTTAAAAGTTTCAAAATCATTTCTCTCACCCATCTTATTTATAAGGATTTTTTTCAAATTTCTAGGCGTTACCATTTAGTTTAGATGAGGGTTATTCAAGAAGAGATTTTTCTCCATGAACTTGTTGTTTACGCAACTCATTTTATCTCTTCTGGTTCGTTCATTCGACTGTTCCTTGGTCTCAATAAGTCAGATTTCCGATCCAAACAATTTCCGATAATTGGAGTGTTTTGTTTGTTGTATTTAGTTGTTTGTCAAAGTTTAGTTAATCCAAACGTCTCCAACCACCTCGTAACATTTCACCGAAAACAAGTGGGTCATGTCACTCTATTCTAGATTAGGTTTTTCGATGTTCTGTCTGCTGAAACGACGCTGCTCGTCAAAAGTTTCCCACAAACGAGGACGGATTAAATCAGTCAAGTTGGGAATTTATCGAGTACATTATTTTTGGAAGGTGTTAGTCTCATCGATTCTCGTTGTCACAATTTTAAGCAAGGATAATACCTACCTATGATCTTCTTTGCAATTTAAACCTGATTATTTTGAACATGATGGTGTGTGGGGGAACTAGTCAAACTCATGAGGAATACTATGAAACAAACGATTTACATTATACGAAACTTATATGAAGGTAGTAGCAGCAACCACTTAGTTTTTCATAATGGGAAGATTCTGAAATACCTTCGAATACACAATTTCGAAAAAGCATCATTTTACTCTCCTTTAGGATTTATAGCTGAAACAGATATGACAGTTACAAATATATCGGATCATGTCTCAAAAGATCCCAAGTCATAGCCCGGTAGATTGGGTGTTTTGGAAACGCTTTGAAGGCATTGGTTTATTTGATTTGGCATTCTATGTAATTTCCAGAATTATTCATTCAGGTGCTTGGATGTTGGATACCTCTAGTGCACGATCGTTAGATCGGATTGATTGATGATAAGGATAATTCTCCAGGCAAGCCTTTAGTTTGCTTGCCTTCTATAACATTGCCACGAATCTTTTTTCTGTGGTAGAACAAATATTTTAGTGGTATTAAGAAAGTGAGAAATTTCATTTTTTTTTGTTATTAGTTCAGTCAACCTTCCAATTTGCCTTGAAAATCAATGCAAGTCTAGAACTCTTTTAGGGCACGTAGAGAGGGTATAGAAAAGCTTAATCCTAACTTTTGGACGAAATAGGTGAATGCTTTTTCGGCATCTTTAAAAAACATATGAAAAATAAATATAAATGGTGTAGGTTGCAAAAACTAAATACGTCTGGACCCCTATAACTGGAACTTCAGTTGCGATGAGTTGCCTTCAACCAATCTTGAATTTTTTTTTGGTACAACGCTACGTTCAGTTATAGGGGTACAGACGTTTTTACTATCTGGCAACCTATACCATAAAAATTTGAATCGAATGTACGTGGAATTTTCATTTGAAAGATTTAAATTTTTGTGAGTCTAAATAAATTATTTTATAGATATAGAACGGTGGAAATAGACCGAAACCTCAACAACTAAAGTAAATGTTTTTCTCAAACACCAAATTATTCTATACAGTCTATATATTGTTTGGCAAAACGGGTGAGGGCACAAATGACCTTGGAGTAAGCTTTTCCGTTCATTATTTGTTGCACACTGTTTTTGGCAAAGACAGTACTGTACAACTCCTCTAAGCCATTTCCTTCCTACTTCTTTTCAACAACAAATAAAAACTTCCTTGTCGAAAGATGAGTAACTTCAATGCGCTGTCGTTAGATGCTGCTGGTACTATTTCAAGAGCTTTAGCGTACAAAAGTTGATAAAAATCACCATTGCTAAACTTTCTCTATTGCTGGTCCCTTTTGTGCCAGCTTGAAGATGAGCTATACAAATTGTTGACGGACTTGTTGATGAACGAACGAGAGATTACAGCGGAAGTTTGGAACGTCTCAGCGCTTACAGCATTTTCATGTAGCCAATCTAATCAGGTTAACATTCTTCTAAGCTTTTGAAGCGAGCACCACTCAACCAAAGCATATTAAGTGTTCGGCCATGTTCATATGACAGTGGTTTTTTTTTCAAAGAAGTCATCACTGTAGAAACTGTATTGAAATAACCAGATGTGTTTGTAGTTTTGCAAATCAAACAGGCGTCGTTTTTCAACAGTATGAACAGTAACATTTTTTTAAGGTACCTGAAGAGCTGTTTTAGATGTTATGCAAGCAATTCCACTCATGACATAAGACGTGTTATGGCTATGGCCATACAGAGTGTGTACATTGTAGACTGCATTATCAAAAACAAATTGGACGTATCAGTTCTTAATTCTTTTTTAATTAGTTACAAATCTCTCATATTTTATAACTTCCTTGTAAGGTATGATTTCAGTTATCAAGACATTGAGCATTTCAGGTACAAGTTTAGCACCTCCTTTATAAATTTCTTCAATCTTTTGGATTGCAATACATTTTAATAATATTACGGATTATTAAATTGTTTAGTTCTTTCTGTATAATCTGTTACGGTTTTATTTTCTGAATATAAAACGTGTGTCGCGAGTAATATGTTACGACGAAAGTCGTATTTGGCCAGCATTTTGCTAATTTTCTATTGGTTGAAAATAAAAGTTCCTAGACGAACAGCGGACATTTTTCTTCTTCCGCACGGGTGGTTTAGCGTGCATCTTAAAATTGAAAATTTACACAATTCATTTATGTGTGTTACAAGACTTCCAATAAAAATTATTGGTTAAGTTTAAATCCGGCTAAATTCACCGTGTGTACACATTGCTTTTCTTTTTCTGTTTGTATTAATTTTAATTGCCACGTGAAATGCTTTTAGCATGTTTCTTAACCTTATGATTTCGCTGTGTGTTATACCTGGATAACTCCTGAGGATGATGGAGTAGCTGATTAACACCTTCCTTGTCAATTAAAAACTACACTACGGTTTCGCATTAGATAAGCTGCAGGCAATCGGTGGTTACCACGTTTAACAGTGGTTGGTTATGCTTCATAACTTCATCGAGGGAGCCTACCGCCTTCTGTCTCTTTTTGCACACCTCCCCTAAGAGGAATCCTGGGGTTACGAAACTTCCCGAACTGTCGATATCGTCGCTAGCAGAAAACTGTTATTCTCGGAACTGCATCTATCAGATTACAGCTAAGTTTTATTATTATTTAAGTAACTTATTCATTGTTAATGCGTATGGAGCTCATGTATGTACATATGACATGTAAAGGTTTGATCTTTAGTTCTTAAGTAAATCTTTATTCGGTGTATTCTCCATAACCGAACGTTTTAACCAGGTCAATACGGGCTTGGTCGCTTCACTTAGAACGGTTGACGCGAAAACAAAAGGCCTTTTAGGTTTGCGGGAGGTACTTACCCCTTTAATCTTTGATTAAGTCAGTGTCGTTGCATGCTCGACCACATAAATCCCCGCGTGTAGGTGATATGTGTACGCAGAGTCTTCTTATTAGCCAATCTTCAATTGGAACGTTAGCATTAATTTTGGTGTAACTAAAGCTTACCTGTGAATCCGGCACATTAATTGCGAACCTTACTTATTATTAAGCGAGGCTACTACTAACGTACGTGGAGATATGCGACAGTCTCTATTTCTGTCACATTCACCTATCACTTTAAGATCTGTTTGTTGTTTTATTGAATTGTCTGTTTTTCTCTTTTGTTGTGCTTGATCAAGGTTATTAGGCTTTAAGTAAAACCTGTTGATCTCCTGTTGGTCGGTTTTATTTCTTTCTTTTACCCAGCAGGTGGCGCCTTGTTAGACAGCAGTTTAATTGCTTAGAACTCTTTAAGGACCCCCCAACTCTCCGATGAAGCCGGACGCTGTTGCTCTAACTATTATAAATACTGTATTCTCTACGAACCTAGTGCGCTACATTGATCCGTATTTCCTTTGGTTGTTTTTTTTTGTAGGTTGTTCCTCTAGAGCCGTCGCTAGTTGTAAACCTCAACCGTTACAAATTTTATTTTACTAAAAAATCTAAAAAATACAAAAAAATTTCTACCTTTTACACCCTCCATAATTCTGGAACCGTTTACTTTAGCTAGACTATTCTCAGGGCCATTTGTGTTTGCAATTTAATGTACGTTATTTTTGTATATGACACGTTTTGCACTAAACTGCATAGTTTTGTGAAATATTAAAAAAAACTGATAAAAACTACTAATTTACTAATCTTTCTCCCTCTTCTTCCCCAATCATGACGCTTAAAATGGTGTAACTGTTTACCAAGCAATGTAAGGACTGTGTACAATATCTATTTGTTCTATATTTTGTATGTTTCAGTACTTCTGGTGGCGCAGGATTCTAGTATTTGAAAATTACAATTCATTGTTGAACTTGATGGTATGTGCGGAATTCATGCTGCCGAAGAGTTTGTTTTGAAGTATATAAATCAATGATTAATTCTCGTCTCTACCACTCACTGCAATAAAAAATCGTTTTCTCGCTGAAGCCAAGATATCTGGATTTACGTATTTTTTGCTGATATAAATGGAGCACTGACCGTCGTATTCTTTACTGTATGGAGCATAAATCTTCGGTCTACGATATTAAACGAACTATACAAAGAAAACTTACTGCCTTTTCACATTGGTTCATCATTAAATAACGACAAAGGCCATGAGTAAATCTTGATCGGGCAAGGATTTGTGTTGTGGGAAACCGAAATCAACTCTACAATTAAATACTTTTTGTATACTCTGTAGGGCCTTGTTTTAAAAATATAGTAACAAATCAGAAATCGAATTAAAGTTCTTTAAAAAGCTACAAGTTTTATGTTAACTATTTAGGTCACGTCGATGACGATGTTGATATTATAGTTAAGAAGTTAAGGTGTTGCAGAACGACCAAGACAGGGGGATGACTAATGAAGAAATGCAGTGAACGAAAACTAAAAGGAAAAGAAGGATAATGTGAAATGTACTACGATTAGTGATTTGACTTCTTGAAGTAGGAGCACCATAAACCATTCAAGTGTTTATTCTGGTTTATTATGGTTTATGGTGCTCCTCCTTCAAAAAAGTCAAATCACTAATCATAAGTTATATTAAGGAGAAAACAATTACTTAACATCGAAATGTACTACCTTTAATTTCGAACTGCATTTGTTGCAACTGCAACTATTAGTTTTTTAAAATAAAATTATAGAGTTATATTGTTTTCTTATTGCTTGGTGGATATAAAATTCCTATTGTACGACAATGTGTTTACTTCAAACACTTAATATAAAACAAAACTAATTATTGATTTGAATGGATTATTTTTTGATGTTAGTCCTTCGTATCAAATTATTAAATATTAGTTTTCGGTCCTCTGTCTATAATCACTGATTTTGCATCACTCAAAAGCGGCCAGAAACACCCCTTTTCTCGGCCTTGGCCGGCGAAAAAGTTACTAAATGTTGGCAATAACACATTATACTCATGATACTGAAATGAATACAATCCTTGTGTTGGAATACATAAATAATTCGTTGCAGTACTCTTTTACATCTTATTTTGAAGGATTTTATAGGCATTTAAACGCAACCATTAAAAAAATAACAAGTATACTCAGTATACTATTGGCGCGGAGTAATAAACCTGTCAGAATTATCGAATCTCCCGTATTGCAGTGGTGTAGGTACCTGATACGTTTGGAAAATCATCAGTTTTAGTAGGTAAATATATTATAATAGTAAAATCTACCTTGATATGAATTATTATGTGGTTTCTTTTATTGTTTCAATCCTTACTTTGTGGAATCTATTTTTCATAGTAAATAATTTAATTCAGCAATATTCCACCGTTTAATAAGATATAGATACAAAACTGTATTTGAATATAAAATTAAACTCTAAAATCGATAAATGACAAATGTATCGTTTCTCAATTTGTCTATTTTAAATTTTAATTTTATATAGGTACGTATACTGAGTTTTACAAAAGTTATGAATCTATTTGTATCTTATTAAACTGTAGAATATTTCAAAAAAATTATTTACTATTATGTGGTTTGTTTCTTATTATTACAATTAAGAATCGATATAGCTAAATAAAGTAATTTTAAAACAATTATTCTTTAGCGTCAAAATGTGTGTTGGATTATCTATCATCAGGTAAAGTGGGGTCGTTAGCGCAGTCATTACGGCAGACGGGTTGTAATTTCTGCAAAAGATTACAGATAATTAGTTGTTTGACCGAAGGGCTTCGTATACTTTCTAAATGAAAATATGTTTAGTTTGTTATTAGCAATGAATCGGCTTGTTTGTTTGTTTGTGTGTTAGTGCAAATAATTTTGAAATGGAAAACTTTTCACCAGCAAAACGTGTTAAAAGTGGTGCGTTATCTGCTAATGCAAAAATTATAATTTTAAATGTGCATGACGCTGTTCGATGTCAACACCCTGCAAAAAGTGTCGATGATATTGTAGGATTATGTTCTGCAATGACGGGAATATCAAAATCCACCATTTATAAACTAGTGAGGGAAAGAAAAATTTGGGACAAGTGCTTCACCCACTTCCATCTCCTGGTCGGCGCCCGATGAAATTAGATGATGCAATGAGGAATTCTGTCCGTAGAAAGGTTCACTCGTTCTACTTACGGAAAGAGATTCCTACAATCGATAAGATTTTACTAGCAGTAAATGAGGATGAAAATCTACCCCAAATGAGTCGTAGAACACTGTGGAAACTTCTTCGCAAGTTGAAGTTTACTTGGGAGAAGATAAATAGAAGATCCGTTTTAATTGAAAAACAAGAGATTATTACATGGAGGAGAAATTATCTTCGGGAAATAAGAAAATATAGGCGTGAAGGCAGGCGTATATTCTATTTGGATGAAACCTGGATCAATGCAGGACATACCGTAAAATAAACATGGCATGATAATACCGTTACGAGTGCTCGACAAGGATTTATAGAAGGGCTATCGACAGGATTTCGACCGCCTTCTGGGAAAGGAACACGGTTAATTATTACTCATATTGGCAATGAAGATGGCTTTGTAGATGGTGGTTTGTTAGAATTTGAATCAAAGAAAACTGGCGACTACCACGAAGACATGAATGCTAATGTGTTTGAAGTATATTTTGAGCAGATGCTAGATTTGATACCCCAAGGATCTATAATAGTTATGGACAACGCCAGCTACCACTCACGAAGATACGAAAATTTACCTACCAGCGCTTGGAGGAAAGCAGAAATTATAGATTGGTTATCTGTTAAGAATATAACTTTTGAGGATGACATGGCGAAAAGAGAATTATTGGATATTGTTAAAGTTCATAAGAATAAGTATATACGTCATGTTATTGACGAAATGGCAAAGAATCGGGGCATTGAAGTACTGCGTTTACCACCTTACCATTGTGAGCTGAATCCTATAGAGTTGGTTTGGGCTCAAGTAAAGGTGACGTCGCTCGTAACAATACCACTTTTAAACTCGACGACGTGAAAAAACTTCTGGAAAATGCATTAAACAAAGTAACACCTGAAAGATGGAAGAACTGTGTATCTCATGTCGTTAAGGAAGAAGACAAATGTTGGCAACTGGATAATTTAGTAGAGATAACATTGGAGCCAATTATTATATCAGTAAACACACAAGACAGCGATTCTGATTCCGAAATGGAAATTTCAGACGAGGAAGAAAGTTAAATGACCAAGCGTAATGTGCCTGAAACAGTGTTCTACTCTCTAAACACCATTTATTGTAACCATGAGTGAGTATTGTCAGTTATTTTTAAATATACCTATTTTACCTACTAATGTCTTGTTATTTAAATGAACATTTTTATGCCTGTTACTTTTATCTATTCATTTTGATAAGTTTCCATGACAACCACATAATTTTATAATTGAGCCAAATTTACTTTTGATGCCTAAAAATCGGTCCCCGCAAATTAATTGTAATTGTAATAAATGTACTGACGATATCTGCATTACTATTTTTATTTTATATTTATGTCATATATTATTTATATGTTATTTATTTTATTTGTATAGTAGATCACATTACAAATTTTACTTCTTACGTATTATATACCATTATTTTTGTATCTTGGTATAATACCCACATCTACGGCTATGATTCTCGTTTCGTCAGTACCTGGGCTGATGGCAACGTGTTTACACAGATTAAACTATTGTTCTCAGACCCTAGATGGGTCGATATTCTGCAAGAGCGGCACAATGATCGTATTTTGGTTAGAATTTATTGGTTTTTACTTAACCGTAGAAGTACCGCTTTCACAAGAAAATAAAGAATTATTTCAAGCAATTATGATTTATTACTCCGCGCCAATAGTATACAGACTGCCAAATAGCATTTCCAACCGAAAATGTTTTGTCATAATAGTAATATTTGAAAATTTAAGTTTCAACAAAAAGTCGACTCAAAAAATCGTATGTATCACGTGGTCTGAAACTGTTTTTGCGAGTGCTTGGACTTGCAGGCCAAGGCGTTAGTTGCGGCTTACAAACCGTCCTCGCACTCGCAAAAGGTTAGTTTCTGGCCTAGTGATACAAATAACTATTTCATGCCTCCGGTCATTATTGACCAGAGAGCGGGGTGGCACCATTGTTACTTAATTTTCTAAATGTCAACAAAACGGATACAAAAGAGAAAAGCATCAAATGCTTAATAAACAACTAAACGTTGATTTTTATGGAATTCTCACGTAGATGTAACCGTAACGTTAATGTAAGTACCAATTAATACTTGTACATAAACTTCAACTAATGTGATTACTTTTTAGGTTAAGTGTGGTGGGTTGAATATTTTTCAATGTTGATGTCTTTAATATTCAGAGTTGATTTTAACATTAAAAATATGGACCAAAGAGTTGCAGAATTGTGTTTTTTTTATTTTCTCATCAAAATATGCAATAAGAACATACTCGTTGTAAATGTTAGTGGTACTATTACTATGGCACAACTTCTTAAATTCTTCATACGCTTTCCAGTACCGAGTTACCGATTTTGCTGGTAATAAATTATTAATCACTGCTTCCGCTGTATCTTTTATGTGAGTTGGTGTTTACATACTTCGTTTTCCATTAAATTCTTCACCAGAAAGTGTCACTTTATTTAACTTTAAATTTGAAAATCAAGTAAATATGCAGTGACAAGTAGGTATGTACCAATCTGAAAAAATAAATCCTTAGAAATAAATTGTTGAACTAAATAATAATTTTGTAAGTATTTTGAAATTTGTCGGCATAAAAAATTTTGTGGATTACAGTCCAGAAAATGTTTTGCGAGTGCTCGTGTGGCTCCGCCTCGGCTAGGCGCCTCGGGTACGCAATATCACTCACACTCGCAAAATATCATTTTCTGGACTAGTGATCCAAATAGCTATTATGTTTAGTTAATAAATCTGCATGAATGTACTGAACATTGTTTTACATTCTTCTTGAAAATACTTTAAACTTAAATCACATCCTAATAATATGTAGAACAGTCTTTCCAAAATGGGCGATAACGAGCCCTTGCGGGCGGTGCAGGCCTAAAGGGGTCGGTAAGAAACCCAAAAAAAATGGGAGGGTTGTGTAGAGGCTTGGGGCGATTTGTAATTTCATCTAGCTAGGAGGACTCTTAGACACCGACTGAGCTCTCGACTCTTGACTACAACTTGTGAACATCAACATCTGTCCTGTTTTATTCAATAAATAAAAAAAAATCATGTCAATTGATGGCTCCGTTTCGAAATGAAAGTAGACACAAACAAACAAATAAAAAGGCAAAGTCTGTTGCATTTCGCATTTTAATAGTTATTAATAGTATTACTACTAGATAGGTAATTTTCGTAGATAACAGACCGCAGGCAATCATGTTTTAACAAGTTTTTGTTAAATAATCCGATTTGTACATACATTCCTGTATCAATCGGCTGGTTCATAGAATAACTACTTGTTCTTACTTGTTGAGTACGATTGAGCGTCAAATGAGGTAAACGAGTTTATGCATATTTGTCTTATTCCTGTCGGTGCGTGCTATTTATGCAATCCTATATAAACAACGTAATATTTATTTTATTTTCATTTGTGGTTTCGCGCGTAATAGATATTCTGTAGTTAATGAACTTACTTACGTATTTCTCAAACAAAACAATGTCGCAAGTAAAAAAGAAAGACGGCAATACAGTGCGGAATATATTAAATTCGGATTCATTGAAAATCCTACAAACCCATCGTCGCCTTTGTGCCTTCTACGTCTTAAAACATTTTCGAATGAAGCAATGAAGCGTGCAAGACTGCAAGATCATTTGAATAAAATCCATCCAGATAAGAAAGACAAGAATGTAGCATATTTTCAAGACCTAGAGAAGAAGCATAATGCTTAGCCAAGTGTAGCAAAACTATTTTTGCCCGCTGCTAAGCTAAGTTTTATGATGAGAAAGAGATTCCCTTGAAAAATATTATATCAGTTGCTACGGATGGCGCTCCGGCTGTGACAGGGTGCGATAAAGGCTTTATAGCGTACTTAAAAAATTAAATTCCAGATGTCCTTGCTGTACATTGCGTTATTCATAGACAACATTTGGTTGCTAGAAGCTTAAGTGAACGACTATTTCAATCACTGCAATATGTCATCAAAGCAGTCAATAAAATCTGTAACAGCTCTTTAAATGATAGATTATTTCATCAGCTTTGTGTTACTAATGATGAAGATTTCCGTTTGTTGTTTCATACTGAAGTTCGTTGGCTATTAAGAGGCAATTTTCTGACTCGATTTTGCAACCTGTTTGACTCTGTGATAAAGTTCTTGGAAACTAAAGATACCGAATTGCGCAACAAGCTCATTACATTAAAAAACGGTATAGCTTACATGACAGACCGGTATAAATTGTTCAACGACATGAATCTCCAACTGCAAGGCGATGAACTTAAGTTAATTAAAACAAAAAATGTCGTTGCTGGTTTCGCTGCCAAACTGCTTCTGCACAAAAAGAATATGGCCAGACGTGAGTTACACAATTTTCCAAATTTATCGGTATCCTGCAGTAACGACGACTTGTTTGCTTACTGCCAACATTTGGAAAACCTCCAACATTGACTTCACCAAACGATACCAGGACATTTTGAACTTGGAAATACCAGACTGGGTGTTGGATCCGTTTTCAAATGTCAACACATCAATGTCACCTCAACTGGAAGAAGAACTTATAGAATTGACGTTCAAAATTGAAGTTCAAAAATGACTATCAAGAATTTTGGATACAAAAACAATGCCGCAATTGTACCCTGGATATAAGTCAATCGTTCAACGATTCTTGATAGCATTCCCATCGTCATATTTGTGTGAACGTGGATTTAGTGCCGTAGCAACGCTGCTTACTAAAAAGAGAATTCGTTTACATGTTACTGAACGTGGCGACTTGCGGCTGTTCTTGAATAAATAAGAACCTGATATCAACAAACTTATTAAACAACATCAGATTCATCTTTCACATTAGTTTTTATATTGACACTTGACACCTGAGCACCGTTGTGTACTACCTACTGCGCTCAGGTCTCAAGTTAACTCTTGCGGGTTATAGTAAAGGTCTCGTTTAGAAGGAATGTTTAATCTCCGCTAATATGGCTCACAATAATTAAATAATTTCATTTAAAGTTATAGAGGTTTTTAAGTAGGTGAAAAATGGGGGCGCTAAAATAGTTATTTACATTAGAGTGTGGTAGGTGTATTTTACAGCGCGACAACTCGGTTTGAGTTGAAGCGCTGTAAAATACCTAACACACGACATTTGTATTAGATTTTTTGGCCGAATAAATCATAATCATTGATGATTATAAAGCAATGTTTTGACAATAGTTTCATTTTGACAGTTGGCAGCCAGATGTCACGGATTTTATTACCAATGAAAATAAATAAAAATAAGGACAACTAAGTACCTTTGAGCTGATTATTGCAATAGGAAAGTAACCCCATATTTAAGTTTCAGTTGTAAAAAGATTCCAGCCAGAGTCGTTGTGAAACAGCTCTTCCGAAGTTGGACTGTGTCCAAATGGTAAAAAGTTTAGTTACTTTGCTTCAGTTTTTAATGTGCAATTAAAAACGAAGTAGGTGAGTAAATACGTAGGTTTTTACAAAAAATATTCGAATTAACTTTTTATTTTAGTTAGAGCAATCAAGAATTGTTTATACTCTACTGTAGAAGCAATAGATTTGAACGTGTTAATTGTTAACTGTAACTCCAGAGGAAATACGATTAATAAGAGCTAATTTAAATTCAGATTTATTACCTGAAAAATCCAAAGAACGGTACTTAAATCAATTCAATAGTTTTAAACGGTGGTGTGAAACAAAGTCAATTAAAACATATTCTGAGAGTGTTTTGCTGTGCTATTTTAAAGAATTTGTCGATAAAGAAAAAAATCTCTTTGGGCAATATACTCAATGATTAAAACTTGCTTAAAAATTTACGAAAATTTAGATATTTCTAACTACACTAAATTAATAACATATTTAAAAGTAAAAACTAAAAATTAAAAACCGAAAAAAAGTAAAATTTTAGAGGATGACCAAGTAACAACTTTTTTAAACACTGCCTGCGATGATGATTTTCTTCTTATGAAAGTAAGTAACTATTTCTATTATGATTGGTAAATATGTTAACCAACTTACAGACAGCTTTGATAATAGGTATTAGTGGTGCCTGCCGAAGGAATGACTTATATACTCTAAAAACTGAAAATGTTAAAATTAAGGATATCATATTTATTGAATTACCTAAAACTAAAACTAATATATTCAGAACATTTGCAATTACAAAACCAGATTGGGTAGAAATTGTCAAGAATTATATTAAGATACGTTTAAATTTAATGAAAGGTAAATATTTCCTCCTATAAATGATCAACTAATTGGATTGTTCTTCCTTGAGGAGGGGCACCAAAAAACCATTAAGGCGTTTTTTCAGGCAACGTTTCGTGCAGCCGAATGTGCACTTCTTCAGGCCTCTGTTTATTAAAAAGAAAGGAATACATTTAACGGTAAGTTATATACATAAACATCATATCCTTAATATATTAATCTAAATTGATTGACTCGACTACTTACTTAAAACAAATAAATGGTCCGCCACTTGAATAAGTGTAAAAAACACATCGATATTAAACAAACACAAAATAAATTAACAATTAAATGTAAATAAATATCTCTAATAAAACACACACTCTATACATAGAAACGTACAAACATGAATGACTAGATAACAATATGATAATGGGAATTCCTTCTTCTATTTTATTTTAGTGATTAAATTTCTATAAATATTGCTTAAATTTTGTGTGTCCGTGTTATAATTAATGTTATTATTGTGTTTGATGATGTATATATCATTTCAGCTATTAGACGTTTTTTATAATTCCTTTCTACATTTAAAATCGTAGGATTATCAAAATTAAAATTATGACCCATCTCAATATGGTGTACGGCTAACGCAGAGTCTGGTTTTTTTGTTTTGCAATCGTACTTATTATTTTTAATCCTATTACGTGTTTTTTGTTTGGTTTGGCCAACATAGCATTTATTACAGTCAAGACAGTCTATTTTATACACTACATTGTGTTTCTCAAGAATGTTTGTCTTGTCTTTTAATTGTGTGTAGAGAATGTTGTAAATAGTATTGTTATTGTATGTAGCTATGTGGACGTTAGTAGTTTTTAGTAATGGGATAAGGTGTTTAGTCAAGTTAGGTATATTAATAATTTTAGTATAGGTATATTGAGAATTAGGGGATTAATTGGTGATGGTGTGTTAGTGTTATAATTATAGTATAAGATTCTGTTAATAATGTTAGTAGGATAATTGTTATTTTTCAATATATTTTTTAGAGAGGTTAGATTTTTAGTGAGATATTTAGGACTACTTAGTTTTGTTATTTTGTTTTTCATAGATTTAACTATATTTATTTTTTGGTGCTGTTGGTGATTTGATAATTTATATTATATATATATATATATATATATATATATATATATATATATATATATATGATATTTATGCCATCACTACATCTTTTACATCCTCAATTAGTCAATTGTCCCAAAAATACTAATCAATTGCATTATTTACTAAAACTAATAATTGGTTTATCTAATAAAAGTTTCAAATTTTAATATTTTCATTCTTAGTAGTAACTTCGGCCGTGATTTTTTGAATTTTGAATTTTAGCTTTGTTTAATATAAATACTGGTACAAACAAATTATATAAATATATTAAAATTTCTATTTGGTGTTTACATAAACAATATAAGTATAATTTAATTCTCACCCAAATTTATTGGTTTATTACTTATTGTTTTTCGAAAACCCTTTTAAAATTAATTTTATTCTTACTAATGCTAGAATTGGTTAAAATTTGTTGAATATTTATTTATTATTTTAATATTTTTTTAATATGTTATTGTCTGATTGCGATTTTATCTTAACTTAATGAAAATCTTCTCATTATTGTTTTCTTAATTTTCAATTCAAGGTTATTGTATTTATGTAAGAGAATTTAAAATAAATTTGGTTTGTGTTGAAGTAAAAATCCTATTATAAAATATTTGTATAGACTGACACAATTAGTTTGCAGCAGCTTACTGTGTTTTTTATTTAAATTACATATTTCTGAAGAAGATGCACATAAACCACGAAAATTGATGGGTAACGAACTTGGATAGCACGTATCTCGTTCCTTTCAATTTAGTCAATTCATTCGACCAATAATTCTTTGCATTACGTTCAAAAAAATGTTATACAGAACCGTATAAAAAATAAATATAAATGGTGTAGATTGCCAAAGAGTAAATACCTCTGGACCTCTATAACTGGAAGCAGCCACCTTCAGTTGCGAAACGCTGCCTTTGTTGTATATGCGTTACGACAACACTGAAAATCATATATATTTAGATATAGGAGACACGGCCAACGTAATGTATCTCTCTGCAAGTTGTCACACATAATATATGCACTATCTTTTAATATAAAGTATTTAACAAATTAATGGTTTTATTACAAACAATGTATAAAACATTAAACATGGCGCAGTCAAATTAGTGTGAAACTTCAATTATTTGTAAATTAGGTAAATTTTTAATATAGCCATCTAAATAACCTGAAAGCACGTGCAATGGCAAAAAGTGTCCAAGTAAAATTGCCACCAGATTTCGATGTGCAAAGCAGTAATGCAGCAAATGAGTGGAAATTCTGAAAAAGTACATTTGAGTATTACCTTATGGCTAGCGGTAACGACGAAGCTGACAGTAAAGTCAAATTATGAATACTAAGAGACATAATTGGAACCAAACTTTCTAGAATATTAACTATATTTACTGTACCAGATGATAAGATTAACGATTACGATTTTATGGTGTCAGCAATCGATGATTATGTCAACCCAAGAATAAATGAGTGTTTCGACCGATATACATTTTTAAAACGAATGTAGAAGGAAAATGAAATATTCAAACTTTTTTTGACTGATTGTAAACACCTGGTAAAGTCTTGTAATTATATCTCTCCTAATTCTTTTCTTCATTATATTCTCATTATATCCCTTTCTCTTTCTTTTTCCATTACATTCTTCATCCATTCAATACCCTCCTCTTTCTCTTCCAGCAACACCCTTCTCCCTCTTTCCTCCGCTCTTATTTCATTACGTATCGACGTTAGAAAAGGCCATCACATTCTGTCGAACCTGCGAACAAAGTAAATCTCAAAATCGACAGTTTCAGCAAGAAACCGTAACACAAATAGACATGGTTAAGAAGAATCAAAATACATCTAGAAATGAGAAGCAGCATCGAATCGTAAGTGAATAAGTCAGAAATTTCAAACGTGTAGCGATAACAATGATGACTTTGTTGTTAATATTGTTATAGTAAATAATGCTTGCACTTGTTTAAACAATAATAAGCTTTCCCGTAAATGCAAAAACAACATATGGGACGGTAAAACATAAACACAAATATAAATCGCAAATAAAAAAATCCAAACTATTAAATCTATCTAGGCTCCCAATCTTTCTGGTTTCTTAATGCCTCTACCAAATTAAATCCTAATAATTTTCTCTTTGTCCTGCAAGGTACTGTCCATCTTAAGAGGGTGTAGTCGTTGAACTGGACGCGTCAGTACCCCGTCTTGGGTTTTTCACCTTTGCCGCTAGGCAGATTCCATCCTTTACAGAAAATACTTCAATAACACGTCCCAACGACCAATCTAGTCTCTTCTTCAAGTCAGATATTACCACGAAAAGTTCTCCCACCATGAGAGGTCGGGTTGTCTTATGTTTTGATTTCGATATGAGTTGCGACAAGTACTCCTTCACAAATCGTTTTCGTAATTTTATCTTGAGGGTTTCTACGTATTTTACTCGCAACTTCAATCTTTCGTTCTCGGAAATCTTTTCCGGAAATTTTATATCGGCCGGAGATTTAAGAAACATTTGGGGAGTAATCGGCTGCAAATCCCGTGGATCATCTGAAGCATATGTTAAGAGCCTTCCATTCATGACATCATTGATGGCTAGGGAAATTGAAATATAAAGACCTGCACGGACCTGACGAAAATGAAACGGAATACTGTTACATTAGGGCAACAACAAGTGTATTTCGTAATTTCGTTTGTAGTGTTATTCAAATTATACCCGTTTAATAAACACATTTATAGTAAGGTATATTTTATGATTTGCGTTGCAGATTGATTCACGTTACAGGTTCTTTACATTTCAATCGTCCCCTACCAACGCTGCTTCCATTTCTTGTTTGTTACATGACGCTTTTCCTACCATCCTCTTTAGCATGTCCTTCACCCAACGTATCAACCTTTCCCAGTAACCGCCCCACCAGGCGGCCATCGGACAATTATGTTTCCATTCTATAGCGGATATTTCGTCTTTCTTTTGGATCTGGGCCCAATTCAATGACTTAAAACGATTATGTGCATCAACAAAGTTTGTCCCATTGTCACTTAGTATAATCCGAGGACGACCAAACTTTAGGACGAATTTCTTCAGGGCAGCTACAAAAGCTCCAGTACTTAGCGATGAAATTAGTTGAAGGTGAACAGTTCGATAGATAGCACAAGTCCAGATTAAGATCCACGCTTTGGTTCCATTTTTCAAAATTAGTGGGGCAGCCAAGTCGACGCCTACCACCTCAAACACTTGTGCATCCTGAATACGATGAAGTGGAAGAGGCGCTAATTCTACGATAAATGGCTTAGCGGAAAGACGTCTACAACGATAACATTTACTGAGGATTGATTTTATGGCTCTTCTGTTTTGGAGGATCCAATATCGTTCCCTTAGTTTACTTAATAAAAAATTGACCCCAGCATGACAATTATCCAAGTGAGTCTTCATGATAAGTTCTGTGACGAGTTCGTGTTTTTGTAGAAGTAGCATTGGGTATATAAAACTGTGTAAATCCTTTTGTAGTACGATCCTTGTCTTTACTCGAACCACGCCTGCTGCATCTTTGATTGTGTTAATTCCATGAATGACTGACTTGGTAACATCAAAGGCTTCGCGCTGAATCATTTTAATAAAGTGGATTTCGTTCAATTTCCTCCCTTGTTAATTTCTTCAGAGAGTTTCTGAAACTCCGATTACTTCTTACATTATTTATGAATCGAAACATCCATCCCAAAACTCGGACTGATTGAACAAATGTGAGATCTTTTTGTACATTTTCCATAATGTGAATGAAATTGTTACTGAAAAAGTCTTCTTACGTTCAATCTCCACTGCTTGTTCATTATACTGAACCGAATGGGATGGTCACATATCTTTGACTTGTTTTAGCCAAGCTGGTCCCTTCCACCATCTGGACTCTAGGAGTTGACTTGGTAAACATCCTCTGGAGGGCAGATCAGCCGGATTGGATACCCCTGGAATATGTCTCTAATTATCCACATTAGTAAGGTCGTCAATCTCCCTCACTCAATTCCCCACAAAAGTTGCCCAAGGCTGTCTTCGTTTAATCCATGCAAGGGCGGTGGATGAGTCCGTCTAATAAAATTCTTTAACGCTTGCTAAATTCAATGCTCTTTTCACTGAATTAGCTAAACGACTTCCAATCAAACAGCCCAGTAGCTCCAAACGAGGAATGATCATCCGCTTCACAGGTGCCACACGCGCTTTCGCCGCTAACAGTTGAACTAATATTTCAGAAATCTTTCCTTCAACTCTCAGAAACGTTACAGCTGCATAAGACTCCTGGCACGCATCTGCAAAAGTATGAAGGCTCCATTTTTCTCTGTCTACGATTCCTGCTGTCGCCAATCGCAGAATTCTGATCTTTTCTAAGCAAGCAAGTTGTGTAAACCAACCTTCAAATTTCTCCTTATAATCTTTTGGCAACTCTTCGTCCCAATCCATTTTATTAATCCAGGCTCGTTGCAGGATTATCTTCATGGGAACTAAAGCTGGGGATAGAACTTTAATAGAATCAAAAATATTTTGTGTATTTGCCAGAATGGTCCGTTTTGTGACTATTTTCGGTGTTTTGCAACTTTCAATACTGACAAATAATTCGTCCTTCTTCCGATCCCATTTTACACCCAGAACGGATGTGGTGTTGCAGCTTGAGTCCATATTATCTACAGGTGCTACAAGCGCTTTCGCCGCTAACAGTTGAACTAATATTTCAGAATTCTTTCTTTCTACTCTCAGAAACGTTACAGCTGCATAAGACTCCTGGCACGCATCTGCAATAGTATGATGGCTCCATTTTTCTCTGTCTACGATTCCTGCTGTCGCCAATCGCGGAATTCTAATCTTTTCTAAGCAAGCAAGTTGTGTAAACCAACCTTCAAATTTTTCCTTATAATCTTTTGGCAACTCTTCTTCCCAATTCATTTTATTAATCCAGGCTCGTTGCAGGATTATATTCATGGGAACTAAAGCTGGGGATAGAACTTCAATAGAATCAAAAATCTTTTGTGTATTTCCCAGAATGGTCCGTTTTGTGACTATTTCCGGTGTTTTGCAACTTTCAATACTGACAGAACACAGAACGGATGTGGTGTTGCAGCTTGAGTCCATGTGATCAGCAGTATTTGACATCCAAAAACGGAGGTCCATCTTTGCTTCAGCTAACAGAGTTGTACCCTTCACTTTAAAATATTCATAATTTTCAACTGCGTTCTCAGAAGAAACACAATTATCTACGTATAAAGATTGAAGGAGTCTTTCTGCAATTTGTTTGTTATCCTTCGTTACATTTTTCAGGTGTTGCACTATTCCCAGTATGAAGGGGTTACAAGCAGCACCAAAAGGACCTCAAACATGCCGATATTCAATCAGATTGGTCATGTCTTCGTCTTTCCACCAAAGCAAACGCAAGGCATCACGGTCACGGGAATCAACTTTAATCATTTGAAATGCTTTACGTATATCTGAGACAAATCCAACGGTCCAACTGTCAGTCCACAATCCAAATCAATCTTCTTTCCAGTGTGTAGCATGCCGTATACGTCGGATCCAAGAAGCATTTCAATAGGCGGACAGTCATCTCTAACATCTGTTATGTATATTCTTTTCTCTTTCAATTCCTCGAACAGCACGCTATTATAATGGGAAACTCGAGACAAATTGTTGCTTATCTTAAACTGATCCCGGACTTCAATGGTGGTATGATACCCTCCACCAAATCTGTTTATCTTTATTTTGTACTTGCGATGTGTCACCTTAGCAGTCTGCTGCCCGCCGAACAAAGTGTGAATGACTGTTTCTTCCGAATTGTTCTGATATCCCATTTCTAACACGGTTGATTTTAATATGTAGGATCGTTGTGACCCAGAATCCAAAAAGCACAAACATTTTTTTTCTTTTTTGCATTTTCTAATGTGATTATCAAGGTTTGTAGTAGGACTGCCTTTGTGCTCTGTAAGTTTGTACTGGTAGATATATGTTCAAGTCCTTGTTCATTTTCACCTTTTACAGTATCCGAATTTTTCTCTTTTATTACGTCTGTAAAATTGGTCTTTTGGCTTTCCAAATCTTTGCACATGATAGGGTGATGGCTCTTAGAACATACAATGCACTTTAACTACTTCTTACAATCCTTAGTTTTGTGATTAGCCTTAAAGCACTTATAACAAAGTTTTTGTGCTTTCAACTTTTCTATCTTTTTCTCATTTGACATTTCTTGTGCTGTGAAGAATTCTTTGGTTTCATGATTTTTTCCGCAAAACGCACACGGACAAGATTCCGCATTTTTAAAGTTTGCTAACGTGGGGATTTCTCCTCCTTCTTAGACTGACTTACGCACTTTTGTTCCTGGAAAGTCGTTTTTGCGAGATCTAGCCGTTGACGAATATCCACTTCCTTCTGTGGAAACTGCATGAGAAGATCTAATCTTGTGTTCGGTGGGTTATCTTTACTGCCATCATGAGATGAAATTGGGCTTCTCTGACAAGCAAGAAGCACATCATGTGGCATACTAGACTCTACAAACGGATATA
The DNA here is from genome assembly GCA_030710515.1 of Abscondita cerata. Lineage (NCBI taxonomy): Eukaryota > Metazoa > Arthropoda > Insecta > Coleoptera > Lampyridae > Abscondita > Abscondita cerata. The sequence goes on from JALBCR010003237.1 coordinate 168,222, forward strand.
ACCAGGAGGCAGGGTCAGCTTTATTCAATTTGAGAGTATTTAATGCTCGTAAATGCGAATCCAATTTGAGAACCAGGCTTTCCATGGATATTTTGTTCGCTGAATTGACATTTGATATCACCAATTTAAGTAATTCTCGTATATAAACTTGTAATAGGAGATCCTCATTTCCATATCTTTTCTTTAACGTCTCCACAGCTTTCGAATAATTCTCGGAGGTCGCCGGGTATGCTGAAAGTATTTCCTGGGCTTCCGTACCTGGTTGCATAGACTGAAGAAGGTAGTGAAACTTATCACTGTCATCAAGGTCTTTATCTTCGCCAGTCTTTTTAAATTGGGATAAAAATCCTAACCAGTCCTTGAGTTCTCCGCTAAACTTTCGTAGTTCAATCTTAGGTAATTGAAACCGTCATTCCAAATTGGGTTTGAGGGGGATTGGTTCCAGACTGAATTGCTACGACTCTCTCCTTTATTAATAGGAAATTACGTTTGTACGCTGCTGCGTCCTCCACCTCTTTATCTAACTCCTCAACGGCCTCTTGATCCAACAATTGGTTTACGCTCTTGTGGTCAAGCTCGTCCATATGTATCTGAAGCTCCTCGAGGTAGTTAACATCTGCACGTAACTGGAGAATGTCGGGATTTGGGCCTTCCAGTACTTGTTTCATGTTGTTTATCAGTCTGGTGGATTGTCAATTACCTGTCACTTAACTCTATTCCATACCCGGGGCACCAAAAATATTATGAAAGGGAGACTCTAACCGAGTCTAACTTTGTGTCATGTAAGATAGACGGGTGCAAGTAACTAGCTTGACGATAACCTAAACTGGTGACAGCGTATACTATCAACATTAATTTACATAGACTATTTTTAATCCAAATCTTTTTTATTATTTCAATAACTGACGGTTGTCACTACAACGACTAGTTTCTCTTGCTTTCTTAGATATACATATTAAAAATGATTATGTGCAACTACATAATTAAAAAAACTTAAATCTGGTTTACAACAGTAAAGTTGATACTAAAGCAGGTATAAGTATAATGCCAATCAAAGTATTTATAAAATTAAATTCACAATGTAAAATAAGACCTACCAATTTAATTCTTAAATCTTTTAAAGGTTCTAAGGCAGGGCATACACGATCATTCCTATCGTCCAATCGGCATGACGCTACCTATTGGATCAGTTAGAATTGACCGTGTGTGCGAGTGGATTGGCATGACAGTTAGACTTGATGGCATGATCGAATTTCGATTCTTTTGGCTTGATCATATCGATTGGATACTGCCGATTGGACTGTGTATGGCTGTTGGCGATTGGCAGTTCAGTTCGGGCGGTAGAGATAGCCGATACCAGGTTAAAGTATCGATACCGTACTCAGTCAACAAGTATCGGTACCGTACTCGTATCGATAAGTATCGGTTATCCCTAGCGGTCAGTCTTGTCAAGGATTTTGTCGATGGTAGATGTCTGTCGTGATACGCGCTCTCTCAAAATATGTCGCAAAATACAGCCCGGTACCGCGAAGTGCTCATGGAATTTATTTCTATTTATCAGAGTGAACCATGTTTATGGAAAGTGAAAAGCAAAATATATCACAACAGGTACGTATGTGTTTAAGGTAATGTTTTAGTAAGTAGATATCGGCTTGGCGTACTTATTTTACTTATTGTTATACTTAGTCATTTTATATTATGATTTTTGTATTTGTATTAAATATTTTTCGTTTATTATGTCCTTTTCATTACGTAGGCTATTATAATTTGATTGTATATGTGTGATGACAACAAGTGGTATTAATTATTATTTTTATTTCAGAGACCTTAGAAACTCAGCTTTGGATAAGTTGTTATCATAGTATAAAGAAATAGATGCTAAAGCGACCCGCGATGCTGTTTTGAAAAAAATTAATTCATTGAGGACGGCATACCAGAAAGAGAGAAAGAAAGTGGAAGAGTCAACGCGGTCTGGCGCTGGTGCAGATGCGGTGTATGTACCTAAGCTTTGGTACTACCAGGAATTATCATTCATAAACGATCAAAATGTGGCCCGAACTTCGGTTTCAAATATGGATGAAAACGAGGGAAGCGCGGATGAAGAGCAGCAGATAGAGCAACACCACATGGTAAGTTATTTACTACTCGGTTGGGCCAGAGCAAACGAGTCTTTACCTATTAGGCCTATCAAACACGCAAATATCACCAGCATCAATCATAAATGACCATGATACCATCAATGAACCAAATTGTTATGTTTCAGGATAATGACAATAACTCGCAACCAAATGAAATATTAACCCAAGCAAATGAAGAGTCTGATCATGATGGATCTGAAGCAGGTAACTCAGCAAGGAGGCCGAAACCAAAAAGAAAAAATGAAGATAATCTCGTCAACAAGGTTCTTCAATCTGTTAATGACCATTTCAAGCGTCCCAGGGATGAAGTTAGAAAGGAAGATCGCCATGATATTTATTGCAAGTCTATTGCGAGCAAATTGCGGGAATTGCCAAGACAGCAAAGAATGCTTGCCGAAAAATTAATGAATGATGTGATATTTGAAGCTGAATGGGGTAATCTGACACTGGATTATAAAGTCATAAATACTGGGCCACGTCATCGGCGATATGCAACCTCGGATTCGTCGCATTCAGCAAGCCCATCTCCAAACATGCAGCACCACCAACAAACAGTCTCGCCATCATATCCAATCACTTCTCACAGTCATTCGTCGCATTCAGCAAGCCCATCTCCAACCATGCAGCACCACCAACAAACAGTCTCGCCATCATATCCAATCACTTCTCATAGTCATTCGTCGCATTCAGCAAGCCCATCTCCAACCATGCAGCACCACCAACAAACAGTCTCGCCATCATATCCAATCACTTCTCACAGTCATTCGTCGCATTCAGCAAGCCCATCTCCAACCATGCAGCACCACCAACAAACAGTCTCGCCATCATATCCAATCACTTCTCACAGTCATTCGTCGCATTCAGCAAGCCCATCTCCAACCATGCAGCACCACCAACAAACAGTCTCGCCATCATATCCAATCACTTCTCACAATCATTCGTCGCATTCAGCAAGCCCATCTCCAACCATGCAGCACCACCAACAAACAGTCTCGCCATCATATCCAATCACTTCTCACAGTCATTCGTGTTCACAAAACGTGCAGGATGGCCTGCATTTCTCGCAACGCCACGAAGCCCCGGGCCCCGAGGATTTACTATCAACAACATCTACAGATTCTGCTGCGTCTTTTCTTGTGAATTTTATGTCAGAATAGTAATTAAATAATAAATGTAACACCAAGTTATTGTAATACTAATTGCTTTAATAATAAAAACGTATAAATTACATTGTGTTTTATATAAAATTATCCTGCCACGGTACTTTGCCTTCATTGACAAAGTAATATTGATATTCTTGTCTGATAATTTTAGCATTATTCAATACATTTCCCTGATTTCGTCTTTGTAAATCTTCCATAGTTGACCTTGATGTATCATACCCTCCGTTGACTACAGTCCCATTATTGATATTTTCATGGTAAAAGCATCTTGTGGGTGCATATGAATATGGCACATTTTCCATTAAGAAGTTGTGCAAGGCTATCGTAGCCATCACTACATTTTGTATCTTATCTGGTTCTATGTTAATTTGAGTATGGTAAATGCGAAATCGTGAAGACAATATGCCAAATGCGTTTTCTACGATACGTCTTGCGCGGGACAGCCTATAGTTGAAAATTTTTTTCTCGTGATTGTTCAAATCAGCTTGGCGATATGGCTTCAACATGTTGGTTGTCAGCGGAAACGCATCGTCAGTAACAAACACGTACGGTAAACATCTTGAGCTACTTTCGATGTTTTCAGGATTAGGGATATTCAACATTTTATTTTTCAACTTCTTGAAAAACCTGGTGTTTTGCAATACTCCTCCATCGGAAACTCTCCCATTTGTTCCAAAATCTGCAAGTATAAACCGGTATCTTGCGTCAACAATTGCCATGAGAACCATGCTGTGTCGTCCTTTGTAGTTGTAGTAATAAGAACCACTGTCAGCAGGTGGGATTATATCGATGTGTTTCCCATCTATTGCTCCCAAGCAATGTGGAAAATTCCACCTTTCTTCAAAGTGTTCCGCGATTTGTTTCCATTTAGCGGAAGTATCGGGAAACTGAAAAAAAATTTAAGAAATTAGTAAATTAATATTTAATCTATCTACACAACAAATCTTATAAAGAGGAAAGATTTGTATTTTTGTTTGTAACGAGTAAACTACAAAACTACTCTACCGATTTTGATGAAACTTAGCATGGAGATACCGTGACCATATTTCCTACCATAATAATTAATAAAAGTAGTTCACAAAAAAAACTGTACTCGTCCAGGATTTATAAAAGTTGAACGTATCAAATAATACACTGTGAAGAGGTAGTGTAGGGATAGTTAGGAGTACTGTACAGTAGGTGCAGTATGTGTAAAATATAAAAAACAGTAATCTTACCGGTATAAAATCCTTTTTGAGAACTTCATAAATAGCAGCACAGGTTTCAGGTATAATTCGCCCTAAAGCTTGAGGTGATATTATAGCCGAAAATTTGAGGCACTCATACGATCTCCCTGTTGCTAGAAATCGTAAAGTCGCTGTTAACCTCTCGTGCGCCGAGATAGCGTTCCTCATAACAGTTTCTTGCTTCTCAATTAATGGAGTAACTAACGTTAGGAGTTTCACGTAAGTTTCTTCATTCATTCGTAAATAATTACTATAGTCTTTTGGCTTAATTCTCAATTCTTCTATTAAATTTGTATGAGCAAACTGTTTTCTTTTCATTAACCACTGCTTGCACCACTCTGCTCGATTTTTCGTTTTTTGCTTCATTTTCACGAGTACAATGCCCAAAACGGCTATAGCATCGTCGTCTGTCATCAGTGACGCTATGACTGCAACTACGTCGCTGCCGAGTCATCGATCAGTTTAAACTGATGGTGTATGGTGTATGTGGACGAACTGCAGATTGGATCAAGCCTGCAGTGTCATGCCGATTGGACGATAGGAATGATCGTGTATGCCCGCCTTAAGTTTAAACCCGTCGGTATAGTTAATTTATATTGTAGATACTAGTAATAAAGTAACCGAAATTTCCGATAATAAAAAAAATTTATAAGGCAAAATCCCGATATATTTTCAGGATCAGGAAAATTTCCTGGTCGGTTTCTGAAAAATCCGAGCACGTGTGTCATCTACCAATTGAAATACCAAACGCAATTAGAAATGTATTTAAAAACGAATTAGATTAGGCTAGTCGAAAAAAAAGTTGTAGTAAAAGTAAATGAATTAAATAATATATAAATAGGACTGTCATCGTCGAAAAATAGAATGGTAAAATACGTCTATGTCTTCATGCTTCAGATCTTAACATACATATTGTAAGGACACCTAGATTAGTTACAACTCTAGAGGAAATTACGTCACAGTTAAAGGTAAAAATGTTTTTCAGTTTTTGATTTGTCAGAAGGCTTCAAAATTTAAAAAAAATTGTAACTAAAGCACCTGCACTTACTCTATTTGATCCTAATAAAAAATTTTACAATGCATGTTGCATGTGCATGCATAGTGAATTAAATTAGTCAAACTGAAAAAGAAATGATGAACATACATTCTGGCATTTTGGAAAAATTTTACCAATTCATATACAGAGCCGAGGTATATATACAAAGTGATCATGAACCCATCATATCAATCATGAGTAAGTCTACAAATAAAATTGGATCAGTCCGATTGCAAAGGCTACGATTAAAACTTCTCAAATATACTTTAAATGTTTATTACGTTCCAGGTAAATACTTACACTTTGCAGACATGTTATCACGTTCATATCTAAAAGTTACTGAAAATGACCCAGAAATCTCAAAATTATTCACTATGTATCAAAATATTTACAGGTTGTGGAAGAAGTCGCTAAAAATAAAAATTTAAGTCAAATAACGCAGTATTATTTCAATGGGTGGCCCCAAGAGAATAAACTGTCTAACGAGTGTAGAGCATACTTTAAATTAAAAGACCATAGAAGAGATCTGATAAAACAAGAGGTAAGGAGTAAATTTAACCCTAATATGTATTATATAAAACTCAATGGATTTTGAGATATTTTGATTTTCAATTTTTCTTTAAAAAAGTTGATGTTAATATGTTAAATGTAATTTTCAAAAAATTTACGCCAACTTTGTGGAACTTTTTGATGGAATACTTGCCCAACACTATGGTCTTCCGTATGGAATAAAAAAATATCCCTCAGCATTTCCATCATGTGATAATTTTAAAGAAAAACTTGTACAAAATAATTTTTCAAAATCAGATGTGATAATTCTTTGAGGTTTTTTCAAATAATTCTCAACGCTTCTTGTGTACAAATTGTATTTAAACTTCCTTGTTGCAATAGTTATTGAACAAGCTGCGAATCTTACAACAAACCCTTAACAGTTCCAAAAAAAATAGTAAAAATGAAGCAATCGACGGAATTTATTTAACTGCTGTCCACCATTAGACCTTATACGTTTTCCATGTGAAGTGGGCGGATAAACAACTGAAGGTAGAATATGACGTTTTACTTGTATAACTTTAAAGAACTTAATTCAACTAGTTATAACAAAGAATCTTCAAATATGAACTTAAGACTGTCAAAAAGTTATTCTCCATGGCTTACCGAGAACATCCGTGAAATGATGAAGAGTAGAGACAAAGCATTAAAAAAATTTAAAAAATCTAAAAGTAACGATCACTGGATATTATACAAAAAACTTGAGAAATATTGTTAATGTCGCAATTTTTAGAGAAAAAAATCACTTTATGAACAAAAATTTAACAAACAAAATAAGAAGGAACTTTGGTATGAAATGAAAAATTTAAATATTGTTTACCAAAAAAATCACCAATTACCTGATCACCTAAACAACCCTGACGAGATGAATAATTTTTTTCACTTCTGTACAGCAATTACCATTGAATGATACTATTATTCAACGTTATCGTACAAATATAATGAAATCTATTCACGACTGTCTTATCTTCCGTCCTGTAGATGAAAATATAGTCTTTGAAGTTATACGTTCTATTAAAAGTAAAGCAATTGGCACAGACGGACTTGGTATTTCAACAATTTGCTTATGTTTACCTTTTTTGTTGCCTTACATAACTCATGTTATAAATTTTTGTATTTGCAATTCCGTTTTTCCGGATGCCTGGAAAACTGAATATGTAATTCCGCTTGGAAAGTGTAGTAACCCTACTTCTTTGAGAGATATTAGGCCGGTTAGTATTCTCCTGAATTCTCGAAAATACTAGAAAAAATATTACAAAAACAATTGTGTTTACATTTACAAAAGTATAAGATCCTTCCACTGGAGCAATCGGGTTTTCGGTCTGGTCATAGTTGTAGCACAGCTTTGTTGCATGTAACGGATGACATAAGTGAAGCTAATGACAAAGGCAAACTAACATGGTTAATAACTTTAGATTTTTCTAAAGCATTTGATACCTTAAACCACGATATCCTTGTGTCAATTTTTCATTTTATTGGCCTGTCTGTTGATGCCATTAACTTATTGTCACATTATCTAACAAACCGTCAACAATGCGTAAGGTACTTAGACAAAATATCTTCATTTAAACCCATTAAACAAGGGATTCCCAAGGATCTATTTTGGGACCAATTATGTTTAATATTTATATCTCCCAACTAAATCATAGTATAACGTCATGTAAATCTCATTTTTACGCTGACGATACTCAGCTGTATCTTTCTTTTGATCCCTCTGAGTTTCCCCAAGCAGTCGCTGCAATAAACTATGATCTAGATTGTATTTTAGAATATTGTAACAATCATAATCTAAGTATAAATCCAACAAAAGTCAACAGCTATGCTATTTGGTAAACATACTTATAGAAACTTAATTAACCGAAACCAAATTATTAGATTAAATAATGTAGAAATTCCTGTCTGTCAGAATGTAAAGAATCTCGGAATGTATTTAGACAGTGATTTACGGTTTACACTACATGTATCTAAATATCTTCAAAAAGCTTACTGTAACCTAAAAAATATTTATCAAAAATAGACACGTGTTATCTGAAAAAATTAAAATAACTTTATGCAATGTATTAATATTGTCTCTTTTTGACTATTGTGATGTAGTGTATGACGGATATTTAACAGCTTTCGATGTAAATAGAATTCAAAAACTACAAAATTCTTGTTTGCGTCTCATATTTGGTATAAGAAAATATGATAGGGTATCACATAAACTAAAAGACCTACAGTGGCTTAATATGAAAGCAAGGCGCACCTTACATACGTTTTGTCTTTTTCATAATATCGTAGTACATAAAACACCCACATATTTATACCAAAAAATTAAATTTAGAACTGACGTACATACGATAAATATCAGATACAAAGGGTCTATTACGCCACCATCACATTCTACGGAAGCCTTCAAACGTTGTTTTTCTTATAGAATTTGTAAATATTATAACTCCTTACCATCCAATGTTAAAAAGTATAACGAGTCAAAGTTTAAATTATTTATTACCAATCATTTAAGTGTGTAATGTATGGCATTTTCTACACGTACTCAGACAATTGTAGTGACGATTTCACTTAGTGCCAAGAATTTAAGTGTTTTATTTATTATCTTTTTTTTTCCTTTCTCTTTTTTAGGTTGAGTGGAAGAACAATAGGCAGATTTGAAATTTGCCATTGAACTCCGCCTTTTGCAATTTATAAAAAAAAATCTTTTATATTTTATGTATCTATTATGTATCTTTTCTTTTTGCAATAAAGTCCTTTATTATTATTATTATTATTATTCAACAAAATCAGTACCGATATCCTATAATTTGGACAATAATCATTTTTAGTTCTTATTGATTATTTTTTCCATTGGCTAGAGTTACACAAACTAAAAGACATAACATCAGAGAAAGTAATAAACGCGATGCAAAATACTTTCACTAAATTTGGCTACCCCAAAACCATAGTAATTTACCATTTATTTTTCACGAGTGCAAGGAATACTACCATAAAAGGATATCTCTATATTTGCGTGTTCTCCGTATTACCATAGAAGTAATGGCATGATCGAAAATGCTGTAAACATTAGTATACAAATATTTAAAAAATCAAGCAAGGAACAAACCGATTATACAGGGTGGTGGTGGTAAAAACAGGTCATAGGTTAATGGTTTTGGCATCAAAATGAAGTCCGTATAGCTGATGCTATTAGGAGTCAGCTGAATTTCAAGTTGTTCAATTTGTCAATAAAAATAAAAGTAACTTTTGATAATGAAAGAAAAATAGTATTGGGTTGCCTAAACAATCAACATTCTTACGTTTTGACAATATGGCTGAAAGAAAAGTCATTAATAACGAAATAAAAAGCTTTATTCTTAAGAAACAGCTTCAAATGATATTAGAACTAAATTAAATAGAAAGGTTACAATAAATGAACATCAAAAAAATTACTAATTTTTATTGATAAATTTTTTTAAAAAGCGTGTAATTCAACTGATTTCTGATAGCGAGCGCTATGCGCAATAATTTTAGCTGCTTTTTGATACCAAAACCATTTTTGTCACTTGAGAGAGCGAGCAGGAATTCGAAAAAAAAAACAGTTTACAATGCTAAATCCCTATGACCCGTTTTCAAAATCACCCTGCAGAGAATCCATAATGGAGTAAAACAATACACCAATTATTCGCTTAAAAGCATCACCGGCACAAATTTTACAAAGCCGAAGATTAAAAACCCTGTTGCCTATTACATACATTAAATTAGAACCTAAAGTTCAATACCATATACAGGGTATACGGTATACGACACGGAATATTACAGCCAAATTATTCAATGAAATTAGAAAAATATATTTGGGATGGATAGAGACCTATCGGAGGAATATTTTTAAATTATTTTCGAAATATAGAGGTGTTCCAAAATACACAGAACGTATCAAAGTTGTGTTTTTCTTATGGAATGTCCTGTATATTATTACATTTTCAGTTTCTACAAACAAAATAAAAAAGGATTTTATAGAGGTTTACCTTACTTAAATCTAAAGGTTTTTGAGATGTTTTGTATTTGATGAAAAGTCGTTACAATTTTGCCGATTCATATCTCAGCAACTATTCTCTTTCTCCAAACTAAATTCGCACTAAAGTCTATCAATTGATCTAATTTTATGTAGAACTTGGGAAAAAATCCATTATCATATACATGATGTGTACAAAATAAGATTAAATAATGTCTTGTTTTGAACCGCAATAACTTGCTTAATTTAAATAGAACGTCCTGTATTTTATATTAACAACAAATGTAAAATGTAATTACCTATCAAACAATACTATAGTGTCCTATAGCTAAATGTTCAGGTTGTCATGAAAAATGCAAATTTTTATAATGAAGACTGATTTGTAACAATTTTAATATTTATCAAGTAAGTTATACAACTTTGACAGGTGAATATTATGTATTTGTAAGAAGCCCGTTGATCGACGGGTAAATTTTAATGCATGAATTTAATAATGCTAGACTCCGCGTGCATGTAGGTTGATCCCATTGTTCTCTGAATAATGTTAAACCTATGGCGGACAAAGACCCCTTAATCCCGCCTCTGTATGAAAATTTCCGGTTGGTTTGAAGGCAAGACCCATCGGCATGCCGAATTTCAAGTCTCTACGACGTCTGGAAGTACCCGTTTAATTTCGGAGACAGACATGAAAAATAATAGGCGCCTTATTTTAAGCAAATGTTTTTTGTATTTCACCAGTATGTTTTACAATATTGTAAACAGCTTAGAAATTGATTTGTGGAGCAGATAATTCATTAGAAAAGATATTATTGTGAAGTAAACTTGTACCAACAGAAAAACACCAAAACTGCACCAAAAACTTTACTCGGACACGTGTTTCAACAGCTAAGCTGTTATCATCAGCGATACCGATACTAAAAATAAAAACAACGGGAAGCTTATATATACTATCTGTTTATCATGCATCGTTAAACTTAATTGATTCTTAGATAAGCTTAAATAAATCCGAAAATCCTAATGGACCGTTATCATCATAATTCATAAGCAAATTTCTGTTTTTAAAAATTTTCTAAACTTTCATAAGAATCAAGTTCGTTTTTATTATATACCCTCTTCATTAATTCAATGTCGCCTACTCTATGGCCATTTTCAAGCATATGCATGGCAACACTGGACCTATCTGTGCGATGATATTTGACATGAGCTACGTGCTCTTTAAAACGAGTTTTAATAGGTCTCTTGGTTTGCCCTATATATACTTGGTTACAGTCTTTACAATTAATTTTATATATTCCCGATTTATCATACATTTCTATTAGGTCTTTCGGATTGCCTAAAAGATTTTGCAAGTTGTTACTACTAGAGGTTACTGTTTTATAATCAAATTTTGAAAATATTTTTGAAGACCTTTTGTGTATGTGGGATAATTTGGTAATTTGACATATTTCTTATCTATTTTGCTATTACTAGTTCCTAACGTTGTAATGTTTCTAATGTTTAACTTATGTTTATGTTTTCTAATTATGTTTGTGACAATTGATTATTGAAAACCATTGTCTATTTAACCAACAGAAAAACACCAAAAAAACACCAAATAAATAGACGCTGCAGTGTTCCTTTCCTTTGATCAAGATGGCTTCCAGGTCTACACTACGGAACAGGTTTTTCAAGATTAAAAGTAAGATTTCTTTTTGTTAAATGTGACATTGAATTTCTTAAATCTTGCCGCAAAGCAGGTGTTTTTCCAAAATTTATTAAAGTTTATGCAAATTTTAATTCATACTCATGTAAAAAGGCGCTTGAATTTGCTAAGCGTAAATGGTTAGATTTGGAAATTAAATGTCATTATGGTAAATTAGGTAAATTAGAGTTAAGCATATGAGTTACATTTAAAACTGACTTCAGGATTAAATGATGACGAGTATGTTGAATGGATTAAGTTTTTGCACCATATTAATGAAATTATTCAACACAAATTTTGGCAAAAAAAGATGACCCACAACAAAAAGTTCACAGAATTATCTAAAAAAGAAAAAGAGGTGCACAGACTTGATCCCCAAAAATCTAACATAGTCCTCGGAGATTTTTAACAATGACGAATTAACTTTGTTGAATAAAGGCTTGAAATATAACCTCAAATTTAACAAAGCGCCCATAGATAAGATTATTGTAGGAATTGAAAGTTCGATCAAACTTTTAGACGATAATTCTAAAAAATTCATTAGAATGCCTGTAAAATTCAAATTTCAGATAATATTCAGCAGTTACCAAAATTTAAATTTAACGCGAGAGAAATAAACATTGTTAAAAAATCTTAAAGAGAAAAATTGTTGTTATCTCAAAGCAGATAAAGGCAATAAAGTAGTTATTTTGGACAAAGAGGATGATTTTGAGTCAGTTCAGGTGATGCTTAATGAAGGCCCCTATTCATTAATATCTAAAAAATCCTCTTCCCAAAATGATTGCTGATACCCGTAGAGTCTTATTAGAATGTGGAAATATTATACCAAAACAACTTAGGTTTAGACTAACGGTATCTAACCCGGTTCTTCCTAGAATGTATTGTTTACCTAAGATACATAAACCCGGAAAAGCAATGCGTCCCATTGTTTCAGGTATTAATGCTCCTACTTATCTGATATCTAAATGGTTGTCAAATAAATTCAACAGTTTTGAATATCAACAATCAAATTTCAGTGTTCAAAATTCATACGATTTTATTGAAAAAATTAAAAACATTGAGCTGACTGAGAACGAAGTTTTAGTTTCATTCGATGTCTGTTCATTGTTTCCAAGCGTTCCGATCGATATCACTTTAGATTATTTATGTTACACCAAAACCATTTAGACAATTCAGAAGTAGATAATTTTATTAAATTAGCAAGATTATGTATGAGTCAAACCTACTTTCAAATTAACAATAATATTTATCAACAAAATTATGGTACAACAATGGGTAACAGCTTATCTCCGTTTATGGCTAACCTGTTCATGGGTAAATTTGAAACTGATATAAAAAATAAATTAGATTATTTTCCTAGAATTTGGTGTAGATATGTAGATGACGTTTTTGCAGTCATCGACACTAAAGTTTACAGCCCTCAGCAATTTGTAGAAATTTTAAATTCAAAATTTGAGACGATCAAGTTTACCTATGAAACAGAAACAAACCTTAAGTTACCTTTCTTAGACACTTTAGTGACAAGAAATGGCAACAAACTAGATATAGATATTTATCGTAAAGACACTAACACTATGAGGTTTATAACAAATGATTCCAACCATAGTATGCAACATAAACTTGCATTTTTTCTTTTTGATTCACCGATTATTACATTTCCCATTGTCAAAACAAAACTTTGATAAAGAATTGCGAAATATTAAGCAGATTGCATCATACAATGGTTTTCAAGAATCAATTGTCACAAACATAATTAGAAAACATAAACATAAGTTAAACATTAGAAACATTACAACGTTAGGAACTAGTAATAGCAAAATAGATAAGAAATATGTCAAATTACCAAATTATCCCACATACACAACAGGTCTTCAAAAAATATTTTCAAAATTTGATTATAAAACAGTAACCTCTAGTAGTAACAACTTGCAAAATCTTTTAGGCAATCCAAAAGACCCAATAGAAATGTGTGATAAATCGGGAATATATAAAATTAATTGTAAAGACTGTAACCAAGTATATATAGGGCAAACCAAGAGACCTATTAAAACTCGTTTTAAAGAGCACGTAGCTCATGTCAAATATCATCGCACAGATAGGTCCAGTGTTGCCATGCATATGCTTGAAAATGGCCATAGAGTAGGCGACATTGAATTAATTAAGAGGGTAGATAATAAAAACGAACTTGATTCTTATGAAAGTTTAGAAAATTTTTAAAAACAGAAATTTGCTTATGAATTATGATGATAACGGTCCATTAGGATTTTCGGAATTATTTAAACTTATCTAAGAATCAATTAAGTTTAACGATGCGTGATAAACAGATAGTATATATAAGCTTCCCGTTGTTTTTATTTTTTAGTATCGGTATCGCTGATGATAACAGCTTAGCTGTTGAAACACGTGTCCGAGTAAAATTTTTGGTGCAGTTTTTGGTGTTTTTCTGTTGGTTAAATAGACGCTGCAGTTCGTGTTCCTTTCCTTTGGTACATTTGTACGTTTATTAAATTCTTTTAAACTTTATACGCATTTATTTCTCTCAAAATTTAATACAGTTGATGAAATGTACACAATGCAAATCTTCTCCTTCTTACAAATACATAATATTCACCTGTCAAAGTTGTATAACTTACTTGATAAATATTAAAATTGTTACAAATCAGTCTTCATTATGAAAATTTGCATGTTTCATGACAACCTGAACATTTAGCTGTAGGACACTATAGTATTGTTTGATAGGTAATTACATTTTACATTTGTTGTTAATATAAAATACAGGGCGTTCTATTTAAAGTAAGCAAGTTATTGCGGTTCAAAACATGTCATTAATTAATCTTATTTTGTACACATCCTGTATATGATAATGGATAGTTCTACATACAACCTGATCAACTTATAGACACCAGTGCGAACTTAGTTTGGAAAAAGGTATTAGTTGCTGAGATATGAATCGGTAAAATTGTGACAACTTTTTCATAAAATACAAAATATCTCAAAAACTTTTAGGTTTAAGTAAGGCAAACCTCTATCAAATCCATTCTTATTTTGAACGTAGAAACTGAAAATGTATTAATATACATGGCATTTCATAAGAAAAACACAACTTTGATACGTTCTGTGTATTTTGGGACACCTGTATATTTCGAAAGTAATTTTAAAATATTCCTCGTATAGGTCTCTATCAATCCCAGATATATTTTTCCAATTTTATTAAATAGTTTGGCTGTAATATTCCATGTCGTATACCGTGAATAACCCTGTATACAATTCTTTACGCGCACAACAAAATGCTTCTAAATGTAATTATGATAAAACATGTACAAACAGTTACTCAAGTTTTGAAAAGGGAGATAGGGTCTTAATTATAACAGATACGGATAGGTATTGGCAAAATGCCACAATACTTGGAAAAGCTAATGAACCAAGGTCGTACAGGGTTCGTAGAGATTGTAACTTTACGAAGAAATTCAAATCACATAAAACAAAATCGCATAATGAATATCACCTAACGTCAGAATTATACCCCGAATGTTCTTTAAATAAGAATAAAAAAATGTCAAGTAACAATAATGATAATAGTAGTCGAATGATAAGTAACTTCAATGGGCAGTCATCAGATGTTGCTGGTACTATTTCAAGAGCTTTGACGAACAAAAAGGCTGATAAAAAATCACCATTTCTATGCTTTGACCATTGCTGCTTTCTATGGTGCGAATTTAAAGATGAGCTTTATAAATGTTGACGAATTTGAAGCAGACAAGTTAATGAATGAACGAGAGACTACAGCGGAAGTTTGGAACTTTCTCGTCGCATACAGCATTTTCATGCAGCAATCTAACCAGGTTTACATTTTTCTAGGTCTTCCAACCAGCCACCACTCAACCAAAGCAAATTAAGTGTTCATATGACAGTGGTTTTATTTTCAAAGAAGTCATGACTATAGAAAGTATATTGAAATAACCAGATGTATTTGGGTATCTGTAGAGTTTTGCAAATCAAATTTATTAGTTTCATGGTGGTGTTTTTTTCTCTTCATTGTTTTCATATTCACACAACCTTGTAGAGACACATGAACCTTCTACCTTATTGTTTTTCGAAATACCGTTTATAGCTTGATATGTTTAAAATTATTTTTTCCAAATCGTTATTAAAATTAATTTTATTCTTATTCACATACTTGTAATACTAGAACTGGTTAAAATTTGTTGAATATTCATTTATTATTTTTATATTGTTTTTAATTCGTTATTGTCTGATTGCGATTTTATTCTCTCATTGTTGTTTTCTTAATTTTTAATTTAAGGTTATTGTATTTTTTTATAAAATATACTATAAAAAGGTAAATTAGTGCTATTTAAAAAAACTTTTCTTACGCAATTATTTTGAAGGTTTAAATGAATTTAAAAAGTTTAATTAGTCATCGAGTTATTGTAATTGTGTAATAGAATTTAAAATAAATTTGGATTGTGATGAAGCAAATAGTCTTATTATCATACTGAGACTATTAGTTGGCAGACTTACTGTTTTTTCTATTTCTAATTTGCTCATCGTCATCCATAAATAAATTATCAACAATGTTCGATTTTAAAACTGAAATTTATTTAAAACAGAGTAATATTACAGATAAGTTAAATTGTTATCAAAAAGACGTATTCGTAAATACGGCAGTTACTGCCGAAACTGGATACAATAAAAAATAGTCTTAAAAAATAAAGAAGTTATGATAATTCTACCAAAAGTAAACCAGAAAAGCGAGCTTACTTTAAAACAACCCCAGGAAAACATCCAACCCGAAAAAATTGAAGTTGGAATATCAAAAGTCAGGTGCTTAAAAAACGGAAAAGTAGCAATAGCAGATAAAGACAAAATGATTAAACTTCAAAATGAAACATCGAAAAAAATGGGTGATGAGTATGTGATAAAAAAGTCTGAGTTACGAAAACTAAAACGTTTGCAGAAATTCCTAGTGTAAGAAAAATAAACATAAAATGGGCAGTGGCGGCTTGTCTATAGGGTCAATTGGTCAATGACCTCCCAAAAATTTTGACAATATATAAAAAATATTAATTATTACGTGTTTTATTAAAATAGGTAATTTACTCGCAAAACTCGCAAGTGGTAAGTATTATTAACTTAAAATTTATCGGCTGTCGTTCGTAATTCATCCTCCTTAACCTTGGGCTGGCGGTGCGAATTGTCCTCATTAAATTAGATCTACCCGGAAAAACTCGAAAAACGTGCAGCGCCCGAATAAACGCGAACATCCGAAGCAATAATCAACTTTGGGTCATAAGCCGGCTTCGAATAGGGTGTACATCTACGCTCGATTTTTGATTCGATTTTCGCGTGTTTTAAATCAATTTTAAAATTTATATTGATATTTTTACTGTTGTTGCGTCGTTTTGTAAAAATACTATTTTTGGTTCGCGTGTGCATGCACTATTATAGAAAATGTCGGTAGTGCAGAAAATTAAACTAAAAGTGCTAACAAACTTAATTTTACAAAATTAGTTGAGTTACAAGGCAAATGGTCGTCCTTTGCCAGAACTAAGTTTACGACAAACTAGCAAAGACAAAAATAAGGATGTTCATCGAAATTTTCTCAAGGTAATGTACAATTTAGCTGACTGGTTATGTGATTGTGAAGTATCAAACGTATTTTACTGTTTAGTTTGTTTATTATTTTCTAAAGACTCGTCAGACTCGCTATGGTGCAAATCCGGTGTAAGCGATTTAAAACATTTAAAAGAGAAAATAAAAAAACATGCTTCGTCTGCAGAACACATGAAATGCTCGGTAAATTTTGCAAGCGTAGGAAATGTTGATATTCGTACACAGCTAGATAATTCTTATAGAAAATCCCTTAGAAATTTTAATGAAAATGTTTCGAAAAATCGCTATATTTTGAACAAAATTGTAGATTGTATAAAATTTTGCGGTGCATTTGAGTTGGCACTACGTGGCCATGATGAAACGGCTTTATCTGATAATCCAGGAGTTTTTAGAGGACTTATTGATTTTGTAGTCGAGTTGGATCCGATTTTTAAGGAGCATTTGGAGAAGGCAACCTTTTTAAAGGAACATCCAAATCGATTCAGAACGATCTACTCGACTCGATGCTGGCTGTAGTTCAGGAACAAATAAAGCAAGAAATTAAATTAGCTAAGTATGTTGCTGTGCAAGTGGCCGAAACTACCGACAGTTCT
The DNA here is from genome assembly GCA_030710515.1 of Abscondita cerata. Classification (NCBI taxonomy): domain Eukaryota; kingdom Metazoa; phylum Arthropoda; class Insecta; order Coleoptera; family Lampyridae; genus Abscondita; species Abscondita cerata. Next base: position 186,206 of record JALBCR010003237.1, read on the forward strand.
ACTAAAACCCAAGTGGTTTTTATAATTTGTTATATTTTGTCTGGCGTTGTACACGAACGGTTTGTAAAATTTGTAAATCCTTTAGGAACCACAGCTTCACACCTTACAGATGTAATTCTTCATGAATTAGAAAATCTTGACATTCATAAATTTTCAGAAAAATTAATTGGGCAAACTTACGATGGGGCGTCGACAATGAGCGGAGGAGGCGTACAAAAAAAAATTAAAGAACATTACCCTGCCGCGAATTTTATACATTGTTATGCCCACCAATTCAACTTAATTTTACAAAAGCAGCAGGTAAAGATAAAAATGTTAAAGTTTTCTTTGCAAATTTACATGGTTTCTCAACATTCTTTAGTCGATCCCCAAAACGCACAGCGGTTCTGGATGAGTTTGTAAAAGCTCGCTTACCTAGAGCAGCTCCCACGAGGTGGTATTTTAATGTACGTTGTGTGGAAACTGTGTTTGTTTATAGTGCAGACATTCTGTTGTGTTTAGAAAGAATAATCAAAATAGAAGAAGATTCAAAGACGATTAATCAAGCGATTGGTTTAAAAGTCTTTTTTACAAAATGAAGATTTTATATTTTGGTTGAACTTCTTCCATCTTGTTATGCCCCATTGTGACATACTTTTTAATGAACTTCAAAAACGTAGTATAGACATTTTATCTGTAAAAAATTATATCGACTCTTTTAAAAGTTCAATCCAAGCAGTTCGCGATAAATTTTAAATGACCTATCCTCGGAGATGCCTACAATTTCGTCAAATACTACTAAGCGATCAGGTAAAAATGAAGATTCTAAGCGTCGAGTGGCTTTGGAAGTTTGCGACATAATCATTTCTGAAATGCACCATCGGTTTAGTTTCAGTAATCATTTAGTGATCAGCCAACTGTTTTATAGTGATCAGTTTGAAAATTACAAAAACAATTTTCCAGATAATATTTTAAATTTTGTTAAAAAAGACTATCCTTCTATAAATTTCTTAAAACTAAAACTGAGCTACAAGTTATTTATGATCGTCCTGATTTCCGCGGTAGTTCTGGGGCTGTTCCACTACTTCAACTTTTTACGAATAATAACTTGAGTAAAACGTTTTCTGAAACTGTCAATTTATTAACTTTACTGTGCACACTGCCAATGACAACTCTTGAAAGTGAGCGTTGTTTTTCGACGTTAAATAGAATAAAGACCTTCTTACGCAACACCATGGGGCAAGGCAGATTATCCGCTTTAGCGATGTTGAGTATCGAGAAGTCATTTGTAAAAGGAATATGCGATTTTAACGAACGTGTTATTCAACACTTTTCCACTGCTAAAGAACGAAGAATGGACATCCAGTTTAAGACCATTTAAAGCGGAATTTAAAGGTAAAATATTTATATTTTTTTAAGTATGCCTATTTTTTAAATTAATTTTTAGTATGATTGACCACGAGCCGCCACTGAATGGGACCGTTGCGAAGTTTTCGAACATGTTAACCTGATGAACTGTTATTCCTGTTGAGGTTTCAATCATAAGGCGGCAGATTGTATATTGTAGTTTTAAAACAACTTTTATTTTAATATTCTGTTTAATTGAACACACAAACCAATAACATTCAAAAAAGGAACTTATTCTTTACAACACAACATTGACAGACTAAAAAAAATAGAGAGGGTGTCACTTCCGTCCTCGTATTTTAAAATGTATACACGTTGCCAAACTTAAAAAAAGTATTAAAGATCATGTCGAAATAATATTCCAACACTCCCTCTTTATTTTAACATAAGGATTACATATTTATAATACTCCATCTGAAGAGTTACATTTGTCAGATGACATATTCAAACTTAAAATACAGTTTGAGTGACTTATTTCACTTAAGGGTGTAATGGTTCCGTTTTCCTAATTTACAGAAATGTCTTTGTTTGCCCTAAGTCCAACTCTCTACGTCGCTTTATTGATAACATTTATTCTAATCATGCGTTCATAAACCATTTTCGTATACGCTTTTGTCAAAGTAACATTAAATAAGATTGTGCTTTTATTTCCCATTTTCTGTGAAAATGGTATGGTTTCTTATATTCTAATTACCTTTTTTAATTACAAACTTTTAGGGAATTTGAGTTAGAGTAAATTAAAAACAAAATGTGTCAATAAAGAAACGAATTCGTGGAGAATCCTTAAACATATAAAATGTTTGTTATCAAATCACGTGCTAAATACTTGACGACCTTATAATCGGCCTACATTTACGAGGTGGAAGAACAAAAACTTTAATTTATGGTCGATCACCTTCTGGAATCTACCAAATCTGCAAGACCACGCTTATCTATGAGCCGATGTATACAACTGTGAGTTACGTTACATTATTTATATGGGACTTTCATGGTTCATTCTCTACGTTTGATTCTAATGCCTTAGGAGTTAATTCGTTTTATTGTGCTTTTTTTATCCTTTTTTGGTAGTTGTACAAAGATTCTCTTTGTTTTCGGGTATTTAAACTATTGTTACTTATGCTACTTTGTCATTGATGTCTTATAGGACATTTAATTAAAGGTTGATAGATTTATCCTTGAAATCTTCGTCGATTTAAACAATCAGTTATTTTTTTTGGGAATAGCATTTTTCTATATCTAAGTTAGATAGATTTAAGTTTGTATCATAAATTTGTTTTGTATAAATTCTGTAATTTGTTCATAAGCTAAGAATTTTGGTTATACTTATGTTTAGTTTTAAGCTACGTTTAATTTTTGAAATTTTTATGTGCCGCAGTGATTTGTTGCACTTTTTGGAATTATATATATATATATTAGCAACTTTGCCGACAGGTATGTAAAGCAAGTTACATAGTCGATTCTTCAATAATTATAGCCAACCTAACAGTTGGTAAGTATAAAAATTTCGAATCGCCTGCAGTAAAGTACGCAAGAGGTTGTACAATAGCAAACAAACACTGAGAATCACCCGACAGCTGTTTCGTCCTTTTGGGACTCATCGGGAGTGAGAGAACTCGAGTGTAAGTTCACTATTGTACAAACGCGCGCTGTCGACTATATGCCCTACTGGAGGGATCACAATATTTAAATGATAAGTTTTTCGACATCTAGTGTCGACTCGTGAAAGCGTTCACGTACGAAAATGTTAGCAACTTTGCCGACAGGCATGTAAAGCAGTCGATTCTTCAATAATTATAGCCAACCTAACAGTTGGCAAGTATAAAAATTTCGAATCGCCTCGAAAAAACTAAACATGGTTATTTCGGTTGACTGATTATTACTTATTTTTAAATAAATCTAACCTACTAATTATTGTAAGTTATTAAAAAAATCATTAAACTCTCTATTTATAATATTTAGTCCTTACAAAATGTATATTTTATGACGTTTCATTTTTTCTGTAGTTAATATAAAAAGTGAAAATAAAAACTAAGACAATTCTTATTGTCAACGCATATATATTTAGTTTTTTGACAAGAATTTATTACATAATTATAATTAAGATACCAAGTTATAGTTTAAAATTAAATGAAAACTTTTTTTTAAATAAAGGTATTACTATATAATATAAGAAATCAATAATGGGTGTGACCTCTATTATTATTGATAAATTCTTGGAGGCGTCTGCTCATTGACGCTATCAAGGTATCAATATAATTAATATTAATCGTTTCCCGATTCACAATGTGCAAACTTTTGTTTACAGAAATTGTGTTGTCCAAGTTTTAAATTTCATGAGTGTACATATAACTCAGGTCTTAGTTTTAAAAACACTGAAAATAAATTGATGGGTTGTGTCGACGCCTGCCGATTGGGGTGGAGATGATACCGAAAGAAAGTCTTATACAGGTTATGCATTTAAGTTAGGTGATTGTTTAGTATCATGGGAGTCACGAAAACAGAGGTGCGTAGCACAGTCAACTACAGAGGCAGAATACGTCGCCTTATCTGAGGCAACCAAAGAAGCGATATTTTTTAAAAAATTAATTAATCAAATTGTAGGGCTAGATGAGCCAGTAAAAATATTTAATGATAATGAAGGTGCAATAAAACTAGTTAAAAGCCCTGTTCACCATAAAAGAACAAAGCACATTGAAATCAGGTATCATGTTAGAGACTGTTTTGAGGATCACAGCATCATTTTGGCTTATATGCCAAGTTCAGAGATGCCGGCAGATGTATTGACTAAGCCCTTGCAACGTTGCTTTCAATTTACCGCAAGAAAAAAAATATCTCTAGGACTTTGCGACCAATTACCCTTCTTATTTCAGTAGCGTTCTTGGGTGTAGGAAAATTTGCAATGACCGAAACTTTATTAGGGTCAGTACGCAAACCTTCTTTATCCACCACAAATCCTAAAAATGATAAAGACGGGCGAAAAAACTGACATTTTTCTAGATTAATTGTAAAACCAGCCTTTCTCAAACAAGAGGTAACTGAACGTAGAGTATTAATGTGGGCTTCAAACGTAGGAGATGCAATGATAATATCGTCAAGATAAACAAAACTTGATCCAACAAAACAGGACCTAACACGCGATCCATAACACGCTGTAGCGTTTGAGGACTGTTCGACAAACCAAAAGGCATAACTATAAATTCAAAGAGGCCTTTCCCTGGGACACAGAAAGCAGTTTTTTCACATGAAAATTTCTCTAACGGAATTTGCCAGAAAGCTTTACGAAGATCAATAGAACTTAGGTATTTAGCATCGCGTAATCGGTTCAGGATAGCATCGGAGCGAGGTAACGGATAAGAGTCACTTTGTGTGACTGCATTAAAACGTAGTGCATTAAAACAAGCTCTAAGTTCGCCGTTTTTCTTCTTTACTAAAAGGATAAGACTACTCCAAGGGCTATTTGATTCCCGAACAACACCTAGCTTAAGCATGTTATCAATTTCTTTGTGCATGGCAGGAGACAAGAGATACTGTCTTTGTTTAAAAGGAACTGCGTCACCAGTGTCGATGTAGTGTTCAGCGAAATTAGTACGACCGAGGTTATCAGTCACTAATTCACTAAACAAAGAAGTCGTTTCTTGAAGAGAAAGTTGTTGTTCATAATTGAGAGTATCATGATCATAAACGGTAGTTATGGGAGAGATAGAGACGGCAAGCTTACTTTGACTGCGAGATATAGAACTAAAAATTTTACTTTGCAAATTTAAACAAATTACAAAAGGAGAACCAAAGTCCATCCCAAGAATCATTGGTTGGGTGATAGAAGGAACAATAAGAAATTCTAGAGCTTTTGTTACTCCATTCAATGGAATCGGTAAAGACATTTTTCCCTGACATGCCTGATTAGAACCATCCGCAGTATGAACTTGTAAGTTCGCTGGTAAAATAAGTCCTGATTCTCCAATAACAGTAACAGATGCTCCACTGTCTAGCAAACAAGGTAAAGAAAAGCCACAAATTTGCAACGTTATATAGATTCGGTTGTCGAAATATATGTTTTTCATTGGAATGGTTTTGTATTTTTGGATAAAAGATTTTGAAAGTTCTATCCTTAAATAATTTTCTGGCGCCCTCTTCCCGTTTTTTTAATAAGCATCCAAACAAAGATCAATTTGTTGAGAACCCCGCGAAGTCCCCGAGATATGTTTTTTTGCGGTAAATTGAAAGCAACGTTACACTGGCGACCCAACTTTGGGGGCCTTTGTTTTGGATGCTCTGTCTCAGTTTTAGTTTGTTTCTCTTTATGAGTTGTTGCATTTTAGTGTTTTCATTTTAGACACTACCGTATTGACTTATAAATTAGTTCGTATATTCAATATTTTTATTTAGTTATCTTAAGAGATAGGATTTGTTTTCCACAATGGAGCCTAATCATTTGAAACAACATGAACTTTCTTTTGAGTTACTTATTCGGGGTATTAGTCCTCAAAAGACTCAAAATCTTCGTCGTACTCAATTGCGTGGCGCATTGGGAAAAGAAAAGATTTCAGGTTCAATTAGTTTTGTCCAACCTTCCGATTTTAAAACAAATGTAACTGAAATTAAGGAAACTATTGACGATATTCATAAGTTATTAATGCCTGAGGATCCAAATAATTCTCCAACAATTAATGACTGTCGTCGTATTAAATCTCGTTTAGTACATTTGTCCAATCAAATTAATCTTCTACCATCTTCTAGTGCAGAAGAAAAGATTGCCATTTCTGGTTCTATGTCTGACTTAATGCTATTTGAAGGACTTCTTTTGGAATATACTGAGTCTTTGACTCCTGAGTCACCGCTTTTATCTTTTGTTGCAATGCCTTCCGTACCTTCTGTACCTAAGACAGTTTATAAATGGAACATTACCTTAGAAGGTTTAAATTCCAAAGATAGCCTTATGTCTTTTTTGGAACAAGTAGAAGATTTGTGTGTTGCTAGACAAGTTAAACATGCAGATTTGTTTATTTCTGCTCCAGACTTGTTTACTGGCCCTGCTTTACAATGGTACCGCAATATTAGAAATGATGTATCAAATTGGAAAGAATTAGTTATATGTCTTAAACGTGACTTTCTACCTTTTGACTATGACTACGACTTACAAACAGAAATTCATAATCGTACTTAAGGTCCTGAAGAAAATGTGACTTCTTACATCATTGCTGTGGAAGCACTTTTTAAACAATTAAGTACTCAACCTTCTGAAGATAAAATAATGAAAGAGATTATTAGAAATTTAAACCCTTTTTTTGTAGATCACGTCACTTTGCAAAGTTTTCAGTCGTTGTCCGAATTGAAAGAATTTTGTCGAGGAGTACAAGAATTCCGGAAAGAAAAATATAAACCTCCTCCCTCTCGTCGCTCTGGTTTATTAGAGCCTGATTTAGCGTGTCTTTCCGTTAGGGACGTATCTTCTTCAGTTAATGAAGTCAATGCCTCCTTACCTTTATCTTCAACAAAATGTTGGAATTGTTCTCAACTCGGACATCCTCATCGTGAATGTACTGCTCAAAAATCTGTCTTTTGTTATCGCTGTAGTCATAAAAATGCCTACACGACTTCTTGCCCTAAATGCAATCCAAAAAATGTGCCGTGTGGTGCCGTGCCGAAGCAATCCCGAACCCCCGTTGGTACGACACCAAGTACTTCTATAATCATTCCATAAGTGCTATCACGAGTCGAAGAAAATTTGTATCGAGAATTCAATCTCGTCAATCTGCTCATCTTATTCCAATTCATGAATGGAATAATTGGTTACTTACCATTAATTCGTTTATGACTTTCTATAAATCAATCTCTCCGGTAACGATGCTACTTCGTTACCGTTCGACAACCGAAACTATATAACGTTGCAAATTTGTGGCTTTTCTTTACCTTGTTTGCTAGACAGTGGAGCATCTGTTTCTGTTATTGGAGAATCAAGACTTAATTTTGTACGTTCTAAGGATATCTCGTACAATATTTTACCATCGAACTTACAAGTTCATACGGCGGATGGTTCTAATCAGGCATGTCAGGGAAAAATGTCTTTACCGATTACATTGAATAGAGTAACAAAAGCTCTAGAATTTCTTATTGTTCCTTCTATCACCCAACCAATGATTCTTGGGATGGACTTTGGTTCTCTTTTTGCAATTTGTTTAAATTTGCAAAGTAAAATTTTTAGTTCCATATCTCGCAGTCAAAGTAAGCCTGCCGTCTCTATCTCTCCCATAACTACCGTTTATGATCATGATACAATTATGAACAACAACTTTCTCATCAAGAAACAATTTCTTTGTTTAGTGAATTAGTGTCTGATAACCTCGGTCGTACTAATTTCGCTGAACACTACATCGACACTGGTGACGCAGTTCCCTTTAAACAAAGACAGTATCTCTTGTCTCCTGCCATGCACAAAGAAATTGATAACATGCTTAAGCTAGGTGTTGTTCGGGAATCAAATAGCCCTTGGAGTAGTCCCATCCTTCTAGTAAAGAAGAAAAACGGCGAACTTAGAGCTTGTTGTAATGCACTACGTTTTAATGCAGTCACACAAAGTGACTCTTATCCGTTACCTCGCTTCGATGCTATCCTGAACCGATTACGCGATGCTAAATACCTAAGTTCTATTGATCTTCGTAAAGCTTTCTGGCAAATTCCGTTAGAGAAATCTTCATGTGCCAAAACTGTTTTCTGTGTCCCAGGGAAAGGCCTCTTTGAATTTATAGTTATGCCTTTTGGTTTGTCAAACAGTCCTCAAACGCTACTGCGTGTTATGGATCGCTTGGATTAAGTTTTTGTTTATCTCGACGATATTATCATTGCATCTCCTACGTTTGAAGCCCACATTAATACTCTACGTTCAGTTACCTCTTGTTTGAGAAAGGCTGGTTTTACAATTAATCTAGAAAAATGTCAGTTTTTTCGTCAGTCTTTATCATTTTTAGGATTTGTGGTGGATAAAGAAGGTTTGCGTACTGACAATAATAAAGTTTCGGTCATTGTAAATTTTCCTACACCCAAGAACACTACTGAAATAAGAAGGGTAATTGGTCGCGAAGATATTTTTTTTCTTGCGGTAAATTGAAAGCAACGTCACAAGGGCTTAGTCAATACATCTGCCGGCATCTCTGAACTTGGCATATAAGCCAAAATGATGCTGTGATCCTCAAAACAGTTTCAAACATGATACCTGATATCTAGCCCTATGATTTGATTAATTAATTTTTTTAAAAATATCGCTTCTTTGGTTGCCCCAGATAAGGCGACGTATTCTGCCTCGGTAGTTGACTGTGCTACGCACCTCTGTTTTCGTGACTCCCATGATGCTAAACAATCACCTAACCTGTATAAGACTTTCTTTCGGTGTCATCTCCACCCCAATCGGCAGGCGTCGACACAACCCACCAATTTATTTTCAGTGTTTTTAAAACTAAGACCTGAGTTATATGTACACTCATGAAATTTAAAACTTGGACAACACAATTTCTGTAAACAAAAGTTTGCACATTGTGAAGCGGGCTTAAGGGTATCATTTACAATTCTAACAGCAGGTAGTCTCAGCAGGGGTTATCTTATAGAAGGACTGTAGAATGAATCATTACACTAAGCACGTTTTAGAAAATAGGTAATTTACGTTGCTTACTTAATTTTTTCTTTAAAGAATATATTTGAAGGTATCGCTAATTAAACACCATAGCTCGATTAATTATCGAATCAAAATTTTGTTTAGGAAATGTTTACAAAATAAAATTAGAAATAATTTTGATTTAAAAACGTCTACAAGCAATAACTTTTAAATTAAATCAAAAACTAAACATGGTTATTTGGGTTGACTGATTATTACTTATTTTTAAATAAATCTAACCTACTAATTATTGTAAGTTATTAAAAAAATCATTAAACTCTCTATTCATAATATTTAGTCCTTACAAAATGTATATTTTATGACGTTTCATTTTTTCTGTAGTTAATATAAAAAGTGAAAATAAAAACTAAGGCAATTCTTATTGTCAACGTATATATTTAGTTTTTTGACAAGAATTTATTACATAATTATAATTAAGATACCAAGTTATAGTTTAAAATTAAATGAAAACTTTTTTTTAAATAAAGGTATTACTATATAAATAAATATAAGAAATCAATAATGGGTGTGACCTCCATTATTATTGATACATTCTTGGAGGCGTCTGCTCATTGACGCTATCAAGGTATCAATATAATTAATATTAATCGTTTCCCATGCGGTATCAATGGCTGCAATTAGTGCATTACGGTTTACTGGTATAAAATTTGGCCCTTGTTGTCTTCGGATAACAGCAAGTATTCGAGCCCAAACATTTTCGATAATGTTAAAATCTGGGCTTTTGCTGGCCAGGGTAACAGCTCCAAGTTATTTTTTCGTATCCAATTGCGCACAACCCGCGAAGTATGAATAGGGGCGTTGTCCTTTAACAACAAAAATACATTATGAAAATGTTAATTCAACAGATCCCGAACTATTTTTTGGAGAAAGTATAGTGAAATAAAAATACTTACTTGTTGGAAAATATAATCTTCGTCTGGATAAAACACTTCGACTGAAGGTTTCATAATAGTTTCAAAATATCTAAATACGCAGCAGAATCAAGACGTCCATCGATAGCCCAACAAACTCCTGGACCCCGCGCGCTAACCCAACCCCACACATTCACAGAAAAATAACCACTTCGTTTTTAGGACATATGTGATTATTTTCGTAACGAGTTCCTTCCATTCTAAAAACTTTTAGTGGTCCATCGTTGCGGCTATTGAACGTTTTTTCGTCGCTAAAAATCACTCGATTCCAAAATTCCAAAGGTTCGTTCACATATCGCCTTGCAAATTCCAGACGACGTCTCATATTTTCGTCACTGAGAACTTCTTTCGCAGCAGCATTATACTTCTTTATTCCCATCTCCTTTAATCTTTTTGTGCAGTTATACGGCATCCAGGAAAATGTGTATCTGCTATAGCCCTGGAGTATGTAGCAAATGGTTGTTCTGTTACGTAATGAAACAACTCGAGATCTTGAGCACGTGTAGATACTTTAGGTCTACCACTTCCGATGGCTCTTTCCAAAGTGTGTTCAAGATTCCATTTTACTCGGTAATGCCCTACGGTGTTTTTTGGTATATCTAACATACGTGAAATTTCACGCACGCTACGGCCCGCCGCTAATTCCGAAACAATCCGCGCTTTCAAATCAGCACCGAGATGAGGTGGCATTTTCACAACACTTGAAATTTTAAACTAAAATGGAATTTACATTTCTTACTTTATTTATTGGTTCACACTACCCCTTCTCAAACAGTAGGTAATTGTTTATTTATTACATACTTCTAATGACCAATGTAACAACCCTTAGAGCAATATGACTCAAAGGAAGTAAATTAAACAAGCAAGGATATTCTATTGTTATTGAAACTTATTCATAAAGTAAAAGCCATTTCCTTATAATGCTAATGGACAGGATTTTTTTAAGTATTAAGATTACAATAGAGGACTTATAAACTTTCGAAAATATCTAATTATAAATATTTACACTGCAATTGCGCTTTTTCCTTAATAATTTCTTAGCAATAACATACACGTTCTTGGTTTTAAGTGTCATAAATTTGATATGATATAAATTTGTGTTTCTAATATTACATCACAAACTAATCTTTATTCGCCAAAAATTGTTGCTTAAGTTGTAAAGCTTCGTACACACCTGAACAACAAACCGAGCAACAAACATAACAACGAACCGAAAGTCAAACAGAACGACAAACGATCTTTTATGATTTCCACAATCCGAACAACAAACGGAACGTTTGTGCTGTTCCATAATTATTTTCAGTAGTTTTCAGTTCATATATATTTATTATTGAGAAGAGAAAATTGCGGAAAACAAGAAGATAGTGCCAACCAAATTTTTACGCACAAAGAAGAGTAAAAATTATAATTTACTTCGCTTTTTTTATTTTGAAATTTCCCGCCCAAATGATGCTAATAGGGACATCATTTTTTCTTGCATTCTTAAACACTGATTAATTTAAAACATTTTTCTTCTGTCAACTCCATAATATTACCTAAAACACAACAAACCCACAAAAGGGAGGACAAAAATAAATAATTTAATTCTCCCGCATAAGTTTGTTCGCCGTTTTGTTTAGATTCGTCCAAACCTGCAAACGCATTCGCGCGCATTTTCTTTGATGTCGGAGAAAAACCGACAAGTTGCGGGAACGCCGCAAACCGTTCGTGGAACAATCAGGACTTGCGAATCTGTTCTAAAATTCGTACGTAGCACCGTCCAAATTAATGTTCCGATTGCCGTTCGGTTCGTTGTTCTGTTTGTTCCTCGGTTTGTTGTTCAGGTGTGTACGAAGCTTTACAATAAGCATATTAATATGAACTATATCTTATGAAAGGAGAGTTATGTAACTATAATTAACAACTTAACGTTACGTTAGTAGATTCCATTTACTATTTACACATATTTTCTTGGAACATTCGATAATTAACTATCGGGATATGATGACCCTATACTTCGCAGGTTGTGCGCAACTGGATACAAGCAAATAACTTGGAGCTGTTACCCTGGCCAGTAAAAAGCCCAGATTTTAACATTATCGAAAATGTTTGGGCTCGAATACTTGCTGTTATCCGAAGCGTTGATTGAAATATTGGTAAAGATAGTCAACCGCTTGTATTTGCTTGTATCACGGATGCAATTCACATATGCATGTTGGGTTGCGTTTTGTTTACTTTTTCACCTGTACTGAAGCGCTAAGTTATAATGTGTACGATTCTTGAAATAGAATAGTTCAATTTATTCCACCGTTGTAAAAATGGCGCAACATACAATCCGTAAAATTTACTTTTGTCAATACAATGTTGCAACGTTTTCAAATATTTAGTAAACGTATTAACTAGTAATTAAAAGTGACGAATTTTTCATTTATGAATAATACCATTGATGATACATATCTTGGATTTTAATGACAATGTTTTTTTAATAATTTACTAAAATACATGCGAAGCGTTATTTGTTAAAACAGTTTGGTTTGGTCGGTGTTAGATAAATAAGAAACAATTATTTTACAAATTATGCTTGCACTTTATTTTTTAACTTGCAAATAATAATGTTGACATTTGTTTGTCATTTAATAACTTCGTTAGGAATAAAGTAGAACATACTGGGAGAAATACCACTAGAGTTCAGAAACGCAAAATTATTGGTTTTTGTATCTACTTGTTTTTACGTGTTCAGTTGAAAAGGATTTTAAATAAAATTGGTTTTCAAATTTTTCAATTCAAAAGGCAACAAGTTACCGTGTTTTTTAGGAAAGTGGGTTCCACTAGACCTTCAAATTTAAATTCACTTGGTAATAAAACCTATTCCTATTACTTCTAAAAATAAAAGTACTAGATTTTAGCTTGAGGTGTGTTGTCTCCCGACGCGGTGCGGATAATACGTGTATAATACACTATTCTTTTCTGTGACGAAATAAATGACGATTTAATATTGAAAAATCATATTACAATAGAATTAGAAAATTATTGAGGGAAATTTGGTGTTAAAAATAGTACTCACTTTTTTTCCCGAGGGAAAAAATAATTTACGAAAAGTGACACTTTGTTATCTGTTAGTAGAGATAAAAAGTTAGGATTTTACTCTTTGAAACTGTATCAAAATATCATGGTTTCGAATTAAAATAGTTTAATTAAAGTAAAATAGCTCATTAATTATAAACATTGTTTCAAAAATTACAATTCCAACTGATCTAAAATAATAGTAATAATTTACAAACAATTTACACATAAATAATAACGTACCTAATACAATGCTATACATAAAACATATCCAAACATTTACACTTATTTATGCAGATAATATTCTTATTTTACGGTGTGGTTTTGTGACATCACTGTAATTATAGCTATTAGAAATATGTTTATTAGCCTCCCACTTTAAGGTTCGATATAGTTTTATTTTAACCAACTGATCGATAATTAACAGTTTATGAGTGTCGCATTCTCTGAACCATGAATTCACACTGCTGTTGAGACATTTTTTTATACGGAGTTTAATTTTTCCAATAAACCATAATTTGTTTTAAAAAGATGAAATTCTTCAGTAAAAAGTTTCAATAAAAAAAACACAAATTTTGAGAATTCGGGTGATGGTCTGTGTAAGTATTTAATTCCATCAGATTTGCTGTAATCTTTATATAGAATTAATGATTCGTTCACATTGAAAACACTTGAGTCGTTAACTGTTAGCATTTCCTTACACGTATTACAATGTACTTTTTATATATGTAGTGACTTAAATAACCCGCAACATACGACACTGAACAAGATTCTAAAGAACTATTAATTACGACATTGTCTTCATTGATTTTGTTCTCCAGACAGGTTCTAGACGATCTCTTTGTTTCATTATTTTCTACACTTTCATTTGTCCCAATTTTGTTATCCTCTTCCTCATAGTTAGTGTTAAATTGTTCATCTATACCATATAGTATCTCGTCGTTATCTTTTTCACAATTCCCTTGTTCTATTGGTATTTGCAAGCGAATGTGCATGTTATGTTGTAATGCAAGCCTAAATTCGCGGGCAGACGGTTGGGCATTATAACCTCCTCTAGCACGAATCATTGAAAAGCATTTTCTAGAGGATCTTGATTTATTCGTGACGTTAAAAAGTATAAAGTTCCTTCTCCTTTAAGTCCTCCCACAGACTTAAAATTGAATTTATAGTCCATTGGAAACCTGCGATACAGTATATATTTTTCTTTCTACACCGTTCTCATAAAACTTGATGGAATTGAAGTATTGTACAGAACGTTTCAACGTTTCGCATGGCATGTCTTTAAAAACTGAAAGACCACGCTTGTAGGGATTCGGATCATTTACTGAAAAACTATTTAAACAGTCAAAAATGTTGTTAATTGTTTTAAAAAAGATGCAGTATCTAACGCCGTATTACTTGTTAATTGACCCGTCATCACAGCACTGCTAATTGCTGCAGATACAGAATTGCTAAATACCTGAGCGGCGTATTTAACACACATCTTTTGAAAATTTGATGGGTTAATATGTTTGTCCGTAATTTTTAACATGGATCTTGCTATACTGCTACACTGATCAATATAAAAAGTGTTGACAAAATCGGTCCACTGAATTTTTTATTGTTGACGACTATTTCCAGTTTGCTGTTCATGACATTGTTCCTTAAGCTTTTTAGTAAATGAGGAGGATCATACGCTACATATATTTTGTTATTGTCGATTTGAATCGTTGGATTTTCTTTTGTGGCGCCTAGACAAGATAGAGCACTTCTGTTATTAGATCCTTGGTCGCAAACTAACGCTCGAGGTTTCAATCCAATTTGAAACAACTTATGCATCACTTGCTTTATAAGAGTACATAATATTTCGCTTTTAACTGAACCACTACTGAGAAAATAACAAAATGGAATTTTCCAATTATACAATATTTCTCTCAAATAAAAACCAATCCATGGTTACTTAAAAACGGTTTACGTCCTAATCCCTAAATCTTGATATCCTTCGACGTAGTCCCAATATTGGTTATAATTTAAATTTCGTTTTAAAGTAATTTCGTCACACATTACCACGCACTGCTTTTCTTTGTCTGTCATTCCTTCAACTTTTTTTTTTAATTTTTGTATAAGAACATTATTTGTCCCCGATCTTAAATTAAAACTTTTCAACCACGACTTGATTGTTGAAATTGCTGGCAAAACAAATCCTAAATGGTTCAACATAAATTTGTAAGCGGTAGGCGATTTATAATACAATGATAATGCCAGTTGTTTTCTGAATCCTTCCATGGAGTTCGTGTTCGATGAAAACATTGCATATTAATAAATGTCTTCAAAGCCGGTTTTTGTTTTTTAAAAGACCCGAAATTGTGCTGTTTTGAAGTTTGCGCTTCAATCTAAATATTTCACACTTTTGACTATTCAATTTATTTTTAAACTTTTTAATTTTAAAAGAAACGGTTGTCTGTATAGGTTTATCAGAACTTATACTTGCACTGATTGTTGCACTTTGAAGAACATTCACAAAGGAGGCATCACTAACTGAATCGGCGTTGTTCTCAATTTTTTCTTATTGGCTGACAGAAAATAGTTGTAATTACGTTGCAAATACTTTCCGCTAGAAAATATATTTTCATAAGTTCGCACATTATCAGATTTATAAACTGTCAGAACTTCTGGTGATTTCTGAGTAGGATTTCTTTCTAATCGCAAAGACTTCGATGTATCCTGTTTAGGTTCATCTGCAATCAAAGCAAATAATTGTATTTCTTGAAATTTGGGCTTTTTTAAAAGAACTTTATTTATGTATTGGCAAAATTTTAATAAAAATGAAAGTATTTCTTGAAATTGATTTTGTAATTTGTACTTTGCGATACCAGTAGTGGTGAGAAGATTGAAGACATGAAAGTGGTTAAAAGTGTTATGTAAAAAAATTGAGTTTTGAGAACGTTAAGATACTTCTCACCACTGGGTACCTACCAGACCGCTACCAATAAGTATTAGCAAATTGTCATTGCTGAAAAAAATTATTACTTACCCGAAACAAACTTCTTAGGAACTGCAGTAATATTAAGTTTCTTCTTCGCAGCGGAAGGATCTCGAAAACTACTAGATTCAAAATGCTTTCTCACAGATTAATTTATTTCGTAATAAATTAAGATCATCTAGTAGTACTAGCTTTGAATTACCACAATTCATCACCCAATTTTGCATCTATTTAGACAATTAGTAGGAAACCGATAAAAGCTGATCGTCGGGCAATTTTTTCTCGAATTATTGCAACCGTGATATACACAGCGATGACACGCAATAGTATTACTCATTTTAATGGATAAGTTTTTAAACCAGCAATCCGATCTTACATGTAAATAATAACTACCGAAATGTTTTAAAAAATCAAACTCGAACCGAAAACCTCTTAAACTGAGCACAACAGGAAGACTAATTAATTTTCGGTTTTGTTGTTAAATTAAAAGTGGTGGGGTATTATTACTTTCGATTATTTTGTGTTCTTTTGATAGTATTTTGTAAATGTTATTACCATTGTTATTAGTAAAGCTCAGGAAATACATACTTAAAACCAATCTTGATTGTAATATTTTCATTGTAACAAATAAGCAGATAATCATTAAGCTTTGCATAGATGCTTCTTTAATGCGTTTATCATATCTTAAAATATAAGTACACCTAAAGTTGATATTGAAACAAATGTATTACGAGGAGTCTTCCGGATTATCGTTTATGAGTCACATTCCTTATCGGCTTAGTCAGAAATTCTACAATTGCATACTTTTAGCAACACCTTTAGTAAATGAGTAGGCTTGTTATAATATTGTTTAGATGCAAACAGTTGAGTACGTTAGATTGTAATATAAGAAAATTCAACATTCGTTCCAACATAAAAAGGGATAGCGTTTCTATGTTAAAAATTTTAATTTCAATGACCAAAATTTAGAAATTTACTTGCGTAAGCCTAATAGATTTTAAAACATTTTCAACGGATAAACGATGCTAATGTAATAAATATATGAGTATGGAATTTTCAAAAGTATTTAAAGAAATTGTTTTTTTGGGAGAACGTTTTTCAACGATTTCTTTACGAAATTAATACTTTTAAATCTGCAGGTTTTTTCATAATAATAAACTTTATTCACATGTGTATGTATACAATCTTTGTACATATATGTGTTTGTCATGATGGTATAACCATTGTTATAACCTTACGTAAGAAAGATACAAATAAATATTATTACATTGAACAATTAACAGACAATAGAAAAAAATATATAACAAAGGACACACATTTAATTAGTACGTCGACAAAAATCAATAAATTCTTGTATATTGTAGAACGCATGTTTTTGTTTGTTTGTCAACATTGACTCAATGCACCAATATTTCAATCAACGGCATGATGCATTGGCAACAATGTCGTGCCTTAGCATAAACTATCAGCAAAATTACAGTTTTCTATTTCACATTTATCGGCAATACTGTTCTGTAAATTCTACAATACAATTGACGTATTTTCTTAGCACAAAGCGATACTACCGACCTCTGATGTTTAGAACAAATTTCGGGGTCGCATAATCCCGTAAGGTTGACTATCTTTACCAATATTTCAATCAACGCCCGAAGACAACAAGGGCCAAATTTTATACCAGTAAACCGTAATGCACTAATTGCAGCCATTGATACCGCATGGGAAACGATTAATATTAATTATATTGATACCTTGATAGCGTCAATGAGCAGACGCCTCCAAGAATGTATTAATAATAATGGAGGTCACACCCATTATTGATTTCTTATATTTATTTATATAGTAATACCTTTATTTAAAAAAAAACGTTTTCATTTAATTTTAAACTATAACTTGGTATCTTAATTATAATTATGTAATAAATTCTTGTCAAAAAACTAAATATATATGCGTTGACAATAAGAATTGTCTTAGTTTTTATTTTCACTTTTTATATTAACTACAGAAAAAAATGAAACATCATAAAATATACATTTTGTAAGGACTAAATATTATGAATTGAGTGTTTAATGATTTTTTTTAATAACTTACAATAATTAGTAGGTTAGATTTATTTAAAAAATAAGTAATAATCAGTCAACCCAAATAACCATGTTTAGTTTTTTGATTTAATTTAAAAGTTATTGCTTGTAGACGTTTTTAAATCAAAATTATTTCTAATTTTATTTGTAAACATTTCCTAAACAAAATTTTGATTCGATAATTAATCGAGCTATGGTGTTTAATTAGCGATACCTTCAAATATATTCTTTAAAGAAAAAATTAAGTAAGCAACGTAAATTACCTATTTTCTAAAACGTGCTTAGTGTAATGATTCATTCTACAGTCCTTCTATAAGATAACCCCTGCTGAGACTACCTGCTGTTAGAATTGTAAATGATACCCTTAAGCCCGCTTCACAATGTGCAAACTTTTGTTTACAGAAATTGTGGTGTCCAAGTTTTAAATTTCATGAGTGTACACTATTGTTCATATATCGAAACCTGCATCGTAAATTTTTCAAAAGCGCGACTGTTGTGTTTTGGAGACTTTAACCTACCAAGCGTAAATTGGAACAGCGACGGATCGGGTATCGGAAATACGAAAGTAGCAAGATCATTTATTGAGAACTTGTGCTTACTAAATCTACATAAAAAAAACTCATTTCTAACGTGTTTGGCTCAGTATTGGATCTTGTGATAACAAACTGTGATAACTTGTGCTGTGACTTAGCTCTAAATGCTCTTTTAGCGTGTGATTTGTACCACCCTGCAACTGAGTGTAATTGCGAAACTGCTACACCTATGGTTTTATTTTAAATTTTAAAAGAACCGACTTTGAACTTATCGATAAACTTTTAAGTGAAACTCCATGGGACGCTCATTTCTATAATCGTAACATTGACAGTTGTGTGTTTCTGTTGTATGAACATATTTACAATCTATGTGAGCACTTCATTCCTAAACGCAAGCTACGTAACAAGCCAACATTTCCTCCTTGATTCAACGGAGAGCTAAAATCATTGATAAGCCGCAAAACGTCGAGAACACTTTCTTTATAAGTCAACGGCCAATTTCTCTCATTACTTGACTTTCACCGAATTGAGAAGTGCATGTGTGAGAATAATGAAAAGTACCTTAAAACGCGTTTTGTCATTAACCAATGTTCTCTTTTACATGACGAATTGAATTGACTTAAGTAACTAACGGCAAACATAATGTCAGTTCTGGTGCACACCGCTAAATACATTAAACTACCTATTATTTCCCTATATGGTAATAATTCTTCTAATACTTCACTTGATTTTAATTTTGATCCTAACTGTAAAGGTGTAGCAACCGGTCTGCAATCGGTCATTCCAAATTTAAATAATAGTTTTTGAATATACGCCGTTTGGTCAATAAAAATGTTTCCATTCTTTCTCTTAATTCACATTCCTAATATGTGTGACACAGGACCAAGGTCCTTTATATTTAAATATGGCTTTAACCCATTTTTGATTTCACCCATTAAACTATCATCATCGCTAAATAATAAAACTTGATAACAGTTTTCATTCCAAGCCCGACTTGCTTGACGTAACTCATAAATTGTACTTGATAATTTGCAAACCTTATTTTCAGAACTTTTTACTTTAAACCCTCTGGTTGTCTCATGTAAATTTCCTCTTTTAAAATTCCATTAAGAAACGCCGTTTTTACATCTAAATGATTTACTCGCATATTATATTTTACTGTTAATGCAAACAAAATTGTTGAATGCCTTACTACTGGAGCAAAGGTCTAGCCTTATACCTATAAATTATTTTTCCACTAGCATCAAATTTAACTTTGTACACCCATTTAGATTCGACAAGATTTTTGTTTTCAGGCAAATCTACAAGAATCCATGTATTATTTTTATTTAATGATTCATTTTATAATTCCATTGCCTGTTGCCATTTTTGCCTATTTTCACTCAACATGGGCCTCCTTGTACGTTTCTGGTTCATTACAATTACTAATACCTACATTATACAGAACATGATCTGGATATTGTTTTGCGGTTCTTTTTCTTAAGGGATATCTTCTATCCGTACCCTGATCTTTAATTAAGCTATTTGCGTTATCGACACCATCACTATCAGGCAAAACATCGTCTGAATCAGGATTGACAGTAATTAAACTGGGTTCGTTTGAAATGTTACCAATTTCACTTAAGATTTTTTTTTACTGCTATGTCGTTCTCAAACACTTGGTTTTCTAAACAAGATATAATTTCATTTTCACTTAGAGGTTCTCTTTTATTTTCTATTGATGACTGTAAATTAGTAAGTGACATATTTTCAAAGAAAACGACATTTTTTGCTATTGTTATTTTACTTGGCATACTAGGATCTACTAATTTATAACCTTTCATACACTTGGGATATCCTACAAAGATTTTTGCTTGAGCCTTAAAATCCCATTTCTTTCTTTTTTCTTTTGGAACATGCACAAACGCAATTCATCCAAAGACCTTAAGATTATTTAAACCTACTTTGATTCCACTCCATTTTTCTTCAGGAGTAAAATCAATTAATGCCTTAGTTGGTGACCTATTCTTCAAATAAACAGCGACTTCACACGCATATTGCCAATAGTGCTTGCCTAACCCACTATCACTTAACGTGCTCTTAGGTTTATCAAGTATAGTCCTCACAAATCTTTCAATAACACCATTTTGTTCATGATCGTATGGTACCGATTTTTCATGTTTGATACCATTACTTGTTAAATAATTTTTTAATTCTTTATTTACGTACTCGCTGCCACAGTCTGATCTGATCGATTTAATTTGTGAACCAGATTCTTTTTCAAAATTGACTTTGAATATTTTTAAGTATTTTGATACTTCATCTTTAGAAATCAAAAAGTATGCATAAACTTTTCTAGTGAAATCGTCTTCAAATAATAATATGTAATTATTACCTTGAATTCACTTTATGTTCATTGGACCTACCAAATCTGTATGAACTAATTGTAATTTTTCAGTTGCGCGCCTACTACTAGCTTTTGAAAACGAACCACGTGTCATTTTACCTTCAACGCATGAAATACACGGTTCTAATGGTTCGTTTTCAAAATTCAAACCAATAGATAAAAATAATATTTTTTTTATTTAAAACTTTTGATTTTAATCCTTAATTATTTATTCAGGTAAATTAAAATAAAGTTACATAACTAATCCATTCATTCAAAATATAATTGAAAAATTCATTATGTAGTACGTAAAATCCCTTTAATGTGATCACGGATAATGTTATCAGTCGGTTATTGTTATCATTCTGACTGGGAACCGGACGTTTGAATTAGTTTATATGCATAAACCATCGGATAATGTGCTCAAAAAGTCTGTTATTGTTATCACTTTCGAGGAATTTTGAACACAATAAGCTCTTTTCTAAGTAAATTTATGGTTAAATGTCAGTTTCTTTACAAAACACGTCGCTTATTTTAATCCCTATTCAAAGACTAAAGGCGGATTAATACAGGACAAACATTTAATTTTTCACTTTCAAAGAATATCAAGTAGATAATCTCTTATTTTTTGAAATAAATTGTCAACATTAAGATTTAATTTTCTTTTAAAACCACGTTTCTTTTCACGGAGGGTAGGTGTTTTTGTAAATGTGCACTTAGTTTTATGCATTTAAATCTTAGTGTAGTTTATTTTTGTTATTCGTACAATGTCGACTAAAAAGAATCGATCTATAGTTAAAAGAAAAAGCAGAAATTATCGAAAAGTACGATAAATTGCCAAAAATGGGTCAAAGAAATGCAGCCACGCAATTGAGAATATGAGAATATCGCAACCTTTGCTGTGCAAGATTTTATATTGTATAACTAATATGTAATACATATAGGTATGTGCGTAGTTCATTAAGAAATAAAACCACTTGAAATTAGGATTTTCTAAAATTTTGATAGTTTTTCTATAATTCCCTTATTGTTATCAGTTGGTTAATGTTATCAAAATGCATCTGGCCCAAAGTGATCACATTAAGCGGATTTTACTGGTTGAATATCGCTCCTCGAAACACTTGAAAATTGGTTTTTCAATCGCATAGCACTCGGGTCAGCTCGGGGGTTGGGACATAATGTTCTGCTCCTGTATCGGTCAGGGAATCCTCGTGTTTCATTTCGTTCGTCTTGGAATTATTTTGCTTGTAATGAGTTATAGAATCGTTACTGTACCGTATACATCTTTCAATTTTATTGAATATTACGATCGTACCATCGTATAGACAGTAAGACAGTATTTTAAAGTATTGAGTGAGCTGGAAAAGTGTAAATTATAGTATTTGAAGTATTTAGTAAGCTGAAAAAATGTAAAAAAACCGTGTGATACTTAAAAATTATTTCTGACTGTTTGTGCGAAACAAGATTTACGAAATGAGTTTGCGTGATCGTGATACCGGTAGAAAATTTGAGTCAGGTAGTTCAAAAAGGAAACGAGCTATCAAAAGAAATCAGGTAAAAGAAAATCTACGTGGATCTTTATATAAATATATAAAAAGTGATGATCAAGAAACCTCTACAAAACATTTATTGACTGAAAGTGACTCTAATCCTGATCCAGCTGAAAACATTCCTTCCACATCATCATGGGTGCCGCCGCCGTCATCAAGTAAAAACAGCGAGGACGAGGATGAATTAACTACATCATTGTCTCTTAGGTCACCAGTGCCGCCGTCAACGCTATCCAGTCAAGAACACGAATCTGAGCCCAAGTCTATGTCTACATCCCTAACTGGTGTAATGGAAAATCTAAATCCTCAAAATGACCCCGGTTTGTGGCCCATAACAATTACTGATGTAGACCGAACTGAGATTGTATTAAAAGGTCCGATCCGGGTTAAAGTTGATTTATTTCCCGTAAATAATAATGGACGACGATTCAGCGAATATCATTATAATAAGATATTAGTTAACGGAGAAAAGTTTGACCGACGCTGGATGATTTATTCACAAACAAAGGATGCCGTTTACTGCTTTCCGTGTCGAATATTCGGCCTAGAAAATACAAAGGTTGGTTCAAGTGAAGGAGTGTGTGATTGGAAACACTTGGGTGATTACCTAAAGTCTCACGAATCTACTCGAAAGCACAAAAATTGTATGTTGAAATGGATTAATTTAGAGAATGGTTTAAAAGCTCTTCCACTATTGACTCCTTGGCCCAGTCACAAATTGAACAAGAAAGGCAACGTTGGAGAGATATTTTAGAACGATTGCTCGCAATTGTAAATTTTTTAGCATCTCACAATTTGGCCTTCAGGGGACATAGAGAGAAGTTAACATCTGATTCAGATTCGAGTGAGACAAGCGGCAACTTTATAGATTTAGTAAAGTTAATAGCCCGATTTGATCCAGTGCTGAGACTTCACCTAAAACAAGTAAAGGATAAGACGATTAATGACCATTATATGGGAAAAAATATTCAAAACGAGCTCATACAATTGATGGCAAGTCATGTGAAAGCTCAAATTGTTGAAAAAATAATAAATAATAAATATTATTCGATTATTCTTGATTGCACACGCGACGTTTCTCGTGTTGAGCAACTTTCAATTATTATAAGATTTTTTAATAAAAATAAAGCTGAAATTGAAGAACATTTTATTGGTTTCTTAGCCGTCGAAAAAACCACAGGTGAGAGTTTGACTAATTATATAATCACAGAATTAGAACAGTTAGGCATATCATTGCAAAACTGCAGGGGTCAAGGATATGACAATGGTGCCAATATGCGTGGTGAAAAAAGTGGTGTTCAAAAACGTATACTTGAAATTAATCCACTTGCTTATTTTCTACCTTGTGGAAGTCATAGCTGGAATCTCATACTAGGAGATGCAGCATCGTCTTGTGTTCAAGCAAAATCTTTTTTTGGTTTGTTACAAAGGTTGTATACTCTATTTGCCGGCTCAAGTCAGAGGTGGGCAATCTTAAATGCTCATGTAAAATCGTTAACGCTAAAACCTCTTTCTGAAACTAGATGGGAGTGCAGGGTAGCATCGGTGAAGGCTGTTAAATACCAACTAAGCGATATATGCGATGCTTTAAAGGATTTAGCAGAAAATACAACAGATTGTCAGTTGGTCAGTGAATGCCTTTCTATAGAAAAGGAAATAACTACCTATGAATTTGTAGTTTCGCTTGTCATATGGTATGATATTCTTACAAAAACAAATGTTATAAGTAAAATGTGGCAAAGTGAAAACATGCACTTAGATGTGGCTATACAACACCTAGACGCATTCACGAGTTGGCTCGATAATTATCGAGAAAATGGTTTTCGGTCATCTCTTATAACAGCGAGAGAAATAGCCGAGAAAATGATATTGACAGACAGTTCAAAGAAGTCAGAAGACGACGTAAAAAGGCATTTTGATTATGAAGGGAAGATGAACCTCATGAAGTGAATGCGGAAGAGATTTTCAAAATAAACTATTTTTATGTTATTGTCGACAATGTGCGCGCAAGCTGCCATCCTAGGTTTGAGGCACTTAAACATCATGAGAGCATATTTGGTTTCATGTATAATATAAAAAATTAAAGGAAATTAGTGATAGTGAACTTTTGAAGCAATGCAAGGACTTGCAAATATCTATGACGGTAGGAGAATCATGTGATATTGATGGAGATGAATTGTACGAAGAACTGAATATGTTCATCCGTGTGTATGAAGGAAACGACGACATTATCTCGGTGCTGAAATACATAATTGAAACAAAATTAACTGAAGTTTACCCCACTATCGAAATAGTCCTAAGAATTATTGCCACAACACCTGTTACAGTTGCGTCTGCTGAAAGGAGTTTTCGAGGCTTAAAATTATTAAAACATATTTGAGGAATTCCATGACACAAGATCGGCTTTCCGCTCTTGCTATTCTTTCAATCGAAAATGACGTAGCTCATTCATTAGATTATTGTGCTTTAATTAAAGATTTTAGTCTTAGCAAAAGCCGCAAACATCAATTTTAAAAGTTATCATCTCTGTATTTGTTAATTTTGTAACCCTTTCAATGTAAAATATTTTAAAACCTAAATTACTTTAGCTTTTCTCGTCAAACATGACAAATACCTAAACCAAACAACCAGACCTACTTTCGCATCACATACTTTTCAGGAAGAACAAAGGGCCTCGCAAAGACCTGCCGCCCGGAGCCTCGCAATCGGTAAGGCCGCCGCTGAGTTTTCAATAAGCTGAAAGAAGATTATTACATTTTTTGAAACATTTTCGGAGTGAATCGAAAAACTACGTTTGCATACTTTCTTACGGTCAGGCAATATTTTTATTGAATATAAAATGATTATAAGTCTGACCACGGTACAAACTCAGTCTTATAACTATTATATGTCCAATTAGTAAGAATCGACTTTAATGTGTTTAATAGGAGAAACTTCATTACATCATGATCATAAACAATTAAAGAAATGCATTAATTTTGAGGGTAGGCTTCCAACTATAACTACATTTTTAAATATACTTAAATTAAACACTACCTAAATGTAATTTTTATTATTTTAATAAATTATAAAAAAGTAAATGTTTTACCTATTACCTATCATAATCAAGTGCTCTTATAAAAATTATATGATTGTTGTAAACAAATGCTTTATCGACAATATTCGAACGCGGAAAGCTTTTATTTCCTTTAATAAATTTTGACACAAATGTTACAATACTGAACGGTGAAGTGAACATTAGGTACAGTAAAATCAGAACAAACGTAAAATTTTTGTTTAAAATTACTAAACATTTTGTTTTCAGTAAACGGTAATCAATAGAAAAATAATTAATTTAAGGTCAACGGAAAAAATTAATATGCCCCTCGGAAAAAGTGCTTTTTAATAACCTCGCCTGTTTCAGTCTCGTACATAAAAGTGCACTTTTTTGTCCTTGTTACGTAAATAACTATTTTTAAATCTTTTTATATCTAATTTATAAACACCATTAATGCATCCAGCAGTTGCTATGACTTCGCCTTTTACAGCAATATTATTTGTAGAATAGATACTGTACCAATTTTTATCAAATACAACAACATTATTATTATCAACTAATTTACTAGTCTAGTCTCGGATTTGCTGAAATAAAGTCGTGTATAACTTCGCTCTTTACTAATTTTTAATTATTCAATTATTTTTAAGAGTTTTAAGTGTTAAAGTGCATTGGATAATTGTGTTTATGAGAACAATAGATAACAATGTATTAATAAATAACAGTGACCATAAAGAGGTACATACGTGTATTTAAATTTTTACTTATTGATATCGATAAATAACAAATTCGTGACCTCCAAAATTGCAACACACGAATTTAACAATCGCAAAGAATGCCGATATCCCATATCTAAAATTGAGATTCATTGATATTTAACAACGCGTAGCAGTAATTGTATTAAATAATTTACCATTCTTAATGTGTAGCTTAAATGAACACTGAAAAATTTAAAAGCAATACAAGACAACGTGCAATTAGTTCACCGCAAATAACCGAATTTTTCAAACGTAAAAGAGAGGAAGAAATATTATTGGAAACAATCATCTAAAAAATCTGAAAGTAATACACAAGCTATCTTACAGAACAGGGAAATGGAGGAAGTATTAAACGCCATAGGAAACCTAAGAAAAGAAACAAAGCAAGGGTTTGATGAAAATAGGCAATTACAACAGTAAATTAAGCAAAGACAAGAAGAATGTAACTTAGAAAAAAAACAGCTAAATGAAAAAATAGAAAAATTGGAAAATTATATTGAAACTCAAGAAAAACGGAAAAAGAAAAACTGTGTTATCATTAAAAATATGCAAGTTGGCGAAGAACAAATTAGTCAAGAGGTAGTAGAACAGTTTATCGAAGCGCGAATTGGAGTCAAGGTTACAGTAATGGAAGCATACAAAATAGGAAAGGAAAAACAAAGAAACTACATTAAAGCCAAATTTCAAACCTTCCAAGAAAAGATGTCAGTAATGTCTAATAAAAACAAACTTGCAGGAAGTAGGGTGTATATTGACAACGACTACATAATTAAGGAAATGGAAATTCAAAAAGCGATACATGAAATAGCAAAAAAAGAAAGATCTTTAGGTAAAAAAACAAAGATACTTTATCAAAAGTTAGTCATAAACGACGAAGTGTTTGTTTGGAACCATCACGACTGTAGGCTCAAAAAGAAAGAACAAGTTTTGTCCTCAAAAAACTAAGTACAAAAGAATCACGTTATGTAGAGACCAATAGCGAAGTGTGTGAAACAACAGAAATATCTATGTTTTATTGGAACTGCCAAGGTTTTTTCAGTTTTTATAATAAACTAAGTGTTAAGGAATTAAGAAAACTTTTGGATTTCGACACAATTTGTTTATGTGAAACATGGATTGTAAAACATGATTTACCATTTATTTTTAGTAATTCTTATTATGTTCTTTGTAGTTTAGCAACTAAAGAAAAAATTTTGGGCAGAGCTAGTGGTGGAATCCTTATTTTAATTAAAAAATCACTAATTTGTACGAAAATCATAATTAACTGTATATGTAATAATAGTTTCTCATTATTTTTAAGAATTAAAATTGCTTCTTTGTATTACATAATTAGCTGTTGCTATCTTAAACCCAGTTGCGACAATAAAATAGCAATTGAGTCACTAGACGAAACTATACAAAATATTATTTCCACTTATAAAAACGATAAATTTATTATTGGAGGATTTTAACACCAGAATAAGCACCTTAAATTCTTATGATGACGCTCAATCGGAATATGTAGGATGTTTGTTTACCAGTTGAATTTCGAAAGACTTAAAGGAAACGCGCAGAGGAAGATTGTTAGTAGAAACTATGGAAATATATGGTTTGTGGGTTCATAATGGCAGAACACAAGAAGAGACACACCAGGTGAATACACGTTCATTAACCACTCAGGGAATAGTACAGTCGATTTAATCTGGGTTAATTTTGAAACCATTGAGGCAGTTAAAAAATTTCGCATAAATGATGAAATACTAGTTTCGGATCATCTGGGCTGTAAATTGAATATCGCCATTTTAAATTAGCTCAAGTCGGTCCATAACATTAAAAAAAAAGATAAAATTAAGCTAATCTGGGATGAACAGAAAATCGTATCTTATTCTAATATACTTGACATCGCAATAAATAATTTATCAAAAAATCTAGAAGATACTGAACATGCTAGCACATTTTTCACAAAAGCAATGTACAGGACATTTTATAATCAAAAAGCCGTGGTATGATAAAGAATGTTATCAAGCAAAAAAGAACTAAAACACAAACTAAAACAATACAAAAATACATTAAATATCCAGGTAACTGATTATGTCATTGAAAGGACACGCTTCAAACATTTACTCAAAATGAAAAAACTGAGTTATGAAAATTATGTAAAAACGCAAATTACTCTAAGTTCAAACCCAATAAATTTTTGGCAAAAGATTAGAAAATAAAAAAAAAGAAGAAGAACTTTGTCGATGACATAGATATAGAATTATGGCAAAAACATTACAAATAATTTTATACTACGCAGTTAATTAAGGATACATTATTTCTGGATGCAAGGCACCCTTATTTGGATCAACGCATTACAAAACAGGAAATATATCAAGTTCTTAAAAATTCGAAGAACGCCAAAGCTACAGGACCAGATGCCATCCTAAAAGAATTTTTTAAGCATATGCCAATAAGCGCCATTGAATTTATGGAATCGTTATTTAACAATATATTTGAATCATCAAACATGCCAGAATCTTGGTGCAAAATTAAAATGTTTCATTTACATAAAGGCGGTGATCGTAATACTCTAGAAAACTACAGAGGAATAGCAATCATAAATCATATAACAAAGTTATTTACACAGATTTTGTACAATAGATTATACAAATTTTCTGAAAGCTGTAATCTTCTGCGAGAATGTCAATCGGGTTTTAGGAGAAACAGAAGCTGTGAAGATAACGTGTTTGTACTGAATACTGTAATAAACAACTCAATCCGACTGAAACGACGGAAAGTCTATGCTCTTTTTGTGGATTTTAAGAAGGCTTTCGATAGCGTTAACCACGCCGTTTTATGGCAAAAATTATACAGCATCGAAATAAGTACTTAATATATTTGCATATTGCAGTCACTCTACAGCCAGGCGCATTTAATTAATCTGAAGAAATAAAATCACTAAAGGAGTTCTTCAAGGAGATCCTCTCCCTTTTTTTTTTTTTTTATAAAAAAAAAAAAAAAAAAATTTTTTTAAAAAAAAAGAAAAAAAAAAAACAAAAAAAAAAAAAAAAAAAAAAAAATTATTATAAAAAAAAAAAATAATTATTTTTTAAAAAAAAACAATTAAATTAAAAAAAAAATTAAAAAATTAAAAAAATAAAAAAAAAAAATTTATTATTAAAAAAAAAAAACAAAAAAAAAAAAAAAAAATTTTATTAAATATTTTTTGTACCCTCTTCTATTCTCTTTTCTAATAAGTGACATCAAAATATTTTTTTATAAAAAAAAAAATTATAGGACAACAGAGAGAAAAAAAAAAAAAATTTTTTTTTTTTTTGTTAAAATATTATTTTTTTTTTTTTTATTATTATTTTTTTAAAATTTTATTAAATTTTAAAAATTTAAAAAAAAATTATTTTTTTTTTTATATTAAAAAAAAAAAAAAAAAAAAAAATATTTTAAGATAGGGTTGTATGGTGGTTATACAGGGTGTTTCATTAATCAGTACAGAAAATGAAACTGGAGATTCCTTGCAAAATTTAAAGGGGGGTTTAACATAAAAAAAAATTCCTTAAAGCCTCCCTGAAGAGTTAGACAATCTGTAGCAATGCTAGGTAGCGTTAACGGAAATTTGTTCAAAAGAATAAGAGCCTGTATTCAAGAAAATGGTGCCCATTTTGAACACTCTCTGAAATAATATTGTTAATTTAAATTAAAATGATAGTTAATAATAATATTGTTATTTATGTCAAACTTGCATACGCAACTTATTAATTAAAAATTCTGCAAGTTCGCTTAATTTATTTTTGGTGAAAAAGTATTGAGTTTACGTGAAATTTTTAAGAGACAAAAAGTTTTTAATTGAATTGGCCCTCCAAAATCTGAATTTTAAAATTGAAAAAAAATTAGTTAAAAAGTTCTGGTAAAAAACTCTAAGGGGTAGTAAGACTCACCCCTTGCAGAGAACAAGGGTGAATAAAATTATGAAATTATGGAGGCTTCTTGGTAGTAGTATTTGAATGTTTAGATTTCTTTTTTTATTTCAAGTCATTTCAGAAAAAAATCGATTAATGTGAATTTTTAGACATCTTTAAGGGGCTGTAACTCTTCAGGGGAGGCTTTAAGGAAATTTTTTTTTATGTTAAACTCCCCTTTAAATTTTGCAAGGAATCTCCAGTTTCATTTTCTGTACTGATTAATGAAACACCCTGTATATTAAAATGTGCTTTACAATTTTTGAAAAGAGTATCTGTACAAAACAACAATAGACTGCCTGCCATTGCTTTCAAGAGACTGCTACAGTTACACGAAAACAATGAACTAACTAATTATACAAGTTCGAAATTTAACTATGTATCTCAAGTATATTCTTTTATCTATAGTTTCTGTAACTTTAAAATAAAATTAAATAAGATAGATCAGCAACTAATCGATATAGTTCTTCGAAACTTTCGCAACAAATCACATTACGACGACTGGAATAAAATTTTATTTAGCATCTACACACCGATGTACGAACACCTTTTTGCTGGCAACCCACTTGATTATACAAATGCATCTTACATCACTAGCATGCTATCAATGGAAAATAAGCGAACAATGATTCAAATGAGACTGGGAAATCAGAGGACAATAATAGTATATTATACACCAAGGTTGTGAAGTCTGTCATTATTGCCTTAGCACCCCGAGCAAAATAAGGTGCGTAGACAATAGTGGACTTCACAACCATGGTGTATATACTATTTTTTCTACTACTAGCCAAATTTAAGCGAAAAATAAACATTTTTCTTGTAAAAATCAAGTAGCACAGGAATGCAAATAAATCAAAAAGCATTAAAAGCTACATACGTTGATAAACCAACTGCAACTGATTCACTAAACACTTGTGTGACATATTTCACCTTCATTTTCTGAAAATTATTCGGAGTAATATGTAAATTAGTTGATTTAGGAGCCAATCGCAGCGGTTTAGATTTGTCTGATATGTAGAAATTTTTAATGTCTTTCCAAGATGCTTTTTGTTATTAAAGATTATATCGTATTTAATCAAGTTATTTTGCACCGACTTCAATAAATAGGAGACATCGTAGAAATAATAGATTTTCTTATCGTTTACGAGAAGGTTTGGTTTTTCAGGTGATACATATATTCTTTTAATTAGGCTTAGAAAATTTTACTACTGCCCTAACATTCGCACCGCATTGTAATTGTAGCTTTTCTATGCAGTCTAATACTATCGACTTCAATTTGTCACCTTTACATATCGTATTTGTAAAGATGTAGCACAAGGGTTGTTTAACTTTTTATATATAACTCTAACCATGATCACGTAGCAGTTTGAGCTGGCAAAAATTTAAAACCTACTTTAAAATTAACATTTTGGGGCTCGTAAAATATAATTTTAGTGAAAATTGTTTGTATTCCTCTATTTATCTCCTGCTTCTTAGTGGTTTATTTTTAAGTCCACTTCGGCTGTCACAATTTGTGCTCTGCTTTCGGAAAGTAATCGTTAGGAGATGTTAACTTCAATTGAAGTGCTTTTCACGTTGCAATTTAAGAATGTTCCTCCGTAATTTTCTTTACCTAAGAGTATTTGAGCTGCAAGCTTGAGTAGTTTTGGTATAGCTAGAGATGTTAACGGGCATTTATTGCTTCGCCAATATACCTTGCATCATTTGAATATTGGGTTTCAGAAATTGACACTTGTAATTCATTTAGGAATGGCAAGTGTTCACCACATACTCGTTAAGTTTTTAGAGTCGAGATTTTTATGCAACAGATCGGACCTTCCAGATTCTGTTAACCATTCAAAATACCTACAACAAAATGTTTGTAATTTACTTAAAATTCTTGATGTAACTTAACTCGCCTGGTTAAATCCCCTTTGGGAAACCTGAAAAAACTAATTCTACCATCATATTTAATAAATAAATATAAATTCAGGTTATTCTTAGATTCTCAAAAACATTGAAATTGTCCATTATTAACCTAGGTCAACAATAGAAAAAATTATTAACCACTAATAGAGAAATTCAACTTCTCAGTTGGCTAGGAGACGCAATAATTGTCCACTTCACAGCTAGTAGTAGAAAAAAATATTTACCCGTTTGTCTACGCATAAAATCCTTGTCAATACTAAGTGTTCGCTGTGCAATACGGATAACTTGGAAACCCTCTCACATGTTTTGTTGTCATGTCCAATCTACTGTCATATACGAAGCAAGTATTTAAGTGACTCTGAGAAAATTTCCGATATCGAAATCCTAATTCAAAATAACGATAAAAAATGTATCATACGATATAATAACTGTATAAGAGAATGTTTAAGTTTAAGATCTTTTTTATTACAAGAATAATTGATATCTTTTTTTTTTTTATTATTCACAATTATATTTTACTTTATTCTAATATTGTTTTATAGTGAGTTTTCAAATTTTGTGTGTAGACTCTTTGTTTATGTACTTGTAATGTACGAAAGAAGAATGAACTTATTATTATTATTATTAACTAATTTACTAACAGATAATCAATTTGTTGAGAAGTTTGGAACATAAATTATATCTTTTACTACTACAATCTTGTTGTTTTTTAAATTAATTGTGATATTACCTTGCCCTTTAGCATTTAATTTGTCACTGTTAGCAATGGTTACAGTTTTATGGTTACTTTTATTTGAAAATTTGTCAAACAAATTTTCATTTTTAGAGAAGTGACTTGTCGCTCCTGAGTCTACATACCATCCCTCAGCTTCTACTGTTGCAGACAATGCTGTCAGCCAGTTAAATGCCTCATCCCCTTTTATATTACTTTTGTTACTTACAGGTTTATTCTTGTGGACGGTATTATTTTCGGATTGTGACCTCGCTTTTCCCTTAAACCATCAACGTTTTGGGGGGTGATTGAACTTCCCACAGTGTACGCAGGCTTGATTGTTTGGTGGCAAATTCATCCTTCTATGTTGCGGTTGACTAAATCTTCTCGGTGCTGTTTTATTCTTTGTTCCAATAGATTGGTTGACTTGATTATATTCATGTGTTCTTGAATACTCCTTGGCAGAGAATGCTGTACCATTATTGTGTTCCTTATTGGCAGTTTCTCTTTCTCTAGCTTTGGCAATTAGTTCTGACCCTACTTCATCGGCACTTAGATTTTTTATGTTATGTTTTAAAAGTTTCATATTCTTGTGGAAGTCCTTTTAGCATTAAAACAACTATGAGGTCGTCTTCCATAGGTTTACCCATTTCTTGTAATTGGTTAAAGTCTGTATACTATAGGCGCGGAGTAATAAATCATAATTGCTTGAAATAATTCTTTATTTTCTTGTGAAAGCGGTACTTCTACGGTTAAGTAAAACCAATAAATTCTAACCAAAATACGATCATTGTGCCGCTCTTGCAGCATATCGACCCATCTAGGGTCTGAGAACAATAGTTTAATCTGTGTAAACACGTTGCCATCAGCCCAGGTACTGACGATACGAGAATCATATCCGTAGATGTGGGTATTATACCAAGATACAAAAATAATGGTATATAATACGTAAGAAGTAAAATTTGTAGATTCCACAAAGTAAGGATTGAAACAATAAAAGAAACCACATAATAATTCATATCAAGGTAGATTTTACTATTATAATATATTTACCTATTAAAAATATGATTTTCCAAACGTATCAGGTACCTACGCCACTGCAATACGGGAGATTCGATAATTCTGACAGCTTTATTACTCCGCGCCAATAGTATACTGAGTATAGGTACTTCTTTAAATTTTATGACGTGATTGTCCATACTTTCATGACTGTTTAATTTTATATCTAATAATTGGTCTAAAAGTATTAATCTTCTGTTAATTCCTTTATCATCGTAGATTTTTAATAAAATTGACCACGATTCGTGCGCTGATTTCGAGTTTCGGATGAGTAATTTCGGCCCATTTTCTACACTGAGTGCTATTTTAGCTCTAGCACGTTGCTCCTTCTTTTTGTCTGCACATAGGGGGTTACCTTCTTTGTCTAGTTCAATGCAATCGTATAAATCTTCATGAATTAGGCACATTTCCATATCATATTCCAAGATTGGTAGTTTCTATCCCTTTTAATTTTTGTATATTCGGGATCGAACTTACAAAGGTCGCCATTGTTGATACCGTTGCTATTTCTTTTGTTACTTTTACTTCCGTGTCTGACCCCGAGCTATTATGAATATTTTATTTTATAATGGTAATCTTCTTATAGCGTGATCTGAGCACATAACCTTTTATTTTAATAGGCTTTGTAATTGAACACACAAACCAATAACATTCAAAAAAGGAACTTATTCTTACAACACAACATTGACAGACTAAAAAAAATAGAGAGGGTGTCACTTCCTTCCTCGTATTTTAAAATGTATACACGTTGCCAAACTTAAAAAAGTATTAAAGATCATGTTGAAATAATATTCCAACATTGTAAAAATGAAAAAGTTGCTTAAACTGATGTAGCAATGATAATTCCCACCATAATTGTCATGATAAGGTGAAATGTGCAAATTGCATTTAAATATTTACAATCTGTCTTCGATCTTAGTTAAGGCGGTGCCCAGTGTAATAGTTGCACTACTAACAAAACTTGTAAATCTTTGTATTTCATCATCTACTTTCCCGGATGCGTTTAAAATATGCAAGGTTATTCCCTTACTTAAACATGGCAATTCAAACGAATTGAACAATTATTGTCCTATTTAATTAATGCCAATTGTATCTAAAGTATTTGAAACCGTTTTTTGCGAAGAACTTCTCGCATATTTCGAAGTGAATAATTTACTATTTAACAACCAATGAGGATTTCAAAGAGGAAGATCTACTATTGGGGCAGTGCTAAGTTTTATAAATGATTGTATTTTGTCCTTTGAAAATAGAAATTTTATGTATGCATCTGTAGCGTCTCACCTCAACTGTAATTGGTTTTAATAAATAATATACAAATAATTGTTTTTATATATTGATTATTTTTGACACTACAAACATCAAGGTAAAAAACTCAAAACTTATCACTGATTTACAATAATTTAAACTTGTATTGACACAGCTGGCCAGCGTTTTTCCATACCCTACAATACTCTCTCCCTCAATAAGAATGGTATTTGACTAACTTTTTGGGAAACGTAACTTTTCAACCCGAACGTGTTTTGACAACATGTTTGTCCTGGATTTTGGAGTTACCCATTAAATCAGATTTTAGTATGCATTTGTTTAGGTTAATAGGGGAGGTCGATGTCGTGTTTTTATATGTCGGAATAAATTTTGTATGCGGGTTGTCTTGATCAGATGAGACAAAAAGGCCGGTTTTAACCTGTCTAAATCAATTTATTGAAACTGTTCTTTTACCTATTTCGAATTTGAAATAATTTTTGTTTCTTTAAACCACGCGAAAGGAATCATCATATGGCGTTTTGAGCGAATTTTTAACAGAATCATCTCTGATGAAAACGTGTGTACAATCGGTTTTTGTTTATGAAAATTGATTTGCGGTTTCTGATGGTGATTGGAACTGGTTTACGATTGTTCAGTGATTATTTTAAATTCTGGGTAAATTAAGAAATATCGTCTTGTCCACGACTAGCCTCAAAGAATTCTCCGGGGAGTCTTAAAGAAGTTCCGTAAACCATTTCTGCTGGGGTGGTTCCTAAATGATCCTTGATTGCGCAGCGTAGTCTCAATAAAACGCTAGGTAATATTTGTGTCCATTTATTTGCATTATGACATCTAAGTGCTCCTTTCATTGTGCGATGAAAACGCTCGATCATGCCATTGGAGTGTGGATGATATGGTGATGTGCGAATTCTTGTGATGCCTAGTAATTTTGTGAGAGAGGAGAAAAGTGAAGACTCAAACTGGCTTCCCCGTTCTGAGGTTATTATCTGAGGAACACCAAAACGGGCAATCTAATTTTTGTATAAAGCGGGCGCTACTGTATCTGCATTACTATCGTGTAAGGGAATAGCTTCCGCCATCTAGAAAACCCATCAATGCACGTTAAACAATAGACATAACTATTTGTTTTAACGGACCAAGAAGGTCTATATGAATGTGACTGAATCGTAATTTAGGTAAAGCAAATACATCAATAACATTTCAGTTGTGACGAGAAATTTTGGCTTTTTGACAATTAATACAGCCTTTTGGCAAACTTTGCACATTTTTGTTGAGGTTAAACCACACGAAGTGTTTGTTAATTACTTTCATCGTGGCTTTAGCTCCGAGGTGTGCTAAATTGTGAAACTCATCAAAAACTTTTTTCTAAATTCAAGCGGTACGTACGGTCGCAAAACATTTGTCGTTGTGTCATACAGGATAGTTACCTCAGTCCCTGGAACTTTGATCGGCTTAAGCTTTAACAAAGATCCCAAAAGATTCAAATTTTTTAAAAAACACTCTTTTGTGCTAGTCCCATTGCTTTGAATTCGATGGAGCCTGAGATTGAGATCATCTCGATGCGTGACAGTGTGTCAGCGACAAGATTATTTCTTCCAGACATATTTCTCAAATCACAAGAGAATTGGCTTATGAAGTCCAGTTGACGCGCCTGCCTGGGAAAAGTTTCATCTGTCTTCTTTGAAAATGCATGTAT
Organism: Abscondita cerata; assembly: GCA_030710515.1. Classification (NCBI taxonomy): domain Eukaryota; kingdom Metazoa; phylum Arthropoda; class Insecta; order Coleoptera; family Lampyridae; genus Abscondita; species Abscondita cerata. The sequence continues at coordinate 223,067 of JALBCR010003237.1, forward strand.
TAACGGATTGTCATTAGTAAAGATTGCAAAACGTCGTCCCTCTAACATAAATCTAAAATATTTGATTGCACTATAAATAGCCAAAAGCTCTCGGTCGTACGTGCTATAACGTTTTTGGCAACTATCTAATTTCTGAGAGTAAAAACCTCAAGGTTTTAACTAACCATCTTTGATTTGGTGGACTACTGCACCGATTCCTAGGTCAGATGCGTCTGTAGTTAAGGTTATAAATGCTTTACCGTCAGGGTGCGCCAGTAAAGTTGCATTGGCAAGCTCGTCTTTCAATTGGGTAAAATATTGTTTTTCTTTTTCAGATAACACAATTGCTTGCTTTGTTTTGGGGCGTCCCTTTAGATGCTCATTTAAGGAAATTTGAATTTCTGCGGCCCGAAGAATAAATCGTTTAAAAAATTGACGATGCCAAGAAAACTTTTTAATTCTGTTATGTTTTTTGGTTCTGGAAATTTTTTTATTGATTCTACTTTATTGGGAAGAGGATAAATTTCTTCCTCGGTCACCCGATGTCCCAAAAACTTTACTTCAGTTTGTGCCAGTTTGCATTTGTCCGGATTACCTACTACACCATAAGTTTTCAGTGTATGAATCAATTATTGCAAATTACACATGTGCTCCTCTTCTGAAGATGAAGCTACCAAAATATCATCCAGGTAAAGAAAGCAGAACGATAGGCCATTGAGAACTTCCATCATAAAACGTTGGAATGTTTGTGCCGCGTTGCACAGTCCGAATGTCATGCGAGTGAATTCATATAACCCAAAGGGGGTGATAATTGCTGTTTTTGGGAGATTACATTCCTCAATTGGAATTTGGTTGTAGGCCCTGATAAGGTCAATTGTAGAAAATATTTTCTTTTCGGCCAAAAAATGAGTGAAATCATGCAAATGAGGAAGAGAAAATTTATCGGGGATGGTATTAGCATTTAATCTGCGATAGTCACCACAATGACGCCAATCACCATTTGGTTTTTTAACCATATGAAGAAGACTGGCCCAAATGCTTTTGGAAGAGCGGCAAATCCCCCGTTCGACCAAATAATCAAACTTTTTTTTTGCTGCAATCAGTTTTTCTGAGTCAAGCCTTCTTTCCTTTGCGACAACCGGTGGACCTTTCGTAGAAATATGGTGTGTCGTTGAGTGTAAGATTGGGGTTGTAAATAGATTCTTGGTAATAACTGTTTTAAATTGTGCGAGTAATTTATTGAAATTCGTTACGGTACTGACCAGATAAGGAATGCCTCATTCGACGGCGCGGATAAAACCTGTTTTTGTTAAGTTGGTCGATGAGTCTACTAAGCGCTAATTTTGTAGATCTACCGATAAGAAAAAATAATGTAAGAAATCTGCACCTATAATAGGTCTTTCGACATCGGCCACTACAAAAGACCTGAGCCCAGACTTTTTATCGTGAATGAATAGGCAAAACTCTTTAGGGCCGGTATCACTAGTCGCCTCGTCTAATGATGGACCCAATCGTTTCCCCGATTATCTGGGTGATTACATGGTTTTTTGCATTTATAAGCTCTATTTCCAAACTTTTTGTGATATCAACACCGACTCTTAAACCTAGAGGTTCTAGAACTCGATCTATTTTGTCTGAAAGGTGAAGGTGAAGGACTCCTATTTCTAGTGACCACTATTTGGTCCACTTTTAAACACAGCTCAGCTAACTGTGTCTCAAGATTAGTTACACTGGGTTTTTCTTTCTTCTGTTCTGCGACAAAGAGTTTGGGATCTTCTGTTATTTCTGAGATTTTGTCTGCTAGTAGTGCTAATTTTGATAATTTTTCACTGGAAACCGAGAGCACGGCCTGCACTTATGTAGGTAGGCGTTGTAGCCATAAAGACTTCAGAAATTCATCATCAAGTTTGCAGTGTGCCAGATCTCTTATCTCTCTTAGTAAGAAAGATGGACATTTGTCTCTCCCAATTCAAGTTCCTGTAGAAGTTTTTTAATCTTTTTTTCTTCAGAGTCTGCGAATTGTTCTACCAAGCGGGTTTTGAGGGCTTGGTGCATGTTCTCTTTCGGAGGTTTGAGGACTAAATCGCTGGCAACAGCCAACACATCGCTTTCAATCGCGCCGACTACACGTTGAAATTTAGTCACGTCTGTTGTAATGTTACTATTAATAAACTTTGACTCGACCACAACTCCGGATTTGCTCCTAAAAGGTGGTGCCTTTACAGACACTCTAGCAAACTCTTTCCGTTCCATTTAATGAAATTTGTTAAAACTTCAACGGTACTTACGAACAATATATTGTTGTTGAATGTCGGGGTCAACAACGTAGCGTCTCACTTCAATTGTATTTGGTTTTAATAATGTACAAATAATTTTTTTTTATATTGATTACTTTTGACACTACAAACATCAAAAACTCAAAACTTATCACTCAGCAACAATAATTTAAACTTTTGTATTGACATAGCTGGCCAGCGTCTTTTCATACCCTACACATCTTTTTTAGATCTTACTAAAGCTTTTGATTGCGTTTCGCCAGATATTCTATCAAAAAAAATTATCTTGCTACAAAATTAGTACTAACAGTTGTGCCTTGATTGAATCTTTTCTATCCAATCGACAAGAATGTGTAATGAAAGATGGAATTGCATCTGAGCTTGTCCCAATTGCACTGGGAATATCTCAGGGCTCAGTATTGGGACCTCTGTTATTTCATATTTTTATTAATGATTTGCCTGATTACACTCAACCTGAAAAAACAATTTTTTTGCAGATGATACTATGATATACTGCAAGGATTCTTCCTTTGAGCAAGTCGTATTATTAAATAGCGAGACGAAATCAAAAGCCAACAAATGGTTTAGCATTAACAATCTGTTAATTAACAATATTAAGACTGTAAATATGGTTTTAAGCTTAAGAGATTTTGATCTAAAAGATTTTAAAGTATAGTATACTAGATTTCTAGGCATATATATAGATTATAAGTTAACTTGGACCCAGCACAGTAAACATGTTGATAAATTGAACAAATCTCTATATTTGCTTAGAAATTTAAAAAAATTGCTTGTCAACTTCAATGCTTAGGTCTGTCTATTTTTCAGTATTTAATTCGCATTTATCTTACGGTCTTTTAATTTGGGTATATGCGCCATGTAAAAAAAAAGGTTTTTTCAATACAACGGAAAGGAATAAGAATCTTAGGAGGTATAGGTTATAGGGGACTGCAAATAGTTATTCATAAATTTACAAATTATGACATTTCCATGCATGTATATTTTTGAATGTTTAAAAGATTATTACAAGTTTGTTACACACGACCACAACGATTACGACACGAGAATGAAAACGAATCTTATGCATCAATATAACCGACTAGTTACATCACAAAGTGGAAATAGGTATTAAGTTTGCGGTTACATTTATTAACGATTTACCAGACAAAATTAAAGCATTGGAAATCGACAAGTTTGTACATTGCATAAAAGCTATTCTAACTAAAAATGCGTATTTTTGCTGCGATGATTTTTTGCACAATATTAAAAATAATTGTAATTAGCCCATTATATATCTATATTTGTTTTATGTTTGACTTGTGAAAAAATTGTATAATTTAAAGCATCAATAAATTAATAATAATAATAATAATAAATTCATAAATGTTTGTAATGAAATTAATCAGAAATACTTTTACGAAAATGTTTTTAATATCACTAAAACAATTCAGTATCTAACTATATTTTCTGGATTGACACAGTCCACAGTTGCATGTATCAATCTTTATCAGCCACAATTTACTTAGATATATACAATTACTATTACGAAAAAATTAATTACTTCAAAATTTTGTCTCGTATAATTATTTCCTAAATGTAAACAAAAGTATTTCATTCAACAAACACAATTTATTGTCAATTAAATAACAGAAACTTTAATTAAAAAAAAAAGTGTAATGTGATTTTGATTTGAAATTTATTAATTAAGGCTGCTACACTCATTAAATTAATAAACTTTCAGTAATTTCCAATACATAATTGTTGATTTTGGCCTCATGTTCAAAATCTAGTACATTGTAAACGTTGACAGTTCAGCATACCTTATAATGACCAGTTTATATGGTAATTAAGAATAACCATAATTTTATCGTTAATTATGTTAAATGTGAAAATTCATGGCGTTATAATTAAAGTTAATTAGTATGTTTTTTTAACTGATTATATAAAATGTTTAAATGTGGAATCAAACTATATAGAATAAAAATTAATTTAAGTAAATTATACCCCCAGGGAGCCTGCATGCAGGTACGGGCTTAGCGAACCCGGGGCTCGAGTTCGTCAGTGGGCCACGAGGCCACTGTCGTATCAAATCCCCTTACCTTGATACTGCTGTCATTAAGTTGGCGGCACGGCAGAGCTCTTTCAAGGTGGACGGGTCACATTCTGCGAGCTGGCAGAAACTTTAAAATGCAAAATTTTGATTATTAGCACATTATGCAATGCCTCGGATGCGTTAGAGGGTAGGGCTACCTCCGATGCGGGACGTCAGCCCAATAAACATGACCTTAGCATGGATACGAACGTGGGTGTGGGCCCCGGAAAAACCCACATACGAATCAGGAAAAGGCGGTGGTACCCCGGTTCCTGATCGTCAAAAAGGTCGAAGGCGACTTTAGTAGTGATAGTCCTTTTCTCATCCAGAGACAACTGTACGGTTTGATTGGTGATGCTCAGCACAAGCCAGTAAAATCCTACAAATGGAGAGATTAGGTGATTCAAAGATTAAGGTTAACCTCCATGTTGTCCTGAACGATAGTAAAGGTGTCATATATTGTCAAGATCTGTTGGTGTGCACTACGAAAGTGATATGGTCCGAACTAAAGAAGCAAGAAGTAACTGAAGTCAAGCAAATTAAGAAAAGGGTAGATGGCGAACTTAAAGACACGCTAAATCATGTACTCACCTTTAATACCTCTAACGTCCCTTTAAAGATTAAAGTCGGCTACTTATCCGTCCCAGTGCGACTTTACATCCCATTCAGGTGCCAAAAGTTTTGCCACACGGCTCTACGGTGCAAAAACTCTCAAATCTGCGTCTGTGGAAAGCAACTACACGAAGGTCAATCCTGCGAGGAACCTATAAAGTGTGTAAACTGCAAAGGGCAGCACAAGGCAATCTCCAGAAACTGTCCAATAATCAAACAAGAAACGGCAATCCAAGAAATTAGAGTTAAAGAAAAGCTTTCCTACACGGAAGCAAGAAGGAAAATAGCTCAACACGGTGTTTCTTATGCCAAAGCCGTTGAAAAGAAAGGTCAAGTTGATATCTCACTACTAGTGAAAGAATTAGTGCCTACCTTGGTATCGGTGCTAAAAGAGGTATTTGTACTTAAGAGCACGCAACCAACTAGACGGAACTCTGCTTCCAGTCAAGGTTTCACACTTTCGGACGTGGGATCTGAAAAAAGGAAAAGAAGGGACAAAGGAAGTGTAAATTATACAACGGAAGACGAGTTATCGGATAACTCTGAAACTTCCGGTACTACCACCAAAAAGAAAAAGGGGTGGCCAAAAGGAAAACCCCAAAAGGGGCCTTCCTAAACTGTGATTAACATCTGTGATAGTTATGTTTGAAGTCCAGATTATTTATTTATTTATTTATCAGTGTCCGTCCAGATTATCTATTTACACATATCTGTCATTTACTAGTCGTTCGTTCGTCGTACGTTTGCCCTTTTTATTCATTAGTTTAATCCCAATCTTATAACGAATAACAAAAACGAACAAATTATTCAATGTAACTGCAACGGTCTCATACGACGATACTGTTTACTGAAGCATATGATCAGGGATTATAATCCCTATGTGATGTGTCTGCAGGAGACGCATTTCGCTCCTCAGCAACAGTACACCCTTAAAGATTATAAAATCTTTCGAAAATATGTCCAAGCGACACCAATCGCGGATGTGTGGCGTAAAATTAAAGCGGTAGCAGGGACTAAGAAACATAAACATAAGAGAAATACTCTTAGACCTTAGCGGCCAACAACATAACTTACCCATAAACGCCCTATTTAACATGTCCGAGTTGGAAGAGGCTTGAATCAAATGCAAAAAGTCCGCACCAGGTCCTGATGAAATCCCTTACGAGTTTGTGAGGGAAGGGCTGCCGTCCCTGAAAGAATTGCTCCTTGCTCTTTTCAACAAAATATGGAACGAAGGTCCCTACCCGACCGCCTGGAAAGAAGCCTCTATCATTACAATCCTGAAGGAAGGAAAGACCCCATGAAACCCGCTAGCTACAGGCCTATAAGCCTAACGGGTTTGTTTAGGCAAACTTCTGGAAAAAATGGTTAGTAATCGGATCATGTGGCAGCTGGAAACTTACACTTCCCTGGTAGATTACCAAGCGGGTTTTAGGAAACGGCAATCGACGGTAGATCAACACGTATACCTGTAGAATGAAATATTAGAAAGTTTCCGAAAGGGAGAGCATTCAGTCGCTGTCTTCTTTGACCTTGAAAAAGCTTATGACACAGCATGGCGCTACGAAATCATTAGCAAGCTTTATGATTGGGGACTGATAGGTAACGTGCTGAAATTTGTGACTTCTTTCTTAGATGACAGAAGCTTCAGAGTCCAAATCGGAAATGCGTTATCTTCACTGAGGATCTTGGAAAACGGAGTGCCGCAGGGTTCCGCGCTTAGCGTGACCCTATTTGCAGTTGCGGTGAATGATATAGCAGCGTCCGTAGATGTATCAGTAAGCCGATGTATGTAGACGATCTAGCCATATTTTTTTCGGATCCAGAAATGCGTACGATGGTCAGTAAACTACAAGAATCGATTAATTCCATTTTGCAAAACACCCAAACAACTGGTTTTCGGTTTTCCGCGCAGAAAACTCAATGCGTCCATTTCTGTCGTATGAGATGATCCTCGCCAAAATTGACTACGGTTCTGTCGTGTACTTGTCAGCACGTAAGACGACACTTGCATTGCTGGACCCGATCCAAAATTCAGCGTTACGGTGTTGTCTAGGAGCCTTCAGGACAAGCCCGGTCGTGAGCCTACAAAGTGAAACCGGTGTTTTACAATTGCAAAGTAGACGTGCACAACTGCTTACAGTTACGTAGTCAATATATAGTCACAACCCAACCACCGGAATTTTAACGTCCTGTTCAGGCACAGGACTAAATATCTCGAAAGGCCAACAATTTTAAGACCGGCCGGCGTACTGGCGCTGGAGCTGTGCACTGAATTCGGATTAACGATTCCCCACCTACTACCACTTAAGTTACCTGAATTTCCGCCGTGGAAGACAGAAAAACCAACATTTTTGAGCGATCTCAGCTAAAAAAGAAACCACACCCGAAGAGTACTGTAAAACATTCAGAAATATTCTTAATACTTACCGTGAGTCAGTTGTTGTGTACACCGACGGGTCCAAAACTCAACGAGGTGCGGGAGCAGCCGTAGTGGTAGACGGAAAAGCATATTCCTGGTCGTTACCGCCGAATGCCACAACAATCTTAACCGAACAATATGCTATTTGGCAGGCGCTAAGATACGCCGATTTTTTCATGCCAAAGCATTATCTCATAGTAACCGACTCAATGACTACAATCAAGTCTATGCGTAAGATATGCCCTTATGACCCAATGTCGCAGATAATGACGGACACGTTAGCACACCTAAAAAGCTGTGGTAAGATGGTAAGCCTAGTATGGGTACCGGGCCACAGCGGCATCGCCGGAAATGAAATGGCAGATAAAGCGGCGCACAAGGCATCACACTTAAACACTACCGACGGTAGTATTCATACTCCGGATAGTGTAAAGAAGGCCCTTAAAAGGATGGTAATACAGAAATGGCAGGATGAATTCACTGAGACGAACAACCACCTAAGGGAAATAAAAAGAGACGTGAGTAAGTGGAAATGTCCCGTTAAGGTGAGCAGATGTGATTGGGTTAAAGTTACAAGAATGAGAATAGGCCACACCGCACTTGCCCACGCTCATATACTTACCTCGTCAGACCCACCATCTTGTCAATTCTGCAACAAACACACCCAGACGGTAAACCATCTTGCCCATGATTGCCCTGCAACAAGAAACATAAGAAACAGATATGGATTAAGAAATGATATTAGAGATGTACTTACCACCAAGGAAGGCATTGAAGACGCGCTAAAATATTTGAAAAGTATACAGGTTTTGGACAAATTTTAAGCACTCAGTGAGAGAACTTATATAAAAAGGAAAGCGCTAATGACCGAAGAAGTCGATGCGCAAAATAAAAAAAAAAATTTAATTAAATTAAGTTACAGAAATTGAAATTCAATTTGGTAGTTTGATCGTTGAATCAAAGGAATTGATCAGTAAACTGCAAGAGAAAAAGAAAACACTAAAAAATTTACAAAAGGATATATCTGTACAAGTGTCCCAATAACTAAACTATCATCATCACGGTTACGTTTCATTGTTCGTAATAATGGTAAATTTTCGATATTTGTACAAAATATCAAAAATTTACCTTGATTTGAATATTGAAAGTTATTAGGATGGGATGAAAATGAAATGCGGGGAGAAATAGGTGCGGTAAAAACTATATAGAAGAGAAAGATTTAAGAGCAAATGTGGATTAGTGATATTTAAAAAAAAATAAAAAGAAAAGATAAATATAGAAATGGGGAAAAGAAGAAATAAACGTGCAAGGGAAATAAGATAGATATTTAGGGTATAAAATAACGTACAACAACAAGGATGAGAGATTTATTGAGGAATTGGCAAAAAATGTAATGCAAATGTGGAGATTGGAAGAAAGAGTGTTTGGAGCAAATATAAAACAAAGAAGACGATTATTTGAAAAGCTAATAAAAAGTGTAATGATATAGGGCCCAAAGTTATGGGTTTGGAGGGAGTGGGAGAAATTAGAAAAAATACAAGAAAAATATTGGAGACGGACATTGGGGGTTGTATAGGGAGTAAAGTTAGAAAAAATTAGGGTACATACGGAAAATATGAGGAAGGAATAAGTAAAAGGGAGAGCAATGCAATGTTGAAAGAATGTTAGAGAGAAGTGAAGAAACAAAGAATAAATTTTGGACAGAAAGATAGGAAAAGATATTATGAAAGAGGGGTATGTACGGAAGGGATATAGTAAGAAGAGACAAACATGTACAAATACAGGAAAGAAGAGCTAAAATAAGAGAAGAAAAATACAACAAAGGATATATGGAGTTGGTTATAGACAAAAAGCCAAGGTATTTAAAAGGAGAAAAAAGCTTAAAAATGTAAATAAACATTGGTGGGAGGATGAAAGAAGGCGGTGTAGACGTGTGGAAAAGACTGAGAGAATTTACAGCATATAATGAGGGAGTGTAAAGAAATTAGGAGAGAAGAAAGAGAAAAGACAGCGGTGCTAGGAGAAGGAGAGAAATCGATGAAAGAAGTGATATCGAGGAGAAATTGGGTGATGAAGGGAAGAAAATGTTTAGTTATTGAGTAAAAAGGCGAATTATAATATTGAATGAATTTATGAAAACCGAATCATTTGTTTAATTTATGTACAAAAAACTAATAAACATACATTACTATTATAAGTATGCATCCCACGAAAATATCCCACGTATACAATGTGTCCACGGATGGGGTATTCTATAGGTAAAATTTTTTTTAATTTTAGTTTTAGCATAAAATGTCATTCATGATAAAAAGTTTTGCTTGTTCTGAAATCCCATAAATAAAAATAAAATTCCAGTGTTTCTCATTTCATAGTCAGTTTTATGAAAACCATAATACTGATGATTTGAATCGAGCAATAATTGATGCCGTAAATGAAATTATCTCAGAAATGCTACGAAACGCTTATAAAGAATTTAGAAGGTGAATTGAGAAATGTTTTGAAGTTGGAGGAAGATACATTAAATAAATGTTCTTTGTTTACTGTTACTGTTAGTTTTTTTCTTACATGATTACTCTGTATCGTTACTTTTGATACCTATAAGATACCCCATCCGTGGACACACTGTATACTTTACGTATAGCGTAGTTTAAAAGAACGATTACCGCTTATGTGCTACCAAAATATTTTCTTAAAAAACTGGATCATAATGTTAAAATTATGCTTGAACTTATTTCAGATCTAGTTTATATACAAATACCATCGATTTTTTTGTTTGTAAAACAAATGCTTTGTCGTTTTAGTCCCTTGCAGGTTGATAATTGTCAATTTTTCTCTCGACAATTACATTTACAAATTATTTTCAAATATACAGTATGTCCCAAAAAAGTTTGTCGCAACATAAACTCGCATCTTTGATTTTTTGATTAACAGATTTCGAAAAACTGCGAAATTAAACACTATGAACATTACAACGTTAAAAAATAGTAATAACAAAGTAGATTAGAATATGTCAAATTACCAATGTATTTCACATACCCAAATGTCTTTAAAAAATATTTTCAAAGTTTGATTATAAAACAATAATTTCTAGTAGTATCATTCATCATTGTCATTAACAGCCCTTTTGGACACAGGCCTTTTTTAAGTTTTTCCAACTTTCACGATGATTTTCTGCAGTTGGTCATCATCAAAGTCCAGCCACTCTTATTAAATCATCAGACCATCTATTTTGAAAACGTTCTCTACTTCTTTTTTCTGTCTATAGTCTCCAGTTTTGTATTTCTTTGGTCTAACTGCTATCTATTAGTCCCGTCCATTTTCACTTTGGTGACGTTGTATGTTCTATTACATCTATAACTTGGATTTTTTGGCGAATATTTTCATTCCCAACTCTATATGCTTTTGTGATTTTGCTAATGTGTCAGTTATATTTTTTGTCAGCGTTCACGTCTGCGCTCTATATGTTTAGGACCGGTAGTACACATTGATTATACACTTGTCTTCTCAAGTACAGTGGTATCTTCTGATTCTTCAGAATCTGATGTTGTCTACCAAATAATGCTAGTAATAACAACTTGCCAATTTTTTTAAGAAATCCGAAAGACTCAATAGAAATGCGTAATTAATCAGGACTCTATAAAATAAATTGTAAAGACTGTAATCAAGTATATTTAGGGCAAACCAAGGGATCTATTAAAACTTGTTTTAAAGAGCACTTAGCTTATGTCAAACATTCAGACGTTTAAAAATAATCATAGAATAACAGATATTAAATTAATTAGTCGATAATAAAAACGGATTTAATTTTTATGAGGGTTTGAAAATTTTAGAAACAAATGTTTGTTTATGAATTATGATGATCACGAACTATTAGGTTTTTCGAAATTACTCAAACTTATATAGTCATGTTAAATTCAAAATTATTAAATACATATCTTTTTATGGCACAATTCTAGCACAATATCAACATATTTTATTAGGCAGATAAACAAAAACAAATTTATGTGATAATGTGTTCATAACATATTTTATTAAAAAAAGATTTACGCCAATAAATCCGAGTTCGATCCGATTGTCGTAATTTTTTTATTAACAAAATTGTTATGGATGTTATTATTAATACAATTTTTATAATATGAGTTTCGAAATTTCAAAAAAATGTAAATTCACTTTACAATATTGATAATAATAATAATAATAAAAAAGAGAGAAAGAAAGCTGATACCATAAACAGATGGAAATCAAAGAAAATGCATGGGCAAATTCTAAAAGAAACTGAGAAGGATAATATCAATGAAGCGGTGCCCTGGGGGTTGGCCTAGATTTGGAGAACTGAAAGTGGAGACAGAGTCGTTGATCACTGCGATCTAAGAACAATCGGTCGCAACCAACTATCTGAAAGTCAAGATCCTCAAAACCGACACAGACCCAAATTGTAGACTGTGTCGAATGGAGCTCGAGACTATTGATCATGTGGTGTCAGGCTGCTCGATTCTCGCTAAGAAGGAGTGTTTGGAACGACACAACGCAGTTGCGGCTCATCTCCACTTTAACATATGTAAGAAGTATGTAGTCCCTGTAACTGACAAATGGTACGAACATAAGCCGGACCCTGTAGTGAACACGGAAAAGATTACTATGATCTGGGATACTCAAATTCAAACAGATCGACTAATAAAAGCCAATAAATCAGACTTGGTGTTAAAAGACAAGACAAAGAATGTTTGATTGCTGCATATAATGAGGGAGTGTAAAGACATTAGGAGAGAAGAAAGAGAAAAGACAGCGGTGCTGGGAGAAGGAGAGAAATTGATGAAAGAAGTGATATCGAGGAGAAAAAGGGTGATGGAGGGAAGAAAATGTTTAGTTATTGTGTAAAAAGGCGAATTACAATATTGAATGAATTTTTGAAAACCGATTCATTTGTTTAATTTATGTAGAAAAAAACTAATAAACATACATTATGTAAGAAGTATGGAGTCCCTGTAACTGACAAATGGTACGAACATAAGCCGGACCCTGTAGTGAACACGGAAAAGATTACTATGATCTGGGATACTCAAATAGAGATAGAACGGATGTGGAGTATGAAGATCCAAGTCATCCCAGTCGTGATATGAGCTACAGGACTCATCTCCCAGAACACGTGTGTAGCCATTAAAGACATCCCGGGAAACCATTATCTTTAAGCTTGCAGAAGACCGTCCTCCTAAAAACTGCTCACATCATCAGGAAGGTGCTGTGAACATACAGTGTAGAAGAGATCAAATGTCAAATTAGCCCAGGTGCACGGTGTGCACCCAGCGAACTCAACCTAATACACCCATAAGAATAAGAAACTTATGTGAAAACCCGCAGATAATAATAATAAAAATAATAAAATTAGTAAATCCATTACTTTGCTATGATACTAGACGCGTCACAAGTGGAGGATAGTAAACGTTTCATCAAACATGGTGGACCGCTGCAAATAAGAGATAAACCTTGAATAAACAGTATTGGACCAAGACATATCAAAATCCAATTAGCGTCTGTCTTGCATCAAGCGGTTAATTGGTCGGGGTCTGTTCACCAGAGGTGCGGCTGAAACCCAAATTCTGAAAGTAACCACTCCAGTTTTAATTTCTGAACGTTCGTGGTTCAACCAAATTGATTCAAACTACAAGATGAGCGTTCTAGTAATATTAAATTTACCCCAGGAGGTAATTAATTCTCTGCCAGGTATTGTGGTACAACTGGACTTTTAGATTCTGGAGTGTCAGGTAAAATCTGTCAGAGAATATCGGAGACGCCTAATCAATGCTTTAAACACAAAGTAAAAACATTTTTTGGAACAGTAAAGAATTCAAATTTTAGCTCTTCACGAAACTAAACTAACAGACGGAGACGGATTTTGTAAATTATAGACTTTTTGAAAGTATACTTGACAAAAGAATTCTGAAAATTACGCCACGCCTAAAAGCAGCATTTGCTATATCAAAAACATTCTAAGCACCATAATTAATCCAACTCGTAAACAATAGACGTATGACGATCTCTCTTTAATGTGCAAACAAAAACTATACATTAATGAATGTTTACCAACTGATCAAAACAGAAAACAAATCTAATTCTGGAAAAGTTATCAAATCCTGGGAAAGCTTAGAAAATTTATTTATTTAATTATTTATTACTAAAGACGCCATAAATATGTAAAAATAGGTTTAGGAGATTTCAATGCCCAATTTGACAAAAAAACTACAGAAAAACTATTGACTATTTTCCTGAACATATGTGAACCAACCACTATGGTAAACGATTGGTCGAGTTGTGTAAAAACTTTAACCTTAAAAATTGTCAACCCACTTCAAAAAGAAAATATCAAAACAAAAGATCACCTAACACTTATCTCGGTAAATTTCAAATTGATCATGTAGCGATTTCGTACCCAAATTATATAGAATTATGAACCAGAATAAAACTAAACCTTAAGGTTAAAAAATTCATTAAAAAATAACAAACAATTCCAAAAATTTGATTCCAAAAATATTGAATCAATACTAACAGAAAAGCTCGATAAAAAACATCAAAAATTAGCCAGAACTCAAACACAAAATTGTTAAAACAGCCCAAAATTTATTACCAAAAACACAAAAAGCATCCTTGATAAAATGTGGATTGTAAACAAGCAGTATTAGTCCGACATGCAACATTTAAAGTATGGAATAACAAACACAACAGACGAAACATTCCTGGAAATCAGGAAACATCAAAACTAATTAGAAAAACTAAAAGACAACATAAAAAATCAACTTCACAAAATTGAAAAAGACTTCCAAAAAACAACACCAGAAACATTTACAAAATTCCAGGTGAAGAGGGCATTATTACAGAACTTTTGAAATTCGTTGGTTCAAATAAAATCAGAGAAATGTCTACAATTTAGCAAACAGAAGTAATCCCTGAAAACTGCCAAAATGCCTTTATCGATCGACATAAAAAAGGTTATCTCTTCTCCCAATTAGATACAAAATTCAGTTTCAATGTCTTTTAGATAGGGCATAAAAACAATTGGAACCCAACATTAGTGAATACCAAGCAGAATTTAGACCAGGGAGGTCATGTCCAGAACAGATCTTAAAGTTAATTTTAAGACATCAAAAACTCAATAATAAAAATTTTGTGTGTACGTTTGTAGGCTTCAACAAAAAATACGATTCTATTGATCAAGAGCCATTGTTCCTGATTTTAAAGAAACTACGATTAAACAGAAAACCTCTATCAATTAATAAAGAAACGTTAACATACACCAAGTCTAGGATTAAATTCATGGGAGAAATCTTTGAACCCTTCAAAATTAAAACTGGAGCAAGGTGGAAAGATTGATTCTCTCCACTTCTCTTTAACTGCGTCTAAGAAAAGTGATACAAAAATGGCGTAACCAAAAATTAGCCTTAAATATTGATCAACCCATTAAATTAAAAGAACAAACGTCAAAGAAAATTGTGTGATTTTGCAATTTTTTGGTCAACACGTCAAACGACCAAAAAGTAGGACTTCAAATATCATTTGAAAAACACAATATATGATGTGAAACAAATTAAATACACCGTTTTTGAAAACAAAATATGGAAACATACAACGTGTCTCTCACTTCAAATGTTTAGGCAAAATAATCATGGAAAACGATTTGGAAAAAATTGCTAAGGACATAAGATGCCAAAAAATAGAAATTGCATTTCGACTTACAAGAAACATCTATAACAAAAAATGCATATCAAAAAACACAAAACTAAGACACTGCAACACAGTAATTAAACCAGAATGTTGGTATGCGGCGGAAATATTGATAGACATAGAGAACACATTTCACTTATAGATATAAAAACCTTCGAAAAGAAAGAAAAACTTATTAGGAAAATATTAGGTTTTAAACAAATGGACAATACAACGTACAGACTAAGAGGAAACCAAGGAAATGAGCCGCTTCACAACTATACATACCGATATGAGAAAGAGAAGACTTAAGTTTTACGGTCATATAAAGCGAATGAATCAAAACATGCTTACCAGAGTTTTGTGAAAACAGAGGTAAAGTCAAAATAGAAACAATGAAATGGATCGCATTCAAAATAGGAACACTTTTAGACAAAGAGTTTGTGTGATTGGGAAATTGATCAGATGGAAAAAAGTAAAGGACCGGAACATCTTGGTTTGATGAAAGGAAAAGTCCACAGTGAAAGAATGAAACTAGTATGGGATCAAAAAATTCTAAAAATATCATGATCACATCAATTTGTTATACTTTATATACCGGGTGATTCGGTTTGGTGTTAGAGGTCTTTTATTTTTTTATTAAAAGGAAAAAGTAGGTACTATAAACCATATATATTGTTAAACCGCATTGGCTACATAAGTCAGAAGCAACTCATCGGATGTGGTTTAACACGCCATTTAAAATATATATATATATATATATATATAGTTTATAGTACTTTTTCTTAAAATTACACCGCGAACACTAAACTGGATCACCCCGTTGACTACATCATATGTGGAGCAAACATGCAAAACCAGATAAATCCATTTTTAGAGATTCTGGGTTCGAATATGATTTTTACTAATTCGCCTAAGCTCTATCGATTAGTGATGTAAATTTTAATCAAATGGATACAAATCCTTGGTAAATCTCAACTGATGCAAAAAAAACCAGATAAATCAAATTTTCAAACAAATCAAGTTAAATCCTCTATGTAAAGTTTAAATCATTGTTACAGAACATCTAACAATCTGCATCATTGATTTGGCACTAAAGACAGCTATGAATGGATATGTGTGTCTATAAGGTTTTGTATCTATATAGAGCTACCTAGTTCTATAAATGCCAGGACTGAAGTGCAGCATGTGTTCGTGCTGTTGTGACAGGTACTCCATAGAATATTATTCTCTGGTTAGGTTCTCGCCGACGATTGTGTTTGTGACAATAGTGATTCCCTGTTCATCGTTTACCTTGAAAGATTGTGTTGAACGTTTATTACAATAAAAATCATTGGTAATGGCAGAATTGAATGAAACGCAATGACAATACGCTTGAAAACAAATAAAAAAATGCAAGGTAGGAAGATAATGAAGTTTTGGTAAATAAGTTGGTGATGCAGATTGAGTTTGAGAAACTTCAAAAAGCCACGTAGTATATTCCTGACAGATGTCAAGAATATTTGTCAGAAATTGTATGAGACACCAGTCAATACAGTAGCTAAAGTGCTAAATACAGGTGATGTACATAAGGAGAAACGAGGGGGAGATCAAATTTCCCAAAAATCCGAATTAAAAAAAGCAAAAGTTAGAGAATTCATTGGCAACCTAAGAGGCCGCGAAAGTCATTATAATATGTAGAAATCAAGAAGAATATATTTGTCAGTACTAAGTATCAAAAAATTGTACCAAATGTATAATGAGAAGAATCAAGATTATAGTGTAAATTTCTCTATATTTAACAGCATTGTTTCTAATGAATTCATTGTGTTCTCAAGTCCTGCAGCAAACGTTTGTGCACAATGCACTAGGCTGAAAGAACAATAAATTTAAAAACGGTTTGCTTTGACCTCCAACAAGTGCAGCCACTGTCACGTACACCAATTTCTGATGCGTTCTATAGCCACCAAATCAGTTTATATGTGTTTTGTTGTGTGATCAGGGATTAAAAAAGCCGTGCTTTTACACCTGGTTAGAAGATATGGCCGGAAGAGGGTCTGTGAAAATTGGGTCAGCTGGATTAGCACACCTTGACTCATTCCCAAAATAAAAATTCCCATATAACAAATGCCCTTTATTACTGGATAAAATTTACATCACCATCTCTTTTATGCACAATCACCATTACATACCCTGTACGCGGCCAAAGCTTTTTACCAGCAGACCGTGTATTTAGGTGAGTGGAGAAGCTACTACGTAAACATTATACTATCATATCAAAAAAAGAATATGAACGACTGTATTCAATTTTTGGTTCTGTCAAGGTTCTAAGTCGAAATTGGAGTGTTTTCGACATAAAAGCTCTACAAAATGATCTCATCAAACTGAATATCTGAATACAAAAGAATAGTAATAAAAAAAGCTGAAAATAGTGACAAAGTTGTTAAAGTCACATGCTATGAAAACTAAAGATTTCAAACAGATCGTGAAACATCTAGCAAACTGTTGAAAAGAGGTAAACATGATGACTTGATGAGATTTACAGTTGCCTGTTCTACAAAAGATTATGACACTTAAAAACCTCATGTCGCAACAATTTGGGCAAAACTGGGAAGAAAACGGAGACTTGAGTTGGTATAAAAACACCCTCAGTAGTGATCAAGACCCCCCACATCGAATTAACCAAGAGGATGAAGACCACAATGATGAAAACTCAGAAGAAGCTTGTACTTGCCTAAGAGAAGAGTCCGCAGTACACATGTGAAAGATTCATTATTATTATTATCATCATTATCTATTTTGATACTTTTCGTTTTTGATAGTACGCATTAGGTACACATCTAAATGTTTTGTTTTTTTGCTATTTTTATACTTCCGTCCTTAATTTTTTCTGTTTGTTATGTGATTACACGATACATATATCATAATAAGAAATATGTTTAAGCATCAAGTACTTCTTTCTCCTTACAATTCAATCAAAAGCAGATAATTCCAATCTATTCATGCAAAACTAGACAAATCCAAAATGTCATGTTAGAAAAAAAAGTGTTCCAAATTTCAGAAATATAAGGTTTGGCATGTAAATCCATAGTGACCAATCCTACACATTGGTTGTTTTATTCTAATCAGTTTTTCCACAGACAACACTGTAGACGTTTTTCGCGATTATCTCAAAACTAGGTAAACTGGATTTATCTGGTTTTGCATGTTTGCTCCTCATATCTTGTTATATTGTGTCGAATTGAGCTAAAAGAAAATGATATAAGTAATGATTTAACTTAGTAAATACATATGTCAACTTTTCTGTGGCTCATATAAGCTTATTTAACATCTTATATTTATTGTCAATTCCCTGATGATGATAGCTTAACTCGTTGCTTCTATGCAACATGATTATTTTATTCATGGAAAATTCCTCTCTCGGATAAATACAAACAATGACCTTGGTATACAATTTGGTTTGGTACAAATATATATATATATATATATAATCGGGAACCTTCCTACCCTAAGGTGTAAGGTGTTTACATTACATTGTTACAAGTTACATTAATAATTTAGGTCATATACAAATATCTTCCATTTCTTCTTGTCCAAGGCTACTTTTTTTGCTTTTTTCCAACTCTTGTTTTTCTTTTTAGAATTGCTGCTATTTCGTTGTTCCATGTTTTCTTTGACCTACCCCGTTTTTTACTTTTATGTACTCCTGCCTCCCATACATTTTTTACTTGTCTGCTAATATTCATCCTACATAAATGCCCAAACCATCTCATCTGTTGTTTCTCTATTGTGTTCATTATTGGTTCTGTTTCTAGATCTTTTTGTACTGTGTCGTTACGTATTCTGTCTTTTCTAGTTATACCCTGCACTTTGCTTAAATATTTCATCTCGATGGCTTGTATTTTGCTCTTCATGAAATTTGTTAATATCCAACTCTCGCTGCCGTATGTTAAAATTGGCTTAAAAACGGTTTTATATATTGTCATTTTTGTACTTTTGCTTACTTCCTTCTTTGCTATAAATGCATTACTTAACTGTGGTATAATTTTGTCGCGTTGTTAATTCTTTCGTTTACTTCCGTTTCAATGTTTCCTTCTCTTTGTATGTACACACCTAAGTATTTAAAAATGTCTACTTGTTCTATTTTCTCGTGATTTATTTCTATATTTATATTTTTGTTTTGTTTGCTTACAACCAACACCTTATCTTATTTTCATTTTCATTTTTCTTTTTCTTAGTTCTGTATTCCATATTTGTATGTTTTCTGCGCATATCATTAAATCGCCTGCGAAAACACAATCTCATACATACATCGGTGTTAAACTATTGTATCCAACATGTACTTTCTTGGTTTTGTTTCTTGTCGCCTTAAATACATCGTCCATTAACAGTGTAAACAAGGTTGGACTCAACACTCCACCTTGTCTGAGTCCTTCTTTGATATTGAAAAAATCCGATTCCATGTTGTTCTTCCTTACGTAGTTTTTGCTGTTAGTGTATAGGCTTTTATTGCTCTTATCAATTTTACACTAATTTTTCTTCTTCTTAGACCTCTTTTTGTCGGACTCTGTCAAATGCATTTTGTAAGTCTAAGAATGCGATGTAAATCTCCATATCTGTTATTCGCGCTTTCTCTATCATTTCTTTTATAGTGAATATATGATCTTGTACAATTCGTCCTTTTCTGAATCCACTTTGTGTATCGTCTAATTCTCCTTCTACTGCTTTTCCTAATCTTTTCTCTAATATTCGCTCATATACTTTAAACATTACACTTAATAATGTGATGCCTCTATAGTTGGCACATTTTCTACTGTCTCATTTCTTAAACAGCGGGACAGTTATTCCTATCATCCAATCTTCAGGTATTTTTCCAATGTCCCAAGCTTTATTAAAGATTTGTGTTAACATTTCCGCCCCACCTTTTCCTATATTTTTCACCATTTCCTCAGTTATCTTGTCATGTCCTGCCGACTTTCCTTCTTTTCATCTCTGTTATTACTGTAAGTACATCTTCTATTTGTATTGTATAATCATTATCCCCCGCTGTGTTCTCTATTCTGTTTTCGTCCTGTATCTGATCGTTTATATTATATAGCTCTTGAAAATATTCCTTCCACCTTTCCATAATTTCATTTTCTTCTGTTAGTATTCTATTATCTTTCGCTTTTACTTGTTTTAAGCAGTGTTGTTTATTGCTCTTTAAATTCTTTAATATTTTATAAAACAATTTTTGATTTCCTTTACTATCTTGTTCCATTTTCTTGCCAAATTCTTCCCATTTTTGTTGTTTGTTTTCTAGCACCATCATTTTTACTTTTGTTCGCTTTCTTTTGTATTCTGTGTAGTTTTCTTGAGATTTATTAGCAAGGTATACTTTCTATTTTTTTTTCTTCATTTGTATTTGTTGTTTTATTTCTTCGTTCCACCATTTCGTTTGTTTCTTTCCTTTATTTCATTTGTTTATTCCAATTTGGTTCTAAATTAGATTTTGCTGTACAAATAGTACAAACTAAAGAGTTTCGAAATTCACAGGTCCTCAAACATTTATTTTTAATTCTAGTTTGTTTCTTATTAGAATAATATTTCCCTATTTGGCCGCCCTATTAGATTTGTCATTTTAACACAATTGAAAATAATAAGACTTCTGGCTTATAAATTAGAACTAAATTCTTCTCAACAAGTACATCTGTATTTCTTGCCAAAAACTTAAACTATTTATACTATAATTTTTTCCTTCATATTATAATGCATCCAACGTCTCTAGGAATGTTTGTTTTTCCGTCTCCTTTGCAAATTTTAAAAACAAAATTGTTGTCTAAATATTAAAGATTAATATATTGCGGTGTTCTTATTTACTTTACTTTTTGCTGTGTGTGAAGTTTTATATTTATTGTTAATATTAATATTTAACAAAATTTGTATTGAATTTGTATTATAAGAATACTATTTAGTTGCTTAGTTTTTCCTATGTATATTTTGTTACAAGAGCATACTAGTTAGTAGATTCCGCTTGATTTTAGAAGAATGTTGGCTAAATTGTTGAGGCCTTTGAAGATAAATTCATAATCAATTTAATTATGTTGATGAAGTCAGAAGTAGAAGGAATATATGTAATAACTGGGTTTTGTTAATTGGAATTAATGTTAAGAGATTTTTAATAGGAATTAGCTTATATGTGGGTATAATTTAAAAAAAAATTCTCAGATAAGGGGATGTTGAGTAGACGTTGAAGAGAAAGTAGAACGTCACCAGTTTTTTTGTAAAGTGGTGATTTCAATATGAAGGCTTTGTTTGAACTATTATATGTCAAAATTAATTGAATTATTGGAATTGATGGAAATCTAGTTATGTAGAAATATTTAATATTTAGAATTAAACCCTTGATAACGATAAAAATTTTATGTTATTTAAGCAGAACTGGATTAAACAAACACTTTGTTACAGATTTTTTAATTACACAAACAAACACCATAATTACTATAAAAATGTAAAATGTAGAAACCCAAGTTAAATTTATTTTAGAACGCTGAAGGTCAAGCCCATAATAACTAACTAATACTGAAACTTTCTAATGAGATAAAAATTAACTTTAACAAATTTTAAACCCTATTATTGAATTGCTATTTACTTATCATACCTTTTAACATAATTATGAAATTCTTGAAAACATAAAAATATAATTAAATTTAATGTAAGTATTGATTGAAATTTGTGATAGTATTTTTCGCACTACCCATAAAATATAAATTACGTAACTAGTAATATAAATTTTTTTTTACATAGTGTGTTGACTGATACTCCCAGATAAATAAAATAGTTTATTAGAAACGAAAGACATAAATGTTCTTACATAATTTTCTAACCAAATTAGAAACATTTTATGAAGCGGTTAAACGTTTTATTAGATATTAAATGCTTGTTTAAACTTTTTGTAACTTTCAGCTACATTATTGCCAAATACCAGCGGTGACGGTGACTTAAAATTATTCATTATTACTTTACTTTTACACCAGCACATGTACCCCAAGCTTAACCTATAAGCTTGTCTTTTTTTTTTTTATTACTCTTAACCCGTTTCTGTCCGTCAATATTACTTTAAATTACCTTCGCTGACCCCATTACTGACACCATGTTTCATTTGGTTAGCCGATTTATTAACTCTCTTAATTATGATCTAAGATTTAACATAAACTTTATTTATCATTGACATGTACCAGTCGCAAGCCGTCTTACTATCTGATGCGCCATGTTGCCAAGTCTCTTTTTTAAACCTGCATCTGCGACAGTTACAGAACATCTAACAATCTGCATCATTGATTTGGCACTAGAGACAGCTATGAATGGATATGTGTGTCTATAAGGTTTTGTATCTATATAGAGGTACCTAGTTCTATAAATGCTAGGACTGAAGTGCAGCGTGTGTTCGTGCTGTTGTGATATATAACAGGTACTCCATAGAATATTATTCTCTGGTTAGGTTCTTGCCGACGATTGTGTTTGTGACAACAGTGATTCCCTGTTCATTGTTTACCTTGAAAGGTTGTGTTGAATGTTTATTACAATTAAAATCATTGGTAATGGCAGAATTGAATGATGTTAGTGTCGGTGACAACAGCACCGGCAGCAGAAAAAGGAAACGCAATGACAACACGCCTGAAAACAAATAAAAAAATGCAAGGTAGGGGAAGATAATAAAGTTTTGGTAAATAACTTTGTCTTATTAACCTAGGTCATATTTTTGTAGATATTATGGTGATGCAGATTGAGTTTGAGAAACTTCAAAAAGCCATGTAGTATATTCCTGACAGATGTCAAGAATATTTGTCAGAAATTGTATGAGGCACCAGTCAATACAGTAGCTAAAGTGCTAAATACAAGTGATGTACCTAAGGAGAAACGAGGGGGAGATAAAATTTCCCAAAAATCCGAATTAAAAAAAGCAAAAGTTAGAGAATTCATTGGCAACCTAAGAGACCGCGAAAGTCATTATAATAAGTAGAAATCAAGAAGAATATATTTGTCAGTACTAAGTATCAAAAATTGCATCAAATGTATAATGAGAAGAATCAAGATTATAGTGTAAATTTCTCTATATTTAACAGAATTGTTTCTAATGAATTCATTGTGTTCTCAAGTCCTGCAGCAAACGTTTGTGCACAATGCACTAGGCTGAAAGAACAATAAATTCAAAAACGGTTTGCTTTGATCTCCAACAAGTGCAGCCACTGTCACGTACACCAATTTCTGATGCGTTCTATAGCCATCAAATCAGTTTACATGTGTTTTGTTGTGTGATCAGGGATTAAAAAAACTGTGCTTTTACACCTGGTTAGAAGATATGGCCGGAAGAGGGTCTGTAAAAATTGGGTCAGCTGGATTAGCACACCTTGACTCATTCCCAAAATAAAAATTCCCATACAACAAATGCTCTTTATTACTGGATAAAATTTACATCACCATCTCTTCTATGCACAATCACTATTACATACCCTGTACGCGGCCTAAGCTTTTTACCAGCAGACCGTGTATTTAGGTGAGTGGAGAAGCTACTACGTAAACATTATACTATCATATTAAAAAAAGAATATGAACGACTGTATTCAATTTTTGGTTCTGTCAAGGTTCTAAGTCGAAATTGGAGTGTTTTTGACATAAAAGCTCTACAAAATGATCTCATCAAACTGAATATCTGAATACAAAAGAATAGTAATAAAAAAAGCTGAAAATAATGACAAAGTTGTTAAAGTCACATGCTATGAAAACTAAAGATTCCAAACAGATCGTGAAGCATCTAGCAAACTGTTGAAAAGAGGTAAACATGATGACTTGATGAGATTTACAGTTGCTGTTCTACAAAAAAAGATTATGACACTTAAAAACCTCATGTCGCAACAATTTGGGCAAAACTGGGAAGAAAACGGAGACTTGAGTTGGTATAAGAACACCCTCAGTAGTGATCAAGACCCCCCACATCGAATTAACCAAGAGGATGAAGACCACAATGATGAAAGCTCAGAAGAAGCTTGTACTTGCCTAAGAGAAGAGTCCGCAGTACACATGTGAATGATTCATTATTATTATTATCATCATTATCTATTTTGATACTTTTCGTTTTTGATAGTACGCATTAGGTACACATCTAAATGTTTTGTTTTTTTTGCTATTTTTATACTTCCGTCCTTAATTTTTTCTGTTTGTTATGTGATTACACGATACATATATCATAATAAAAATATGTTTAAGCATCAAGTACTTCTTTCTCCTTACAATTCAATCAAAACAGATAATTCCAATCTATTCATACAAAACTAGACAAATCCAAAATGTCATGTTAGAAAAAAAAGTGTCTCAAATTTCAGAAATATAAGGTTTGGCATGTAAATCCATAGTGACCAATCCTACACATTGGTTGTTTTATTCTAATCAGTTTTCCACAGACAACACTGTAGACGTTTTTCGCAATTATCTCAAAACTAGGTAAACTGGATTTATCTGGTTTTGCATGTTTGCTCCTCATATCTTGTTATATTGTGTCGAATTGAGCTAAAAGAAAATGATATAAGTAATGATTTAACTTAGTAAATACATATGTCAACTTTTCTGTGGCTCATATAAGCTTATTTAACATCTTATATTTATTGTCAATTCCCTGATGATGATAGCTTAACTCGTTGCTTCTAAATTTGCTTGTTTTAATACATGTAATTTGCCAATGTTTATTCAGTTTGGTAAAGGATTTAAATTCTCTCTCTGGATCAACTACAAACAATGACCTTGGTATACTCCAATTGAATGAGAATTCTTAAGAAATATATTTAACAAACAAAAGAGGTACAGATGGGGAAAACTTCCTGACCTAAGGTGTAAGGTGTCTGAATTACTTTGTGCTACATCCTCTTTTACATTTTATATAATATAAGTTACATTCTTCTTCTTCACATATCTGGTTCAAAGACATAAAATTACCGTCTGGTCACCATCCAGTCTTCCATTTGCAAAAATTTTTAAATCATTCGCTCTAGATGTTATTAAACGTCAATTTATGCTGGTAATTAGTTTTAATCCATATAGTTTTACTTAGGCTGAAGCCTTTAAACACTTTTTTAATTTTTTCAAGATTATATTTAAATTCCTTTGTGATTTGGGTCAAGTAAACACATTATATTTAATAAAGTTAGTCATAATCATCTTCTCGTTAAGCTTAAATGCTATGGTATTTGTGATGATGCTAGATTATGTAAGTTGTTTATCAACCGTATTATGTGAAAGTTCAGTACAATTTCCAAACCTATACATGTCACATCAGAGTACCTCAATGGATCCTTATTAGGTTTTCTTTTCTTAACTATAAATGACCTTTTCTAAACATAGATTCTAAAATAATGAACTTCACACCTCTGTCAGTTACATCTACTGTTTTGTAGATAATATCAAGTTATTTGTCAAGATATTTTCAGTTAAAGATTTTCAAAACTTTTAATTATTTATTAATTACATAGAGGACAGTTGCAGAAAAAATGAAATGGAACTTGTAATTTTGCTTACTTCATAGAATACTTGTTTCTATGCAACAATATATATATATATATATATATATATATATATCTGCCATATGTTAAAATTGGCTTAAAACGGTTTTATATATTGTCATTTTTGTTCTTTTGCTTACTTCCTTCTTTGCTATAAATGCATTACTTAAACTGTGGTATAATTTTGTCGCGTTGTTAATTCTTTCGTTTACTTCCGTTTCAATGTTTCCTTCTCTTTGTATGTACACACCTAAGTATTTAAAAATGTCTACTTGTTCTATTTTCTCGTGATTTATTTCTATATTTATATTTTTGTTTTGTTTGCTTACAACCATCACCTTATCTTATTTTCATTTTCATTTTTCTTTTACTTAGTTCTGTATTCCATATTTGTATGTTTTTTGTAAATTTTCTCTAGCTGCGCATATCATTAAATCGTCTGCGAAAACACAATCTCATACATACATCGGTGTTAAACTATTGTATCCAACATGTACTTTCTTGGTTTTGTTTCTTGTCGCCTTAATTACATCGTCCATTAACAGTGTGAACAAGGTTGGACTCAACACTCCACCTTGTCTGAGTCCTTCCTTGATATTGAAAAAATTCGATTCCATGTTGTCCTTCCTTACGTAGTTTTTGCTGTTAGTGTATAGGCTTTTATTGCTCTTATCAATTTTACACTAATTTTTCTTCTTCTTAGACCTCTTTTGTCGGACTCTGTCAAATGCATTTTGTAAGTCTAAGAATGCGATGTAAATCTCCATATCTGTTATTCGCGCTTTCTCTATCATTTGTTTTATAGTGAATATATGATCTTGTACACTTCGTCCTTTTCTGAATCCACTTTGTGTATCGTCTAATTCTCCTTCTACTGCTTTTCCTAATCTTTTCTCTAATATTCGCTTATTTATTAAATATTACACTTAATAATGTGATGCCTCTATAGTTGGCACATTTTCTACTGTCTCATTTCTTAAACAGCGGCACAGTTATTCCTATCATCCAATCTTCAGGTATTTCTCCAATGTCCCAAGCTTTATTAAAGATTTGTGTTAACATTTCCGCCCCACCTTTTCCTATATTTTTACCATGTTCCCCAGTTATCTTGTCATGTCCTGCCGACTTTCCTCTTTTCATCTCTGTTATTACTGTAAGTACATCTTCTATTTGTATTGTATAATCATTATCCCCCGCTGTGTTCTCTATTCTGTCTTCGTCCTGTATCTGATTGTTTGTATTATATAGCTCTTGAAAATATTCCTTCCACCTTTCCATAATTTCATTTTCTTCTGTTAGTATTCTATTATCTTTCGCTTTTACTTGTTTTAAGCAGTGTTGTTTATTGCTCTTCAAATTCTTTAATATTTTATAAAACAATTTTGATTTCCTTTACTATCTTGTTCCATTTTCTTGCCAAATTCTTCCCATTGTTGTTGTTTGTTTTCTAGCACCATCATTTTTACTTTTGTTCGCTCTCTTTTGTATTCTGTGTAGTTTTCTTCAGATTTGTTAGCAAGGTATACTTTCTATTTTTTTCTTCATTTGTATTTGTTGTTTTATTTCTTCGTTCCACCATTTCGTTTGTTTCTTTCCTTTATTTAATTTGTTTATTCCAATTTGGTTGTAAATTAGATTTTACTGTACAAATAGTACAAACTAAAGAGTTTCGAAGTTCACAGGTCCTCAAACATTTATTTTTAATTCTAGTTTGTTTCTTATTAGAATAATATTCCCTATTTGGCCGCCCTATTAGATTTGTCATTTTAACACAATTGAAAATAATAAGACTTCTGGCTTATAAATTAGAACTAAATTCTTCTCAACAAGTACATCTGTATCTCTTGCCAAAAACTTAAACTATTTATACTATAATTTTTCCTTCATATTATAATGCATCCAACGTCTCTAGGAATGTTTGTTTTTCCGTCTCCTTTGCAAATTTTAAAAAACAAAAATTGTTGTCTAAATATTAAAGATTAATATATTGCGGTGTTCTTATTTACTTTACTTTTTGCTGTGTGTGAAGTTTTATATTTATTGTTAATATTAATATTTAACAAAATTTGTATTGAATTTGTATTATAAGAATAGTATTTAGTTGCTTAGTTTTTCCTATGTATATTTTGTTACAAGAGCATACTAGTTAGTAGATTCCGCTTGATTTTAGAAGAATGTTGGCTAAATTGTTGAGGCCTTTGAAGATAAATTCATAATCAATTTAATTATGTTGATGAAGTCAGAAGTAGAAGGAATATATGTAATAACTCGGTTTTGTTAATTGGAATTAATGTTAAGAGATTTTTAATAGGAATTAGCTTATATGTGGGTATAATTTAAAAAAAAAATTCTCAGATAAGGGGATGTTGAGTAGACGTTGAAGAGAAAGTAGAACGTCACCAGTTTTTTGTAAAGTGGTGATTTCAATATGAAGGTTTGTTTGAACTATTATATGTCAAAATTAATTGAATTATTGGAATTGATGGAAATCTAGTTATGTAGAAATATTTAATATTTAGAATTAAACCCTTGATAACGATAAAAATTTTATGTTATTTAAGCAGAACTGGATTAAACAAACACTTTGTTACAGATTTTTAATTACATAAACAAACACCATAATTACTATAAAATGTAAAATGTAGAAACCCAAGTTAAATTTATTTTAGAACGCTGAAGGTCAAGCCCATAATAACTAACTAATACTGAAACTTTCTAATGAGATAAAAATTAACTTTAACAAATTTTAAACCCTATTATTGAATTGCTATTTACTTATCATACCTTTTAACATAATTATGAAATTCTTGAAAACATAAAAATATAATTAAATTTAATGTAAGTATTGATTGAAATTTGTGATAGTATTTTTCGCACTACCCATAAAATATAAATTACGTAACTAGTAATATAAATTTTTTTTCACATAGTGTGTTGACTGATACTCGCAGATAAATAAAATAGTTTATTAGAAACGAAAGACATAAATGTTCATACATAATTTTCTAACCAAATTAGAAACATTTTATGAAGCTGTTAAACGTTTTAGTATCTTTTCGTTGTTTGTTTATATTTACATAATTTAGCTAATTAATCAATCTTTCGGAAGTTTTATAATCGAATTTAAAATTTATGACGAATTCCAATGTTACTAACACTAAATTTTATACATAACTAGTAGTTTTTACTTATAGTGGGATTGTTTTATGTGTACTGGAGTATTTTCTTGCTAGTTTCAAAACAATTTCGTTCTTCTTAGTTTTTTATAGCTGGTAAAATATAAACAATAAAAATGTATGCACCCTGAATTAAAATGGTAAAGGTATTAATACGACATAGAGAATAAAATTGTCAATTAAATGTATGCAATCTTAATGGTATGTATGAGTATAATCTTTTTAGTTTCCACATTCAATACAGACAACTAACCATCTTTTCTGAGATTGTTGAATACTTTTCTTTGTTTTCCCCGGTCTCCAACAAGATACTGTTTGTGTTATCATTTGGTTTATTATTGTATTTCAGAATTGATTTGTTTCATAATATCATTTATTATTTTCTTACCTCAAATTTTGTTATTTTGTATCCTATCTATTAATAGTATATTATTAAATTAGTTGTATAAGCAGTATGTTGTTCAACGAGAGGAATTATGGCACGACGAGCGGAGCGAGGAGTGCCATAATGGAACGAGTTGAACAATAGACCCCTTATATAACGAATTTAATACAATATTTTTTCTAATTGCTTTATATTCTAGTAAATGTGAAAAATTTCTTTGCTGAATATAGTAACTTATATAGAGTGCGCTCGCTGCTAAAATATTATTCAACGCTTTTGCATGTAATACAAAATTTTTTATTACAGTCAGTTGAAAAAGTATTTTATTATATTTTTTGTCTTAAGCATCCAACACCCTCTTTCGATCTTTCTTCATTACTGACTCCGCTTAATATCACTGTATGCCCTTCCTCCAGTTCCAGGGCTCTTTTTCCTTTGTTTTTGTTTTTGTGATTGCTAGAATTCTCTTTTTCAAATTTTTTTATCAGAGGAAAGATCGGTTATTTATTTATTCGTATGGTAAATTTTTAATATTGTATTGTGATGTAAGTGTTATGTATGGTGCCTCAGAAGATCAGTATAAACCTATATAAATATTGTGGCGACGAAACCGTGTGCAATTGTGTATAGGTTCTTGTTTGCAAAGCATTTGCTTCAAGATTTAGGAAAACCATTAAACCCTAAACATGCCAACCCTTACCCACCTTAGTATTCATATGTAATAATATTAATTAAGTGTGTAAACATTATAGAAGGTAAATAAGAACATAAAATATAACATCACAGCATTGCATGACGACAAATAATGGACTGGTCCAAGCGCCAGTCACGACATTGACGAAAAAATAGTAGGTTAAAGAAAAAGCAAACAAAATAATGGAAAACAGAAAATCAGGACAGAGAATACAAAATATTGCTGAACTTCAGATGTCCTTCAAAGCCATAATATAGCTTCATCCGTTAAATTATGAATGTTTGGAAACCCTCCTTTAAACTTCGGTAATTGACAATCCTCTACAATATGTGTAACGGTCTCCGGTTCGTTTCCACAGTCACAATTTGGATTAGAAATCGGACCCCATTTAAACAATATAGAGTTGGATTTTGAATGGCCTGTTCTTATGCGATTTACTTTTGACCAAATTTTTTGGTAATAAAAGACGAAGGTAATAAGAGACGTTGCTGATATATAAAAAAGAGTAGACCGTCGAGAGATTAAGTAAGGTGAATTTTGCTAACTTTTTCCTCGTGAGTGGGCACAACATATAACTGGAAAGAAAAATTACAAACATTTTACAAAAATACGATTTAAAGGCTTAGCCAACTTTGTCTCTTATTACCATCTTGTTTTAATTCCTGAGCCCATTTTGATGTTTATAAATTTAGATGGTTTTCTAAAGCAATCATTTTGAGGTTATGCTTTTCTGAAATAATTGTTATTCCAACACGGTTTGAATTTCATGGTTTGTACAAATGTCTCTTATTTTGCCGGGTTTTTTTTCCATTTAGTGTGTTAATCAGAGATTTACGCTTAGTATCCTAAAATCTGTAATTCCAGAACTAAAATGCCCGGAAAAAGAAAATCCAATAAGAAACGTTGTGTTTATGATATAAAAGCGACGGATTCTGCGATAGATGCTGTCAAGAGTAGGGGTTATTAGTATGTCCATCAAAATGAAGTAAGAATTGGAGGTGGAAGAAAGCCCGAATTATCTTAAAATGATGAAAATACCATTGCCTTATTTTTGAAAGAATGTGGAACATTGGGATACGGTTTTACAAAATTAAAAACACTTAAATTTGTGAATCAGTTTATGAACGACACTAAAAGGAGAACAAGATGGAATGAAAAAGGTTCTGGAGATGTACGGTTTACTAATTTTCTCAAACGTCATCCAGAATTATGCATCAGAAAAGGTGAAATTTTGGGACAACAGAGGGTGAAAGTAATAATATATTGGTATAAAAATTTTAAAAAGATCTGTAAACAAGAAAACATTTCTTTGCTGGACGGTGAACTAGTATTTAATTGTGATAAATCAGGGTTTTGTTAGGACCCATAAGATGTCAAACTTGTAGCTCCAAAAGGTGTAAGAGAATTTCTAAAAACATTGCCGGTTGCAGAAAAAAAACTATCACAGTTCTAGCTTGTTGCAGAGATAACAAAATGCCCCTTTTTATTGGTTTCTAAGAAATTTACGTTTCATGTAATTAGATACTTGACGATGATTACGCAGCGACAGCTTATACAGCACGAAAGGATGGATAGAGGGTGAATCTTTTGCCAGGAGTTCAAACGAGTGTTTTTACAAAACATACCAAAAAAATATACTAGAGATAAGAAAGTTATTCTAATATTTGACGGGGCCTCATCTCACTTAACGTACTAAGTTGCTAAAATAGCATTTGTAATGATGAAATATTGATAAGACTCATACCTAACTTAGCACGTCACATTTAGCCTTTTCAATATTTATACACAATTATAGGAAACTGCTTTCAAACCGAAACTTATCATTTCTGGTTTTAAATTAACAGAAATTTTTTTCCTTGATCAAACAAAGTTTCCAGAAGAAGCATACGACCCCATCAAGTTCGAAAGTTTTAAAAATGGTTAACCAACCACTGTTGGAATGGATTTTCAACAATTTGATGAAGACAGAACTATGATGCCCGCGCTCAAAATATAAGCAGCCATCAGTCACATGCACGTGCAGTCAAACAGTCACAGTCTGTGTTAGATTATGAACCATCAACAAAAACGAAACAGCACGGCCTTCTTGCGTTAGTACACAAGCAACATGTATGGACCAAGTCAACAGCAATAGCAATAAAGTTGTAGGATATACCAGTGAACTCGAAAATTTCATAAAGAAAAAACTTTGCAAACATTTAACATAAAAGCACGTTCCTACTAAGAGAATTAAACCACAGAAATTAAAAAAAAAGAAGATTTAAAGAAACCAAAGATGAAGAAGGATAAAAAAGGAAAACATTTTGAAAAAAAAATCGGTTGGATATTTCAGAAACTAAGGGGACAAAAAATAGAAAAACATTGTTCCAACGGACAAATTCTATCTCTTTACCTAGATGCACATCCGCAACTGTCGGCACTCGCCCCTGACAAACCAATATTTATTCCAATTAACTTCCGTCTTGATATCTTAGACGACGCAATTACCCAATACATCCCAACAAATTACACTGTTTTCAAACTCAGTTCCGACCATAACCCAGTTATCCTCTACCTCGGACCTACCTCCAAAAAATTACCCACCTAGAATCCCATTCCTGTTATAAACATCCGCCACGACATCGACCTAGCCACCACTTCCCTCCAAAACTGTATCATAAAATTACACATTCAGTCAAGAACCACGACCACCACTCATAGACCCACCACCTTATTACCTCACCTAAAAACCCATATCCGACAAGAAAAAAAAGCGCGAAACGCACTTACTTACGCACCTTAAGCCCTCACGACAAACAAATCCTTAACCGATTACAATTACATAAATAATAATTAATATTTTCTGTTGCAGATTACATCCCTCAAGACGACGGAGTACACAGAAATTTTCTGGTTTATCATCCATCCCACGACAAGACAAATTCACCGCCTCTTTCTACTTTTCTGACATATTGAAATTGGTTACTTCATCCTTAATTTGGTTAGAGTGTTAGAATAAATTTTGACAGTTAGGTTTATAATAGTTATTTGTGTAACTAGTGCAAAATGTACATATTTGTTTCACGATGCATCAAGTTGAGTGCAACAAATATGCTTTTTGCACATGTTGCACCCAACATTTCTTCTACGAAAAAAACCAAAAAAAAAAAATAAAACATTTAAAAAGTACTTTTTTACACTATTAGAATCATAATTGTAGGCGATTTCAATGTAAAATTCAATAATCCAAATGACAAGAATGCCGTAGACTTGTGAATTGTTTACTTCTCATGGCTATTGCCAAACTGTATTTTCAGCTACTAGAAAAACAAATTGTTTGGATAATTATTTTAAGAACTCGTGTTACCAACAATACAATTAAATGGTTCAATCCTGAATTAAATAAACTTAGAATCAAACTAGCAAATGTTAATCGTACTAATGAATGCCATTTTTTTGTTAAAACTAGAAATTAGTTAAGAGCTTTTATAAAAAAGTCAATGAAAAGTTCAGCTAACGAGAGATATATAAAAAAATCAAATAACAACATTAAAACTATGTGGCAAATTGTTAATTGTCATAGATCAGAAGCGCAAGATAAAAATAACGAAATTAATATTGACGTTAACGTATTTAATCAATATTTTGTAGGAAACACTACAAACAATGAGACACTCAAGTCAAAAACAGTTTCACAAAATTTTCTTGTAAAAAATAATTTAAATTGTAAATTTTCTTTCAAGCTTGTTTCAGAAGTGGAAGTCAGTCAAATAATATGTTCACTTTCTAATAGTCAAA
The DNA here is from genome assembly GCA_030710515.1 of Abscondita cerata. Classification (NCBI taxonomy): domain Eukaryota; kingdom Metazoa; phylum Arthropoda; class Insecta; order Coleoptera; family Lampyridae; genus Abscondita; species Abscondita cerata. The sequence goes on from JALBCR010003237.1 coordinate 256,686, forward strand.
CAAGAGATATATTTGGGATATATGCACTAAGATAATAAAGAAAAATGTTAGTCTGTTTGTTGCACCATTGACCAAATTAATTAATTTATCAATTATAAAACCCAATATTTCCCGATAAGATAAAAAAGCATTAGCATTTTCTTTGTATAAAAAAGTTGATAAATTTAATTGCCAAAACTATAGACCAATTTCTATACTTCTTATACTGTCAAAAATTTTGAACGTGCTATATATAATCAAATAAATTCATATTTTGAAAGTCAGAACATATTTCATGTTAATCAGTATAGGTTTAGATAGAAGAAAAATACTTGTGATGCAGTCACTGCGTTTGTTGAACGTACTTTGAATTGTTTTGAAAGAGGCGAGCTATATTTTTAGATTTAAGTCGTGCTTTTGACTGGGTATCGCATCAAATCTTACTTACCAAATTACAAAAGTTATATAACTTTGATCAGGTCAGTTTGGATATGATAAAATCTTACCTATCTAATAGAAGTCAAGTGGTACGTGTAAAAAATGTCACATCATCACAATTAATTGTAGATAAGGGAATACCACAAGGTTCAATTCTAGGACCACTACCGTTTTGATTTTTATTAATGATTAGCCATTAAGCCTCCCAAGTAACATAAATAGCATTTTATATGCTGATGATGTAACTAACGTAATCGATGGTGAAGATGAAGGAAGACTCAAACGTTTCCGAACAGTTAATATTATCTGTAGAGGAGTGGTGCAATATCAACAAACTAGACCTAAATAAAAACAAAACACCTAAAACGTTTCTTTCACTCAAAAATATTCAATCAAATGCAATTAGCGATGTCAATTTTCTAGGAATTACGATAGACTCAGACTCAAAACCAGCATACCAATAACATATCAAAAAAAATCAATCGCAATATTTTTATATTACGTCGTTTAGCCGATAATGTGTTTGAGGATGTTTTAAATCAGTGTATTTTGCTATAATTCAGGCTCACTTTAATTATTGTAATTTAGTATGGGAAATTTGACATCTGCAAAAAGATTTTGCTCTACAACGTAAAGCAGTTCGAATACTAGGTGGTCTTGGTTATAGAGACGATTGTAGAAATCTTTTCATTAAATTTAAAATCTTAACTTTACCCTGTATATTTATTCTTAATTGTATAATCTTTGTAAAAAAAATAGAACAACAACTTCTAGTAAGGTCATATACATAAACATTATACCCGTCAAAATGACGATTTAGTTTTAAATTACTATCGTTTAAGCAAAACGCGCAATAGTTTTGTATATACAGCCAGACAAATATTTAGTTCTATTCCCATAGAAACTAGGAAACTTAGTTTAAATAATTTAAAACTTAAATTAAAATTGTATTTATTAAAGCATGCCTTTTATTCTTTAGATGAATTTTTGAATTGTAAACATAGTTTTTAAATAGTTTTTTAATTTATATCAATAAGCTGACGTCTGTAAATGATTTATCATATTTAGCAGAAATAAAGAATTATTTATATTATTATTGCAAAAAATAGCAACTTTTTGCACGATCGTAGAAAAAGCATATTTGTTGCACTCAGCATGATTGCAGCTCTCGACTCTCGAGACGAACTTCATGCATCGTGCAGCAAATATGCACTTTTTTCACTAGTTACACAAATATCAAAAATTACCAATAATTATTTTTTGTATTTGATTGTGCTAAAATTTTGCAAATACAATCTTTTTTACTTCTCTAGTAGTACTAAACTTAGTTAATATTATCTTTCTTTTGTTTATGGATCAGCTTCGTTGAGAACTTGTCAATAAAAATTATATCACAATTTTACCTCGTTACGAGCGTGCAAAGGTGAAAAGTGCGCAATTTACATGTATAGATAATGATGGTAAATTCCTTTAAATATACTTGCATTAATGTTAAGTTTCAAGGTGAGTTACAAGAAAAGGATAGATAATCGCGATTAATTTATATTAACGGTCTCCAAAACTTTCAATTTAGTCATCGGTGGTCATTCGGAATTACTAGTTGTTACTATTGCAAGTTATCGTCAGTACGGCACATTTGTTATTGGAAGTTATATTGTGTAAAAATGAATTATACGATGCTGGGGTATGTAATAATTTAATTACTAGTGTATAAAAAAGGTTACGTGGATGATTTATGAATGCTAGATTAATTTTCTGATGTTAGCTGACTAATCATTTTATTTAATAATAGCAATCAAAAATTATTGTGTTGAATAAATTAATAGATTTTTTTGAAATCAAGCCAAACAAGAAATTTTTATGTAATTTACGGGTTATTTTGTAAAAGTGTTTCAGTTTACGAGAATATGTTTAGAGTGAAAGCATCAAAGGTTAAAAAAATATTTGCATAAAAGCGAATGCGTTATATAAGGTTTGCACATGCTTTTAAACATTAGCAATAATAACATACCACGTTATATAATTAGTGAAATTGCAAAAAAAGTAAACAATCGCGTTAATTAATCAGATGAGAGTATTAGAAATGCACTAATACTCGTAGTCGATTAGATGCACTAATTATTGTTTTGTAGAAATAACAATAGTATGTAATTCCTGGTCAATTACAGTTCGTTAATAATTTTTTTTTTTTGCTTAATGATATTTTTTTAAGAAGTAAAAAAAAGCACATGTGGTGGGTAACAATTATATAATTTTGTTATTGTGTTTCAAATTATTACAAGCAGATTTCATTTTTTTTTGTTTAGGTAAATTAATTAATATTCTGATATATTCACTCGTCTGCACGGCCTTTCTCGTTAACCTTTTTTTACAGTTTGCACACATAGGTACATACATAAAAACCGACGTAAAAATCACAAAATCTTGTATCAATATTTGCTTAATATGTTAGTCAAACATCAATAGAAGTAATAGTCGAGTAATGATATGCAATAGTCGAACAAACTTTTGAAATCTAAAGAATTTCTGTAGTAGTTTATGTTCAAATTTGGATTCGTATCAAAGGTTTTTCCTGAAATTAATCACCTGAACTTTAATCGAATTTATTCGTTTCATCATGAACGCACTGTATAAGTGATATAAAAAGTCAAAATATAGTAACATGCTGGTTGCGGAAAATCCCTCAAGCATTTGTACAGAGCCCGCCATAAAGTCTGCACTACATGGGAAACTTTTTTATTTGTATGATTATTGGAAAACAAATTCCGGCATTGGTTTTAGCAAAATTTGTTTAGTAGTATTTTAGTATTTTTGTTTATAACATTTTTTGACCCAATATATAATTGGGTAACCAGCTGACAACGACATTTTAAATTTTATTAGTATTGTAGAGGTAGTCGTCTTTACAAAGTGTACAATTTGCAGAAGATACTTAGTTAAAAATATTAAAAAAAGTTTTTTGGTTCTGAAAATAGTTTGAGTAATAGCTACGGAAAACATAATTTGCGGCAACGTTTGTTAGATTATACATGATTATCGCATTTCAAAAGTATTTACAGTAGAGGACGATTGAAATGTAAAGAACCTGTCACGTGAATCAATCTGCGCGAACGATTCATTTGACCTTCAATTCAGTAGCGCCGTAAAAATTGTTTAAACGTAAAGTAGGGTTGGATCGAGGAAGTGTTAAAAACGAAATCAAATTTTGAAACACTTCTTCAACGCAAATCATAAAAATATACCTTACTATAAATGTATTTATTAAACTAGGGTATAATTTGAATAACACTACAAACGAAATTACGAAATACACTTCGTCGTTGCCCTTAATGTGAACAGTGGACTCGTCCGTTTCATTTTCGTTCACGGCGCAGGTCACGTGACAGGTTCTTTATATTTCAATCGGCTTCTACCTAACACTTTTAAACCAAAATGGTGTTAATTTAATTCTAATTTAACTTTAATTTTAAAAAAGTAATATTTATAGAAACTATTCAAAAAATAAATATTAATGTCAAATTCTCTTTGAGAGGTTTATCATAATGGAATGGTACTAATGGAAACTATCGTCTTATTTGTAATAATAATAATATATTTATTGACACTATATAATTACAAAAATTGTTTGTATATGTCAAATGGCGAAGCAATCGATACAGTTTATTACTTCAACTAACAAACATCACTTATGACTAGCAAATTTATAACAAAAAAATTCATCAATTTCATAAAATGCATTTTGGAACAAAATAGATTTAATTATTTCTTTATATTTCTGTAAAGGCATATTTTGAATATGTATAGGTAAGAAATTGAACAGCTTTGGTTCAAAATAATTAAATCCACACCTGTTTGTTGAGAGTCTAGAATAAGTAATTCTAATGTTAGACGCATTTCAAATGTTGGTGAATATCACTACTCAACTTATAATTTCCTAGATTCTTTTTGACATAAACAAGACATTGATAAATATACAAACATGGAAACGTAAGTAACATAAAAGAAATCAATGAAAAAGATGGCATAAGTATTTAGTATTAAATGTTTCATTTTACAATGACTGGTTATGATAAGCAACACTTTTTGTCACTAGTTATGTAAAGTAAGTACTAATTAATCGTAACAGCAGTAAAAGTAATTTAGAATCTGAATTTTATTATATGCAATAACAATAATTTTAATCAAAATTTTATTATACACTTCGGAAAGATGTGTAAGCCTTTAATATTTTTCGTAACTACATCTACCCAAGCAACAGATGCCTCTTTCACCCTCGACCACCAAACAGTTCATTGGTAAAGTGCTGCTGCGAACGGTTTAATATTGTAACCATTTATTCTGTTACTGCTTCACATAAATGCAACATCGGTCTCTATGTACGAGAATAATAAAGAATCAAACTCACCAGTTTCCAAAGACGTTCGTTCTTATCGCAAAATAAGTAACTTGCATTTGCACAATAACAATGTGCACTCATTTAATTTAGCTTGCAACGAATTTATCCTAGTGCATCATAATTGTTGGATTGGCGAATTGTTTTTAAATTTTGTTTCAAACTTCAATAAAACCATTGATTATAAATACGAGGATATATTGAAAATTCTTAGCCTACTATAGAACCAAACAAAATTTCAATGTAAAATATTTTATTATAACATATTCTCCTTTTAATTGGATACATATTACAGCGAACCTGCAACGTCTCTAGACCTTTCAAAAATGTTTCTTCTTGCTCTGCAAACCAGACCTCCACAGCTTCTATTACCTCCTTGTTGGAAGAAAATGTAGACCTTTTAAACTTTTTCAGTTGAAGAAAAAGGTGATAGTCGGACGGAGCCAAATCGGGTGAATAAGGGGGTGTTCTAGTAATTCAAACCCTAAATGACGAATTTTTGCATGGTAACATGAGATTTGTGTGCAGGGGCGTTGTCCTGCAAAACAAAACACCTTTGGATAGCTTTCCGCGTCTTTTCTCTTTAATATTTTCTGTAGAGTGGTCAGTAATGTCGAATAGTAATCAGTTATTGTTCTACCCTTATCCAAAAATCAATCATGATTACTCCATGGCAATCCCAAAAACTGAAGCAAGAACTTTTCCAGCAGATTTTGGCACGAAACTTCTTAGGTCTTGGAGAACCAGAGTGTCGCCATTCCATCGATTGTTGCTTTGTTTCTGGATCGTAGAAATGTACCCAAGTCTCATCCATAGTAACAATTCGGTTTAAGAAGTCTACATCGTTTTCAAATCGAGCACAGATCGACGCGATGCTTCTACCCTTGCACGCTTTTGGTCAACATTCAAACATTTGGGGATCCATTTTGCAGCATTTTCTCATGTCCAAATTGACGTGAACCATATGATGAACGCGTTTGTATGAAATATTCAGTGTTCAGATATCCGTTTTAGCCCAATTCGACGGTCTGATAAAATCATGTCATGAACTGCATCGATATTTTCGGGGACTGACACAGAAACTGGCCTTCCCGATCGGTCATCATCTTTAATGGAAAATTTACCTCTTTTGAAGCTTGCATTCCAATTTTGAGGTTGCATACGAAGGACATTGATCACCAAGGGTATTAAGCATATCTTCGTAAATCTGCTTACCTCTTAACCATTTTAAATACAGGTACTTGATGATGGCTCGATACTCCAATTTTCGTTTTCACAATTTCGGTGGACATTTTTTCATTTAATTTATTGCGTGACTCTGGTTTACTTTTTGACGTCAAACTTTACACTGACACTTCTAATAAGTTATTGTTCGTTGCTATGGTAACGCAATATTTTGTTTATGCAAGGAACTGGTCTAGGCTAACTAGATATCAATACATCCTCGTAAAACCACAATTTAATTTGTAAGAAATAAAATTTATTTATTTCTTTGCCTCAACACAAGTTATAACATCATATGATGCGTTACCATAAAAACGATGTCGTTTTTTAAGTAAATCGAAGTTCAAAGAAAAAAGTTGAAGATTTGAAAATCCCTATTTTTTGTAAATCATCTAGTTTTGAGGGATTATCTCGAAGTGTAATTATAAAACAATACAAATTTTATAATATTCTTAAAAGTTTGCATCAAACTAAACAAAACAATTTATAAAATCTGCAGCACATTGAAAATATGAAATTACCCGAATGCTAGTTACAATCTTTTCCTGAACGATCTAAACTTTTGTAATTATTTTTTCGAAAATAGGAATTTTAACAAGTAAAAGGCGACCAAGTTAAAGTCAATCGGCTAAATACACTAATTAAATTTTTAAAAATTGTTAAAAATCACTAATATTTGAATTAAAAAAATTCTCCTAAAACCAAATTTACTTAGATTGAACTTAAACTAAATCAGGATAAAATTTTTATTTCCGGTGTTCTTTTCGTTTTGAAGAGTAGCGTATACTTTTAATTTAATTAACAAATTGATAGTAAATGTCTTATGGTATGATTCAAGAATCAAACTCAGCAGTTTTCAAAGACGTTCGTTCTTATCGCAAAATATGTAACTTGCACGTGCACAATAAAAATGTGCACTCATCTAATTTAGCGTGCTACGAATTTATCCTAGTGCATCATAATAGTTTTGGATTGGCGAATTGTTTTTAAATTTTGTTTCAAACTTCAATAAAACCATTGATTATAAATAAAACCACAATTTAATTTGTAAGAAATAAAATTTATTTATTTATTTGCCTCAACACAAGTTATAACATCATATGATGCGTTACCATAAAAACGACGTCGTTTTTTAAGTAAATCGAAGTTCAAAGTGAAGCTATTTTAAAATCCCTATTTTTGTAAATCAACTAATTTTGAGGGATTATCTCGAAGTGTAATTATAAAACAATAAAAATTTGATAATATTCTTAAAAGTTTGTAACAAACTAAACAAAAAAATTTATACAATCTGCAGCACATTGAAAATATGAAATTACCTGAATACTAGTTACAATCTTCTCCTGAACGATCTAAACTTTTGTATTTTTTTTCGAAAATGGGAATTTTAATAAGTAAAACGCGACCAAGTTAAAGTCAATCGGTTAAATACACTCATTAAATTTTTAAAATTGTTAAAAAATCGCTAATATTTGAATTTAAAAAAATTCTCCTAAAGTCAAATTTACTTGGATTGAACTTAAACTAAATCAGGATAAAATTTTTAATTTCCGATGTTCTTTTCTAAGTTTAGCGGAATTTAAACGCATTAATTCCAGTTTTTCCGATTCGCTTTTAAGAGTAGCGTATATTTTTAATTTAATTAAAAAATTGATAGTAAATGTCTAATGTTCAATACAAACTTGAGAAAATTGTTTGCTTTCTGATACTAAACATGTTAAAATATTTTTAACGATACCTTTTGTACATTTATGAATAGCGAATGACGAATTAAATACTTTTAATAAGTGAGATACAAAATGTACAAAAGAGTCAGATGTTCTTTTAAAAAACTGAATCTGTTCTGCTCCATAATCTTTACACAATAAATAAAGTTCATTTCCAGAAAATAAATCTTCCTCGCACTTAATTATTTTTTCTCTACATATCTCACATTCATACCTTTTCAACTGCTTAAATGGCTAGATAACCAGCTAAATAAACTATGTACAAGATTCTAAAACGTCTATCTGTAACAAACGAAAACCAAAAACTGCAAAAACGTTTTGTGCGTTTTTCTGTTGTTTTCCTTTGTTACAGTAAGCACGTGCATAATAAAAAATAATAATATGCACTCAACTCAATTTATTTCAGTGCGTCCTAATAGTTGGATTTGTGAATTATTTTAAATTTTGTTTCAAACTTCAATAAAAACAATTAATTGTAAGAAATAAAATTTATTTGCATCAATACAAGTTATGATAAAAAATCATTTTATGTATTTCCATATAATTGTGGTTATTATTTACATAAACAATTTATTCGCTTCGGACCCAGTTGAAGATGCGGCTGAGTTTTTTTAATCGAGAAGGACGTCCTCGGTTGTAATTTGCTTAGATGCACAAGTTGATTCTAAGAAGAAAAAAAAATAACATAAATTCACTGATAAAAGATATGCTGAGTCAATTGTATTTAATTTTGAATATTCTTTTCAAAATTAATTACACACAAAACTTTTAGTTTAGCTTCAAATTACAAGTTTTAATGTTCAATAACAAATAACAAAAAGTTGTTAAAGGCTTTTCAATTTTCTTAGAAATCTTTGGATCGCTATATAGTAGCTACATGAATATAAGCTAAAGTTTATCTCATCAATTTGGAATTAGAAGAAAACGGGCAAATAAAAATAATAGTAATTTGCTTACCTTCTTTCTAGAATTTTACAGGCACTGATTTCACACTCAATAATTTACGTTTATTGTTTATAATAATTTCAGAGAGTAAAAAAGTGTTTCACTAATTAATTTATTTCCTAAAGTGTCAACAACCGAAATACAAATTTGTCCACAGTTTTTTTTGCTACTCCCTTGTACGCTTTACATTTTTTGTAGGAAACTAAAAAAAAGCGTATGTCTACGGCGTCTACGCTGTTCTTTTTATCATTTGTGCAACTGACGTATTTATATTTAGTAATTAAACACTTTGCATTTTCTTGGTTACTAGACAATAGCCTTCTCGGAAATATATTTCATTACATAATTGCAATGGTAATAAATTAGATGATAATTGCTCATTTAATGGCACAAAAAAATATAAAAAGTAATTTACTATTTGAACATAAAGAATAATTGAAATATTATTTGTATAGTGATCACATTTTTTGGAAAACAAGAAAGGTTTTTGTAAAACCTATATATTTTGACTTTTTTTACTTTACATTGAGTGATTATAGCCAAGGACGTATCGATGCCCTTGGAACTCGTATGGAAGGTGAGAATATGTAGAAAAACTTGAGTAGTGATTTGGCCGACGTTCCGCACCACAAAGTGGGTGCTTCTTCAGGCTTCTTTATTTAATATACGTTTGCCGTTCGTAGTTTTCGTGTACACATACGGTGTCAATTACAATTAATTTCTATACCATGAAAATCCTCCTCCATAAAAATAAGAATGTCAACCCACCACACCACCTTCATTAAAAAAACTCAATTAATTGATCACAACCGGCTTGAAGAAGCACCCACATCGTGTTGCTAAATGTCGCTCTAACCACTACCCGAGTTTTTCTTTTAACTACACATTTGCATCTTCCAAAAGGGCCCTGGGGTCTCGATACTTCCTTGGCTATAATCACTCAATATAAATTACGGAAGGATAAAAAAAATGTGACTTTTGCAAGTTTAGCGGCTAAAACTACACCCTCAATTTTAATGAATCGATTTACACAGCAAAAATATTTTTTTATTTCTTTATTAAGTATAATAACTTCGCTTCTTTTGCTGTTATAAGATTACGATACAGTATTGTCTGGTTGATTTGGATTAAACTCAATCCAAATAATTGAAAATTCCGAATATTGATGATTTTTCGTTATTTTTTATTTATTAATTAAATACATGTAACAAGTGCTCGAATAAATCACTGAGCTGGGTTGGGTGTGGAGTTGGATTGATTTCATTATTTTTACAGTGTAACAATGACATTAATACATATAGACTAAATTTGACAGATATTAATGTTTGTTTAAATACTTTGAATTCTAACCTAAACTTTGTTAAGAAAATTACCAAACGTCAAAGAAAATTCCAAAACCCAGTTTTTTATTCTTTATAATTTGTTTCATTTTTCTCCTGGCTTTCTTCTTCTAAGGGTTATCCTGAAAAAACTACCGATGATTTCTTTATTTTCAAATCACTTTGTCTTTCAATGTTCTAAAACATGCCTGCAATTTAATTGAGTTTTGTTTGAATTAAATTTTTTCAGAATATTTAATGGCATCAAATCATGAGTATAATTTTTGATCCATTCTTGGATAATCTGCATTTCCTAGAGATTTTCGTTTTTGCAATTAGGACTTATAATTTTTTCAGCTGTTCTTTATTTTTTTTATATCTAATATTGTTGACGTACCAACATTATACTTTTTGGTTAATACCTACGTTTCCATATACAGGGTATCTCAGAAATAAGTACATTAATTTTAACCACTAATCCAACCCATCAAGATGAACGAGGAATCGTTAATTTATGAGGGTGAAAATTAAAAACAAATTTGAGATTTCGAAAAAATGGCACATAGAAAAGTTCTTCATCTTGAAGAGTTGGATTAGTGGTTAAAATTAATGTACTTATTTCTGAGACACCGTGTATAGCCCAGTCGCCAGGGACTTGAAGATCGCACTAAATTCTCACAAAAAAATTCCTGTTGAAATATTTTGTTTTTTTATAGTACTTTCGAAAAGAAGTTGTTCCGAACGCGAACGGGCTGGAAAAGTCTCGGAAAATGGCCCAGAAAATAAAAAAAACGCTTTTCCGCAAATAGCTCGTTATAGATGCAGAATTATGAAATTTTACAAGAGACAAAATTTGTAGAACAGAAAAGGTTCTATACATTTTTTTGCTATAACGCATCGGTAACGAGATAAATCAGTTGCAAAACACCGTGCTGCGGAGCGTGCGCCGAGCGGGGTAAATTGGTATTTTCATCGGTGCATAATTCGTTCTAACTTTTGATAGCTTAATCTTAATGTATAAAGTTTTAAGGGATGACAGGTCGCTTTAAGATGATGTGAAGCGTTTTTAAATCAAGGATATTTGTGTTTTGATGCTTTGGTGTCCCATGCCTAAAGCAACGAATAACTCACCTATTATAGCTTTTATGTGTGGTAATTATTACATATCTAGAATCCGAGTATCAGAACCATGCCAATTCGGATTACAACATACATAACGTATGTAAAAAACCTATCCGGATTACCAATGAATCTGGATCATCTCAGGTGCGGATTAACGCGACAGTATACAACTAAAAAATCATGTCATTCTACTTTTTTATATTTTTTCTTTTCTTTAATCTTTAACAAATTTGTAGTTTCTAATTTTACTTTAAGTTTAGCGTTTCGATTTAATAAATAACTTTGATGCGGTAGAAGAAACAAATGATTAACATTTTTTTGCAATAATTGCTTAATTTGCATTGTCAATGAAAGAATATGATGATATTCTAATGTGTAGGTAGCCTACTTAAAGACAGGGTCGAATAAATACATTTAGAATTTATAATTAGTACTTAGGAGATTATTATCGCAATTAATATAAAATATTTGATATGCTGTCCTAATATTATTGTTCATTGTTCCTGATTATCCACGACATTTTTGATAATTATTTGAGTTATAGATGTTTAAACAATTATCCTAATTAAAATGATAGCCTTATAAGAGACACCATTAGTTTTGATTTGATTTTTACAACTAAAATTTAAAAAAACTCAATTAATAGAAGTAGATACGCACTTCCTCAGTTGTTTGCTAAAATTTATAGCTCATTGAAAAGTAATAATGTTAATTGTAAAATTTCTGCAGTCACATAAAACTGTCAGGTAATTCGTTATAGACGAAGAATCACAATTATTTGCCGGGGGCATAATAAAATCATTTAATGTCATTAAATACATTTCTTGTCCCTAACTCTCTTTATTTACTGTTACTAATTACGTAATGATTTTTGCATTTTACTTTGCAAGAGAAGAAGAAGAAAATTAACAAAAGTCCTGTTATAATAATTAACAAATTAGAGATCTATCGATAAAATGAAAGTGGTTTACTATGCACATCTGAAGGTGTAGACTACAGACGTAATAGAATTGAACGCTTTTACTTTTTAAATCATTAACATAACTTTGTGTTGAGTTGTTGTGCTACGGTGTTGAAAGGTTTTCACTAATTGTGTTCGCAGTGATTGTGCAAATTTTGAAAACAATTTTTTGGAAAATGAAATTGTATTTATTTACGTAAGTTAAATAATTTTTTATAATTTGTACTTTCTAAAATATGTTTCTATAGCACAAAATCAAAGTTGGCGATTTTAACATACATTTGTATTTTGGTTAGCGTACTGTAATGGCTTCGTTTATAGCACGCTATAACTTTTGTTTGTGTCTAACACTTGTTAGAAAATGTGCAGTAAATAGAAAGAGAATGAATTTGTTTTTCAATAAACTACTGTTATGGTCATAAATTAATGCACAAATTACAAGGCAACAATAATAATAAAAAAATCGTAAACTTTTGTAGGTGATAAAAACTACCATTTATGCACTTGCAACTGTATGACATTGAAAATGTAAACATAATAAATAAATTAAAAAATAGGTGTGTAAATAAGCATGAACCAAAAGTTTGTTTTGAATAATGTTTTTCTCCGTGAATAGTAGAGCGCATCATAACCTTGACACTGTATAAAAAATATGGCCGCAGTGTATGTACATGAGTATCACAAGAACACATATTCTTTTACAGTTTCCACATTTGAATGAGACGCATTTTTTTTGTGTGAAAGAGTAAGTATCATTATGGTTATGAATCTGCAAAAAGGCAATTCAACAAATGGCCACAATTAACGACCGAAACTGTTAAAGTTATATGATTTAAACATTAACATGCAAAATCGCTTCGATTATTACGCATTTTCGAAACCTTTACTTTGCAGGAACATGTTTTTTTCTATTTTGTTCTTTATTAACTTTAACTACTTCATCAAAGCAATGTGTGTTGAAGGTTACGTATTTGACAGTGCTTGGAGTCCAGTCACTCAATAACCCTTACATCAAGTTAGATAGAGTTCAAATAAAAATAAATCTTCTTTTAATGAATTAGGGAAGTGAGCTTAGTGTAAAGCTGAAATTGGTGTATATCGTTTCAAACAATATTCAACATTGAGGTTACAGAATTTTAAGTTATTATAAGTTGAACAGGATACAGAAATTTTAAACAATTTTACAGATTGATCTTTAGGACTTTGTCTCTGTAACTCTTTGAATACTAATTTTAACATCATCCACACTAAATACATTGTATATTTCTGGTGAATCAGGACAATCTGGGATGACAACAAATTTATACGCCGAGTCATCTTTGATGAACACTTTGGATTTCAATCTATCTAAATTTAGCATTTCAAAAGTTTACGTTTTTGACAGTCATGAAACTGATTTTATATATCCCGTATCAAATCTGGAACTGTCTCAACTTGTTTTTTACACCTGCAACGTATTTTCATTAGACCAATATGTGTTCTTTTCTAAAAACAATCTTTTTCATTTTGACCAATATCTGAACTGCATTTTATAGATAGATATGCAAATTAGAGAAGCAATCAAACGTTTTTGCTTAGAAGACACTCAGTTGGCGTGATGATTTACGGACATGGCAAAATCTAAAGTATTTTGATTGCTTTAGTTTACATTCTGGGTGTTGAATACAAAACTTTGCCCATGCTACAAATATTATCAACGTCATATAACAATTTAGTTTAGCTCTCTCTTGCCAGTTTCTAATTTCTTAATATTAACTAATTTTTTTGTCTCAATCTCTTCAACTTACGTCGTCACCTTAGGTGAAAAGTTTAGTTTTATTACTGTTTTTCTTATTATTAGAATGATTCTTATTGAGCCGACGTTTTGACTAGTAGATCCAGTTCCTTTTAAGGAATTTAAAGTATATTCGTCGACTCAATAAGGAATATGGCATCTCTTTAAACTATTTCATTGAGAAATCATTCATTAATATCTTCAGTTTGATTATGTGTTTCTTTAATTGGAAATAAAATAGATAAACGAGAAGCAAAAACAGGAACTTGAAAAATGTAGTTTTTTCCTTACTATTGATTTTTCTCCTAATTATTTGAATTTAAGATTCTGTTCGTAAAAATTAAATATTAAAAGGATCCATTTTAACCTTCCTTTCAGAACATTTAATTTTATATTAAAGAACATAATTAAATGTTGTAGTCAACCGAGTGCCTGTCGTTGCTTAGCAGTTAATTGCAATAGCTGCTGAGCAAGCACCAGAGTAATCACAGATTTTTCCGACCACACTGTCTCGCAAGGCAATGATAAACCACCGAGGTTATAATTGTTTAGTATAACCTCTCAATTTAAGACGTTCGGATTCGTCCTTAAACTGTAGTTCTCATGTATATGCGTCTAATGCACGCACAATACATATACATGCAGAATAGTGACCTCTAAGAAGAAGACGTCAAACATCGAGCAATTTATCAATTTAAGATGGCAATGTCATTTATCACTATTGCACCTATATTGCCCTAGGTATGCACTTTGACTACTTGCTCAAAAAATCAGTACATCGAAGAAGAAGAATTTAATCTATGTTTATTCGTTTATGGCATCTGAGACAGGTTGCTGTGCTTTTGAAGTAATGTCGTTTTTTAATGTTTTTCATGTGATCTAAAGTGAGCAGAAAAATGTTAATTTAAATGCGAACATTTGTTGGAAACCACCTAGTTCTAAAAACGCACGAGTTTAGTCAATTTGAATGCCCATCTTATTTTGTAATAAAGGAAAAGCTTTTTGAAAAAAAAATTGTTTACTTGTCGTTATGGGTTTAAAGCCATGAAGGTGGTGTTTATTGATGGTCCTTCAACCAAAAAATAACTGATGGGATTTATAGTGTTTTAATACTAGTTTCTCGAATAACCTTTTGATTTTATCCTCTATTACTAATTGGTCGGATAAGTCCCCTTCTCCATACCTGTTACTATGTTGGTATATGACTTTTTTAGTCACCTAATAATAACTTCCGAGGTTTGATTGGTGTCTCTCACCTGTGTCTGCCTCACGGTATCTGGATATTTCTAGTAGCATTAAAAAAATGAAGGATGATCACCTTCATACCTTGTGCATTTGGTACCTATACTGTTTTCTACAACTTAAAGCGTTTCTAATTGTCAGTACATCTAGCTCTGACATGTGCATATCTTTTGCATCTGAATGTTTGGGTTACTACTCTGAATCCTACCACGCCCTTAATTTTAAGGAGTTTTTTGTTGTCCTCATTTATTCTTTATACTTTTTATGTTTGAGTTTTATGATAGAACCAGGTCTGTTTTTAAGATTCCAAGTTGTTCAGTAATTGTTTCGTGATGATTCTTTGTTTTTTGCCTTTTCTTGTAGGTCTAAATAGTTTTTTCTCATTAATTAATCGCATTATCGCATTAGGTTACTACTACTACTTCAAGGTATGAGTAGTCACTGTCCAAAATGTGCAAACTAAGGGCTAATCGTTCAAGAGTGACAAAGTATTGACTTCAAATGATCAAAATCAGTAATTGACTGACATAGACAATAATTATATTCTTTTCAAATGTTACTGTAGCTGAAATTAGAAAAACACCTTTGAATTAAATAGCAAAGTTTCTTAGTAAGTAAACTTTTATGAAGTATTATTTGTTGCAATCCAAAGCCCGTTTTACATAGTGATATTTTGATACGCTGTAACAATAAATTTTCACCTAATGTTTAATGGTCATGATAGAATATTGCTTTCCTATTGCTTCTCATTCAATTCTAGGATAGCACCAGAATGTAACAAAACTCCAAGATGCGCATCCCGAAATGATGGCTTAGTAGCCCTAGTTAGTTGCCTACGATGTAAGCTTTACAAAATTATGCAATATCTTGTTATGAATCTTTGTTCGACCCCATCTCCTATGTGAATTGTAATACAGAATAAAATAATTTAGTGATTTATTGACATTTTCAAATTTTTGCAATGAATCAATTGTTTTGAATTTTTAAATTTTTTTCTTGAATATGTAATCGATGACCCAAAAACTCTGTAAAGGATTTTGTTTTGAAAAAAATGGATCTCATTTCAGCAAATTGTTATTGCAAATTGGATTCATGATTTTCAATTGACTCCAAAATCTTAATTTTCTTGTGCATCATTTTATTTTGATCAGGATTTTTACTATATTATTTCCACTCTCTATATACAAATTTTCTTTAAATATTTGACTGTTGGTTCATTATGTGTTTGGATAACAAACAATCTGAATTTCCAAATTTTATGTTTTCTGAATTATAATTGATTTTCTCAATTTTAACTGTTTAATCGGAATTTTAGTTGATTTCCAAATTTGAACTGGCCCCACAATCAATGGTCCAAAAATTCGGTTAAGGATTTTTTTGGAAAAATTGGATGGCATTTTAGCAAATTGTTATTCATGTTGGATACATTATTTTGAATTGACTTGAATTGACTGAAACAGTCTGAATTTTAGAATTGTGTGATTTCCAAATTTTAACTGATACCACTATATACAATCAATGGTCCAAAATTTCGGTTAAGAATTTTTTAGGAAAAATTGGATGGAATTTCAGCAAATTTTTATTTATGTTGGATTCATTATTTTGAATTGACTTCAAAATCATAATTTTCTTGTTGATCAGGACTTCTACTATATTATTCCCACTTTCCATGCACTAATTTTCTTTAAATATTCGACTGTGGGCTCATTATGTGTTTGGATAAGAAACAGTTTGAATTTCAGAATTGAATGCCTTCTGAATTATAATTGATTTTCTAAATTTTGACTGTCTAATCGGAATTTTCGTTGATTTCCAAATTTCAACTGAACCCACTATACTCAATAAATGGTCCAAAATTTCGGTTAAGGATTTTTTTAGGAAAAATTGGATGGCATTTTAGCAAATTTTTATTCATGTTGGATTCATTATTTGAATTGACTCCAAATTCATAAATTTCTTGTTCATCAGGATTTCTACTATATTATTCCCACTTTCCATGCACTAATTTTCTTTAAATATTCGACTGTTGGCTCATTATGTGTTTGGATAAGAAACGGTCTAAATTTCAGAACTGTATGCCTTCTGAATTATAATTGATTTTCTGAATTTTGACTGTCTAATCGGAATATCAGTTGATTTTCAAATTTCAACTGCAATTAATGATAATGTTAATGAAAAATTGGATGAAATTTTAGCAAATTGTTACTCATGTTGGATTGCTTATTTTGAATGGACTCCAAATTCAAAATTTTCTTGTTCATTATCTTGTTTTGATCAGAATTTTACTATATTATTCCCACTTTCCTTGCACTAATTTTCTTTAAATATTCGACTGATTTTCTAAATTTTGACTGTCTAATTTGAATTTCAGTTGATTTCCTATTTTAAACTGACTACACTGGGTGTAAATCCAAATAAAACGTTAGTAAAATTGTATATAAAAGACAACTTTTAAGTAAACGTGGTTGAATAAAAATAGTCGATAGAAAAAAATGTAAATGAAATAAAATAAGAGGAAACGAAAAAATGAAACGCATTCTTATAATAAAGTATGTTAATGGGTTCATAAGTGACCGCAACTGTAAAAGGTTGCATTTAAATTTTGTTGTTTTCAACTTGCAACATTGCAAAATACGAGAAATTTAAAACTTCTGAAATATACACAATATAAATAACATTAATACATAACAATATACAATCTTTACGTAAATTGTAAAATTTAAGAAAATGTTTTATTATTGCTTAAGACAATGTTATTAACGTAACCCATATGCAAAGTCAAAATAAATTAGAATTTTAGTGCAATAACAATAAACAATACAATGCTTATTGTGTCATTATCATTACTAATAAAATAAGAAATATTTATGACTAATTTTATGAAAGTAGTAATTAAGTTGGTCGAATTTACGTCTGCAAGTTGATTCGTTTAGCACCTAGTCTAGACTAATGTAATATAAATTATATGTGATTAAATAATCGTAAACAAACTAATGAACTTCATAACTTTTTTCGACAGAAAATGTGTATTTTGAAACGACTAGAAATCTGTTGCGTAAAAATGAATTTGATTTAATAAATGTTTAATCAACAACCCATTTAATTCGAGAAAGTTGTACAAATAATTCAATTAAACTTCGTTTTATCGTGATGATTTTACGCATAAATAAAAAAAGAACGTAGTCGTAGATTTATTACCGAATAAATTGGGACGACAGTTTTTGTTGTATGCAATATTTTTTGTTGTGCTTGTTAAGTTGACCTAAAAGGTTTAGCTTTCACTTAACCGATTTTTTTCCGATTTCTTTCGTTCAATTAAAAGTGATTTTTTGTTTGCAGAGATATGTTTACTGATCGAAGGCCTGACCCAAGTTTGAGAGGGAAAGGACCCATCGCAGAATGGTACAAGGACCAATCGGTTTTTATAACGGGAGCAAGCGGATTTATGGGAAAAGTTCTGTTGGAGAAACTGCTTTTTCAATGCAATGGAATAAAGTCTATTTACATACTTATTCGTTCAAAACGTGGACGTAGTCATGAACAACGGATAGAAGATATGTGGAAACTTCCGGTAAGAACTAGTTTCAAGGTCTGAGGAAGTCAAAAAACCATTATATATTTATGAATTTTTAATCAACGATACTTCAAAAAAATTTAACACAAAGGTTTTATTAGATTTCACTAGAGTCAAAATTGTGTTTTAGAGAAAAACATTCTTAATTTCTTTTTAATATTTTCTCTAGATTTAATTCTAAATAGTTTCTCCAATTATCAGCAAAACTTGATCAAACAAAAATTGTTGTAAATTACATTTGCCACAACTTTTCTTAAAGAACGAATGTAGGTAGACTATTTTCAGTTAAGCTTAATAAAATTTTTAGTGCGTTTCAAGCTTTTTTAAACATCAAAATAAATCCGTTTTTAAAGAGCACAAAACATGAAATGATTACCTATTTATTTGAAATTGAAAACGTACAATTACTGTAATTCTTATTTAAAGATCCACTGATTTTACAATTAAACATAATACTCTTTTTTTGTAAGTAATTTTTTTACTGTAGTTTTTTTCAATTGACGTCAAAAGTTGTCGTTAAAAAAGGCAAAAAATATTGTATTGTTAAAGATTACTGTGCAGTCGCTTTGAACAACAAATTAATTTACTTGAAAAAAAAAACAACAGAATGTTTCGGTAAATTATGTTACAGGGTATTATATCTAATTTGAAAATTAAAATTGTGTATTTACGAATTATAATTTAGAATTAAATTTTGAGGTTCACATTTGTGATCTATAAACTCAAAAAAGGAGTATGAAAAGTAATGATATATTTGGGACCGTTACGCGTTGGCGTTAGTTTCAAAAACAAGTTTTACAATTCGGTATTTTCCAACTTTTTCTAAAATGTGTAAAATCAAAGCCCATACACATAAAAGACGTTCGCCAGTTGTAATTTTTTTTAAATTACAGTGTACTTTTTAAAAAGTGTATTTAATTTAAATACTGAAAATTGGCGCCGAAACCAGGTCGTCTATATCGTGACGTCAATTGTCGTATAAATAACATAATATGGATTGTTTGATTTGTATGCAATTGTTTTTTCAAGTAACAAATTAGTGGTGCTTTACAAACAAACCACCATTTATATTTGATTTACCAGTATTGACGTCACGACTAATGTCAATGAGTTTAAAAATTATTTTAATAGATAGTGTTTGGAAATTATTAAAATGAAAATATTTAATACTGGGCACATTATATATTTTTTTTGTACTGGGGTTTCCTTGTATGTTTATGACTTAATACTAAAGTACAATTTTCTTAAATATAAATTTTATGAAAACACCCAAAACGTATTAATTGTTGCTAAGTTATCAAAAATTTGTGCTATAAAATGACATTTTAGGCATTGATCTCAAGCCATTTATTCCGGCCCCGACTTTTTCTCAGTCAGTTTTTCAGCAGTTTTTGATTTTGCGATTATGTATGATTTGATTTTCCATTGTTTTCCAAGGATGTTTATTCTAACGTCACTCAATTTTTTTCTACTTATCAATTGACCTCAAGTCATGCTTGTTCCACACCGCTTTTGTATTCCGTCATTTATATGTATTTTATTCTTTTTATATAATTTAATCTTTCACTATTCACCAGGAAAACCCAATTACAGAATAGGTAAACAAATATAAAAACAATGCATTATGCAAAAAATAAAGAACGCAAATAAAGTAAATTAAAATAATTAACATGATTCTAAATTAATTAAATAAATACCTTTCAGTTGAATATATCGAAAATATGCTGAAATATGTTATAAATGTCACACATTTCAAACAAAGGAGAAGATTTCAGTATGTATATATTTTTTCGGAGTTTGGAGATAAAAAGTAAAAAAAAAACCGTAACGGAAGTGCACTCTTAGGAAATCCAATGCAAGGATAACAAACCTTCAACTTTATTCTTTCAATGCTACCAATATGAACCTGATGTGATGGAGATCAAATAATCGACGCATATTCAATTTTACACCTAATTAAATTGTAAAATAAGATTTTAAAAATATCAACAATATTGAATTCACGACCGTACCGAATTAAGGATCCCAGGTTTTTTGAATCGGTTCATCGCGATTGGTGGCGGCATTAAAATACGGCATTACAGTTGATTAAAAAACCGAGTGTAAAAACCCATTTAAAAATTAACCAAATAATTGGTTTTCTATTTTTTAAGCCGGTATTAATAAAAAATTAAAAAAAAGTTGGAGCACAATAATATTTTATATAATCGGTTTTCATTTTTTTTAACCGAATAAATCAAAATTGATGAATTAGTTATTAACAATTTTTTGGTAACATTATTACTAAAAATACCATTTTTGCTAACTTAAAGCGAAAACGTTTTTTTTTTCGAAAAATAATCTTAATAGTTCACTTTCCTACAAAATTTTTTCATGAAAAAGTTTCCTTCTTCTATGTTTTTTACTCTTCGCGAAAAAGAAAATGCGTACAAAATATTTAAATATCATTAGTTGCTTTAAAAAATACCCGAGGCAAACCATTTTCAACATTTTTCTTCCAAAATGACACAACACAGTGTGGTAACTTCTGTAATTCCACTTAAAAAAAAATAATAAAATTATACATTTTATGACAAGAAATATTAATCCGAATATATTGTCTAAATAACGTTATTTTTGATAAAAATGTGAATTGCTTAATTAATTCTTTAGAATCTGTAAATTTGGGCATTTTTAAAAATATTGAATAAAATGCTAGAACTAGATTTTTAAAGTTCTCCAAAACCTAAAGCACAATTTTTTCTAAACAAATTTTGTTCTTAAAAAGACACCACCACATCACCTTGGAAAGAAGAGGATTTTTAACAATTTTGAATCTAAAAAATATTTAATAAAATAATTATTAATAATTTTTCCTAAAAACCAGGAACTTAATCATGATCATTTTAAAATGGTTTTTGACTGTTTTTCTAAGGTTTTCCAACATTTTTTAAAAACATGCGGATTTTCATACGTTTCTTCAGAAAGGATAATATTGCGAATATTTTTTCAAAATATCTCCATGTATGGGTTCTCCTCTCGGTTTTCCTGAAAGATGTCGCAGCAATTGTGTAAATTTTGTACAGTTTTCTTTGTAAAATTCTCTCTAAAATTGTTAGGTACATTTATAAGCTCAAATACATGTTTACACTGTGATGTCATTGGAATCGGAAAAACTTGTGAAAATTTAATCATTATTAGCTTGCTGATTTTCACACATTATTTTCTCACAGCGAATATTAATTTTAAAATAATTTTTTTTTGTTAAAACGTACAATTTACGAGCTAGAAACTTTATTTGCGTCCATATTGAGGAAAATTACTAAAAATCATTATGGAAATTGCAGAATTTAGTTACCCAATACAATCTCATATTTTCTTTAAGCTTTTATTTTGAATCTAGGCACGTGATTTTTAGATTTTTTACAGTTCTTTTACCGTTTTTCTAAAGTTTTTCGAAATTTTCCCAAAAACTTTAGATGTTTTCGTAAGTCCACAAAAAGTATTAGTGCGGATATTTTTTTCTAAATAATCTATAAGCGTTATTTCTTATTTAGATTAATATGATGGAAAAAACTCATAGAATTTGCGTAATTTTTGCAACTTACATATATAATCTGTAAATTTGAATATTTTATCTCGTAATTTTGTTTGAAGTCTAAGAACTCAGATTTCGCGTGTTTAATGATTTTCGACCGTTATAAAATTATAAAAAATGTCAAAGCAAGTAATTATTTGATTTAATTCTTTTAATGAAACGCATGGTCTCCGACATTTTGGAAAATTGACTGAACAATTTAAAAAGATTATTAATTTTAGTTGTGTTTTTAAAAAAATAATATAGATTTTGACGATATAAAGATGTTGCAACACTCTTGTGTCCTTCTGTAAGTAATAGATCAACAACTGCTCATACTGTATAATAGTGAACTTACACTCACTCCTTCTTCTTCTTCTTCTTCTTCTTCTTATAACGCCGTGTCCGTACGAAGGTTGGCGATTCAATTGGTAATGATGGTACGGAAAACTGCCGCTCTGAAAATCTTGATAGATGTTCGTCCGAGCTACTTTCTTAGATCTTTCAGCCATGAGTTTTGTCGGCGTTCTACAAATCTCTTCCCTTAGATGATTAGTCGGAGGATCTCGTATTTTTCGCCCCCCATGACATGCCCGAATTATTGTAATTTCCATTCTTTGACAGTTCGCATCAGTTCACGGGACTTACCCATCATAACAAGAACTTTAATATTGGCCCGTTTCTCCATCCACGAGATACGCAGTAAGTATCTCTATACGGCTCTCCATTGATGGATTAAGAGTCCAGCTTTCGCATCCATACAATAGCACCGGAAAAATGTAACAACGCAGTAACCGCATTCCGAGACGAAAGGGGAAAAAGTTCTTTATGTTAACAAAACTTTTGCGAGCCGGTTCAATTCAGGTTTTAACTCCATTTTGGGGTCACTTTAGTCATTCACATGGCGTTCAAATACTGAAAGAACTGCACTTGTTCAACAGGTTTGTTGTTTATACGTTATTTGGAGAAAACCACAAGCTTTGTTTTACTGACATTTACAAAGAGACCAGCACGTTGGCTCTGTTCCACAATAAGATCTATATTCTTTGTAAGTCTGAGAGATTGTCAGCTATTACTCTTACTCCTGAAAAGTCTCAAAAGGACGAAACAGCTGTCGAGTGATTCTCTGTGTTTGGTTGCTATTGTATGATCTCTTGCAAATTTGCAACAGGCGATTTGGGATTAATATGTTTGCCAACGTTCACCTTGCAATTGGTTCTCGTATATTGAAATTTGTATTTATGCACTTGCGTTTACAACAGTAATTCCATTTAACTGGTTCAGACGTTGAATTGAAATTTGAAGAGGAAATTTTCAGATTGCCAAGTTTTAATTGAAATTGCTACTCAAATTTTAAAGTGGATCTGCTGAAATGGTGTGCATGGTACTTGCATCTAAAAATTATCTACATAAATTGGTTTAATAGAAAAGATGAGTTTGGATATAAAAAAAGAGAGATCTTGCTTCACTGATCATATGCTTGCAAGTTTGGCTTGTTTAACAACAACCTTGGGGTTGAAAAGGAAGCAAAACACCAAGAAAAACAGTAGCTAAAGAATTAAGTGCCAATATTACAAAATCATCAACTGCAGAGTCATTAAAAAAATTTAAATAAAAAAATGCGCCTTCTTAACGAATATAGCTTATTCAATTATACTAGAAATTCTATTCGTTCTTTGTATAAACCACTGCAACTGGTTGGTCTACACATGTAAAAAAACTTCTCGACGTGAAAATATTTTACAACAGCAGTTGTCTAGAGAAACTATATAAAATTTATCTAAATGAGATTGGACCTGATATAGTCCTTTATAATCAATGCAATCAAATGTTAGCTTTAATTTTTGTTAATTTTAAACATTATTAAAGCAACTTTGTTGACAGGTGTGTAAGCAGTTACATAAGTTGATTTTTTGGTACTTATAGCCAACTAAGTGTTGGCATAAATAACAATCTCGAATAGCCTGCTGTAAATGTGCAAGAGGTTGTTCAAAAGCAAACAAACACTGAGAATCACTTGACAGCTGTTTAGTCCTTTTGGGACTCTTCAAGAGATCTCACAACACTTATAAGTTATTTATTTTTGTTGGTGGTGGAATAATATCGTCAATAAATTTAAAATGCCCAGATGGTGAGGGCGTTTACTATTTGAAGGAAAGGGATCTTTTCGCACATAGATTTTATTAAAGTTGTAGTTCCGCATTTTAAGGTTGAGTTTCTAATGTTTGTCAATTAAAATTTTATTCCGTTATTTTAACGTTTTTGATGAGTATTCATTTATCTTATGTGTATTCATCTTCATGCCATCAGTGTATTTTTTTCCACGATTTTTTTACAATTTATAACTTATCTAATTCTGACACTGGACTGATGAAGGTCCCACTGCGCTGGCAAAAGGTTGCCTTTTAACCGGTGCGAAGAGTTTGTTTTTGACCCCTTTCCTTCACATAGTAAGGATCCGGACGTTCCTCATCATCTCGACATTTTAAATAATCAAATCTAGTGAAGGATACTGTCAACATTATCGTCAATAAAGTCAGATGCTTTGCCTGACTGCATCTCTTCCAAATCCGAAACTAAATACTGTTATAAATGTTCTTTTACAGACGCCTGCAGTATCACACTTGATATAGCAGTCATCACTGATGACAACATGTTACCAATTTCAACATTCTCATTATTTTCTTGATGCTTCCGTTTTTGCCGTCTTTTAAGTACCGGAATTTTAACAGTGAAAGTAGTGTTGAGAACTGGACTGGTAGCTTGAAATGCTATTATAATAATAACCAAGTGTGTAAACATTATAGAAGGTAAATAAGAACATAAAATATAACGGCACAGGCATTGCATGACGACACATAATATACCGGTCAAAGCGCCAGTCACGACAATGACGGAAAAAAAGTAGGTTAAAGAAATAGGGGAAAAAAAAAAAAAAAAAAAAAACAAAACAGTAGTCTTATGGAGGTGCACTTTTAACATTCACCCAAATAAGCATAAATGTGTTCGTAGGTGAACCGAAATTTTGAGCATAAAAGTATCAAATAGGTATTGAATAAATATGTTTTTATTTAAAATTGACTGACAGATTCAGTTAAAATATTTGTTGGGGTTACGATAAGTTTGGTAGAGCTATATTTTACAGTTCTTTTCAATAGAATACCAACATTTTTCTTGTCACCAAATTTCGATCATGTAACAAAAGTGCGTCTATTTTTGAATTTTTAGAATTCTTTAGGTTTATTTAATCCAATAATAGCATATTTCATTCATTCGAAAATATTTTAACTAATTTTTTGGCGGTTGTCAACGACTATTGTTTGAACTCCCTTTGTTTTATTATAACAAAAATTTAATTCGCATTTTAAAATGTATAGTGCGTGTGTATTTTAAAATATTACAAACATTTCTAATAAATCTAAATAAAGAATGTTGCAACGCACGCACTTTCTCCAACATCAAATCGCTGACAAGTTAACAGTTTAATTAGTTAACGTAATACTTATTCAATTACAAAGCTTAATAAGAATACTTAATTGGATATAGCATTTATATAACTGAGAAAGGATTGAATAATAATAATAATAATAATATGAATCCATATATTAAAGCAATTTGAGAGCATTTTCCTAACGTTCTTGATTGCTTAATAAACGTACGAGATTTTCGTAATTTTATTTTATTTAGCAATAGTTTAGAAACAGTGACATAAAATATTATGCAATTCTGCGTTTATTATCATAAATAATGGAAAAATTTAAAATCCGCATAATCATTATTTAATTTTATTAATAAATTCGTAACTGGTTTTTGGTGAAAAAACTCACTTAAAAATGTTATTATACTTATATTATGTTTAAATTTAACTAGGTACCCATGCTCAAAAGAAATGAATGACTTTATGCATACTATGCGTTTTATTTTCAATATTTATTTTTAAATATATTTAAGTATGAAGTAAATCCTTTCACTCCAAATATTTCAAAAAACTAACAATAAAATTTCGCAACATCATAAATAAAATTTTCCCATTTGAGAAAAAATCAATTGACGTTAATACTCACCTATTCGATGTTTTGTTTCAAAAGTTTAAATTTTGACCATTGTGAATATTGTTATCATCGTTTAATTTTAGTGCACAACCCAAAAATGTCATCATTCTTAAATGCGATAAAGTTTTTCAACGTACACTGACTTAAAAAATTAAACGGACGCCGTTTTCTGTAGGTTCATGTCACGAAAGTGGAGGTTCACAATTTGGTGGTTTTAATAAATTATATATTATTGTAATCTACTCAATGGACAAAATTAATATTAAATATTTACTTTTAGTGAGTAAATTAAACGGAGAAAAAAATTGTGAATAAATATTTTCGAAAGACGTTAGGTACTTAATTTTGCCCACAATTGTACTCGTACAGTATTTTTCTTACCAATCTTATTTATCGAGTCTTCTGCTGACAAATGTATCTAAATTGTATTTCTGTTGTATTAATCAATATATTACATTGACAATGAAAGAATAATAGTATTTTTCAGTAGAAGTAGAAAAATAAAGCCAAGAAATCTGTAAAAGTGTGGAAAATTTAATGCCAAAATGGGTCGGTTACGAGCAATTTTTTCAGCAAAAAAATCAATAAAAAATGTGAAAAGAAACGAATAAGCCACAGGCCACTTTAAAACAAAATGTAGTTTCAAAATTATCGTAAATGCACAGTTTTGAATGGCATTATTTTTAAATGCATTCAAGTCACTTCTTCCGTTCTACATCTTACTTACTTACCTACCGCGACCAATATAGAATTTCATAATCCTGAAATGTTTTTATAAAGTGCATTATTTATATATTCTAATTTTTTTACAAAATTTAATTGGACTTTCTACGGAGATATAGTGTAAACCAGGTTAAATAAACTCCTTGTTATCTATTCCGCCATCATTTTGACTCTACACCGCAGTCTGTCTCAAGGAATCTGTAATTTATTGTTTGTTAACAAAAAATTATATTAATACATAGTATCATTCTAATATTATAAAGATTATGACTAAGTACAACTTTATTGTATATAGTTTTAAATTTATTGATATAATTTTTGTTAACAATAAATTACAGATGCCTTGAGAATGATAACAAAGTGTTTATTTAACCTGGTTCACACTTTATCTCCGTAGAACGTCCAATTAAATTTTGGAAAAATATAGAATATTACATTAAGGAGATTTTTCTAAAAGTAATTATAAATTAACTCGCATTGTTTAAAAATGTAAATTAATCGTACATTCAAAATGTTAATTAAGTACATGGTCAAACTTTGAGAGTTTATTCGTTACTAAATTTTAAGGCAAAAAACTTAAACGACTTTCTCTCCAAATTTCTAAATTCTAGGACCAGTAGGTAATAAACACAAAATTATTAAAATCAGATGGTATGGTTGTTTTGCATATTTTGATTTTGTAAATTACCGGGTAATATAGTCATTTCGACAATGGCGCCAAAATGACATATTTCTGTGACACGTCCAAATTTTGTTTGATAATTATTGTTAATCAACTGGGGTTAAAGAAACTGTGTTTCCTTTTTTTCCATTTCCATTTTCCTTTACTCATTTTTCTATTTTTCTTCTCACATACCATTCTTTTCTATTTTCTTTTCATCTTCTCCATTTGTTCCTTCTTTCCATTACTTCTTGCATCCACTGTATCTTTTGTACTTTCTTCCCTAACAGTGTCTTCCATTCCGTTTTCTCAATTCTTAACTCTTCGCACTTTTCTTTTTGTTTGTTATATTTTTCCACTCATCTCCATAGTTTCCCTTTCTTTATCCTTCCTCTACTACCTATTTTATTTTCTTTGTTTCCGCTTTTAAATTTCGTTTCTTTAATCCTTTTCCTTTTGATATTTATTTATGGAACTCTTCCTATTGTTAATTGCTCATGTTTTTTGTTATAATTTCCTTCTTTTATTCTAGAATTTATTGATTTTTATTTTTCGATATTATCTCCTCCGTTTTTTACCTCTTTCTACTTTCTCTTTCTTGTATCTTATTTTCTGTGATTCCACTTCTTTGTTTTTCTTGTTTTTCTATCTTTTCTTCTTCTATGCCTATTTTTCTAGTTTTAGTTTTCTTTTACTATATATCCCGTTGCCTTTTTCTCTAGTTTTAATGTCCTTCAATGTCTCTCCTGCATCCTCTTTAGTATTTACCATTCTTTCCATTCCAA
Source organism: Abscondita cerata (assembly GCA_030710515.1). Taxonomy (NCBI): domain Eukaryota; kingdom Metazoa; phylum Arthropoda; class Insecta; order Coleoptera; family Lampyridae; genus Abscondita; species Abscondita cerata. The sequence continues at coordinate 285,161 of JALBCR010003237.1, forward strand.
ATCTTTGCTAATACTACACTTCTTACTAATCTCTTAAAAATGTATCTTCTTTTTTCTAAATCATTTCTAAATGTTGTTTCTCCTATCACCCAAATTTATTGTCCTACCATTGCATTTTCTTTTGGCCTCAGCTCTCTTACATTCTCACAATCCGTGTTTTCGTTTCTAATGTTATACTCTAAACATCTATATTTTCCTACTCTCCATATATCTTCTTCCCCACCATCATTCCCTTTTCTTTTCTTTAATTTTTGTTTGTATGTTTTTTCTCAAAATACCACTTCAGAAGTTTAATCGCTCCTCTCATCTCTTCTTCTTTCGTCGTCCATACTTTTATCCTATTATTACTGTTTTTATAAATTTTCTTCAATTTCTCTCGTTCTACACTTTGCATCTACATATATTTCTTCTGTTGCTCTTTGTTTAACCCTATTTCTTTAATAATTTTCCATAGTAGTATTTTCTCCATATTATCAAATGCTACATGTTTATGTCAAAAAATGTCGCAAACATTCTTATTCTTTTCAGAACAACGTCCTTGTTGACTATCTTTTTGAATATGTGTATATATCATCAATCGTCCCTATTCTTTTTCTAAATCCGCATTACCAGCCTATTTCTTTTCAACGCTTTTCTTATTATTTCTGGATATATCAATAATCCACGTTTGTTGGACTTACCCTTAGTAGTTTTCTCCTCTTTTTCTTACTCTCTTTTGTATGTTAGGCATTATTGTTTTTCTTCATTTTTTTGCTAGTTCTTTTTCTTTTGTATACTCTTTTCTTAACTGTTTCCTCATTTTTCCCAGCATATCTCTATTGTTTTTCCCATTATATTTGTTTTCAATTTTCCTTACTGCGTTATATCGTTTTCTCCTGTTTCCGTTGTTTGTTGCACTCTTTTCTTTTCTTCTTTTTGTTTTTGTTTATAAATTCTCACGCGCATTTTTATTTTTATTCTGTTGCCTGTTTCCTTTTGTTTTTATTCTCCCTATCTCAATCTTCACCTCTTCTACAGTTTTTAGTTCTTCCTCATCTTCTTCTTTTCTTCTCATGGTCGCTTTAAGACTTTCTTCTTTCAGTTATGGTATATACATATTGTTCCGTTTTTTTCCTTCTTCTATATTACCGTTCATTACTATACAACCTCTTTCTTCACATAACTCTACCAATTTCTGTTTATTTTTTATTTTTTATTGTATCCTATTCTTTAAATTTCCATTTATTACTCGATTAAAAATACCAAAGTTTTTTAATGTCGATGATAGAAAAATTCGCCTCAAAACTCAACATCTAAATTCAATGCTATGAGAAAAAGTGGACGCCCATTTAAGACAGTTTCAATTTCGCAAATAAATCTACGAATAAATCATTTTAGAAAATGCAACTTGAAACTTTAATTGTTTGACTTCCAGATTCCTCCGAAGTGAGGTGAATAAACCGATAATAAATAATAAAATCCCGTTCGATAAAAGATTCAGAGAAATGTCCTAACATCTGATGAAACAAGTGATAAAACTACGTTCACGATCAAAATATTATTTTATCATAAATTCTAAATCTATAACATTACTTGCTAAACAATTAAGAGAACTAACGACCCGTTTGAATTAAATTGAATAAAAACTCTTAATTTGAATGGTCTAGCAAAATTGATCCAGTATGAAAAAATATGGAGAGAATCCTTTGCAACTAGATAAACACGAAAATTTATTTTAATAAATAATATAATCCTCATATCATTTTGATGAGATTTGATGAGATGATAAACTATTGATCTTTAAAGAGAGTTGGTATTTAGTTTATTTTCCTACGTTTTGTCCTCTTCAAATCAATCAGTCAAGTGTTATTGCTATTTTACTTGGCTCTTTAAAGATAAGCATAATTTCTAACTAGCTAGTGAAATATAAGTCATAAGTTAATTGTTTAATTTGTTTTAAATAACGTACAGTAGCGTGTACTCTTCTTTAGTTTCTATTCGACAGTTTATGCCAACATAATTGTAAAATCTTCCATTTTATCTTTCAGATGTTTGAGCGTCTAAGACAACACGAACCAAACGCGTCGAAAAAAGTAATACTAGTCCAGGGCGATTGTCTCACCGAAAATTTGGGATTGAACGACGCCGATTTCAAATTGCTAACAGAAAATGTGTCCGTAGTATTTCATTTTGCCGCTACTTTAAAATTGGAGGCAAAACTAAAAGATGCTATAGAAATGAATACGGGCGGTACCGAACGAGTTTTGAATTTAGCGAAACAAATGAAGAATCTTAAATCGTTCGTTCATTTAAGCACAGCGTTTTGTTCTGCCGATTTGGAGGAATTTAGAGAGAGCGTGTATCGTACGAACGACAAGCCGAAAGAGGTACTTCAAGTTACGAGATGGATGAAAGACGATGCGTTGGAAATAGCGACTCCTTCTATAATTTATCCACACCCGAATACTTACACTTACACCAAACGTCTTGCCGAAACTCTTGTTGCTGACGAGTACCCCAACTTGCCTGTTGTAATAGCAAGACCATCAATTGTTACGCCAGCTGCGGTCGAACCTGTACCAGGATGGGTCGATAGTCTAAATGGGCCTATGGGTATAAGTATTGCAGCTGGAAAGGGTGTTATCCGTTCTATGCTTGTCAAAGCTGATAGTCGAGCTCAAGTAGTACCTGTTGATGTTGCTTGCAATGCGCTTATCGTTATAGCATGGAAGATGGGTACAACCGAGGTCAAGTATGTAGTCAATTTGTAACGATTGATAAAATATTACAAAATTTTTTTAGACCTGCAGAAATACCCGTCTACAACTTGACTAGTGATGGGGTAATTCAATAAACTTGGGGAGATGTGCTAAATATTGGAAGAGAAGTTGCTTATAAGTATCCATTTGAAGGTCAAATTTGGTACCCGGACGGCGACATGCGCTCATCTAGAGTAGTACACAAAATTTATTGCTTACTTTTCACTGGTTACCTGCTTACTTCATCGATTTATTAATGTTCATATTTAGGCAAAAAAGATTGTAAGTATAAGAAATGATCCTAGGTTTGATTTACAGCAAATCTTTTTAGCATGGTTCGTTTAATGCACAGAATAGATAATGGATTGGAATTATTGCAATTCTTCACTACCAGGGATTGGTTATTTGAAAGTAAAAATTTTATGGCATTAACAACTGGTTTGTCGCCGTCTGAGCGAAAAGTGTACCAAATGGATTTTGATGCAGTGCCCGTGGAAGAGTATTTTACTTTATGTTTATTGGGAGCTAGACAATATCTAATGAAGGAAAATTTGAAATCGATACCTCGAGCGAGGCGCGTTCAGTTTGTGTAAGTAAACAAATCGAGTTGTTTTAAAACGTAATAAAATGTAATGTTTTTTTCTAGTTTGTACATAATGGACCGAGCGTTGACTATTGCGTTTTACTTGGGATTAATTTGGATGGTTTATTCCTATTCCGATGCTGTTAAAGGTGTTTTGGACGGCGTAGGGTCCACATTGCATAACGTGCCTATTCTAAGATCGTTTATACCCCATGATACCAAAATTTAGATTTTTTAAGTAACTTAGTCATTATGTAAGTAAGTTAAGTACGTGTGGAAATTAGAGATTATAAGAGAAGTGAAACTGGGTTGGGCGACTGATACGGGTATTGAGGGTGGATGCATGATTTTGACAAATGTTTAATTAACTTTGTAATTTTATATATTAAATTGATTTTATTAATGTTTGTAGTTTTTTTATTGTGCTAAATATGAACCAAACACAAAATACTTCTAAGACATTCCTATGGCTCAATTCTCTACAAATTGTTAAAACAAAAACGTCTCCCGGGATTGGATCGTGTCGAAATGGTAACCGTAGTTGTCAGCTTTATTAGGACAAGAAATAAAAATCAGGTAATCAACTTTTCAACAAATCCAGGTCTACACTGCAAGAAACAAAAGCGCTATTTTACTAAAATGTACGTTCGGTTAATAAAGTAACACTTATGAAAAGCAATTATTATAAGAAGGGAAAATGTGGTAAAAATAACGTTTTGATAAAAATTATAAATTGATGTCATAATTTCTCATTTGAGTATGTTTTAAAATTTTAAAAGTCTCTTTAATTTTAGAAGTTCGTTTCTAAGAAACAGAAAATAAGCAATTCCTGCAGGTCACAGAATATCTGAATTTGGTAACAGAAATTGTATCAAAATTTAGTATGTTACTACTCTCTGTTTCAAAAAGCAAGACACCTGAGTTTAGAATGTTATAATTTTTTGATTGTTTTGAAAGTTGGCAACTTGGTTACCATATCTAGGCCAAATTTTTTTCCAAAAGTTACAGAAATGGCGGTATCGCAGGGAATCGCTCTCAAGAGCATGCTTTTATGATACTGTCATAGGTCAATATCATACAATAAATAACAAAATAAATAGTTTATAAAGGCAGAGTAAACATTATTAATATATGCGTACATAAAGTCAGTTTAAATGTGAATTAAAATATAGAAACATTGAGTCAATTACAAAATATACAGGGTGTTTCTGATTTAATTTAAAAGTTATTGTTGTAGAGTTTTTAAATAAAATTATTTTAATTTTATTTTGTAAATTTTTAAAAAATTTTTTTTTTTTTTTTTTTTTTTAAAAAATAATAAAATAAAATATTTTTTAAATTTTTTTAATATTTTTAAAATTTTTTTAAAAAAAATAAATAAAAAAAAAAATTATTTTTATTTTTTAAATTAAAGTGTGTACATGGCTTTATCAGATGTTCTCTGGCTCAAAATAGACCGTTCGACACCAATTTACCTATAACCAAAAGTGCACCATAAGGGCGCCAGAGGGCGTCAAATTTTCCAAAAAAATAGTGTATATTGGGAATAACTCGAGAACGGTTCGACGGAATTTGTTCCGTTTTTGTATGCTGGTTGTCTGTTTCTGAAGACGTTTTTCTGTGTAATGTGGACATATTTCTGACGCCAGGAAAACTTGCTTTCATAGGGCACTGTCAAATAAATGATAATATTTTAACAACCGTCATCGATAACAAAACCAAAATAATTCTTACAAATAAAATGAACAATTTGAAAACTTTTCTCTCTTGATAAATTGCGCTAATGTTATTAGTTCAATCAGAAAAAAATTAAAATCATATCTCTGCAAAGCGCATCCATTCGCTTAAAAATTCAAGTAGACTGCTAGTTCGTTTTATTTGTCAGAATAATTTTGGTTTCGTATCGTTGACGGTTGTTAAAATATTATCATTTATTTGACAGTACCTATATGAAAGCGACTTTTCCTGGCATCAGAAATATGTCCACATTACACAGAAAAACGTCTTCGGAAGCAGACAGCCAGCATACAAAAGCGAAACAAAATCCGTCAAACCGTTTTCGCGTTATAGGTAAATTAGTGTCAAACGGTCTATTTTGAGCCAGACAACCTCTGGTAAAGCCATGTACACACCTTTCAGAAACACCCGTGTATGTATATAAATATCTATAAATAAAGTTTTATCTGTTAATTGCTATGAAGTTGCAGTTTTCGTTTTTTTTGGTAGATAAGAAAGTTCGTGGTATCGATTATCTAGTCCCTGTTTTCTGCGATCCTTGTAGATATTAATTTCCTCACAAAGTTTTCGCCATGAGTCCAATTTTCTTTACCTTGTATCATGATTTTTATTATGCAAGTGTGGTCGATATCAGTTTTTAGAACCGAGATCAGATGACGCCGCTCTCCATACCACCTCGGGCATGAAAAGATGAGGTGTTCCTCATCGTCTAGAAGTCCACAGTCTTGGCAATCCGTATTGTTCCTTTTACCTATCTTATATTGGAAGGTTACCACTTCCCCATATCCAGACAAAAATTGCGTGAGATGGTAGTTTATTTCGCCCTGTTTTCTTGAAAACCATGTTCTTATGTCTGGAATAAGTGTTTTAGTCCAAGACGTCATGTTATTTCACCTTTGTTGCCATATGTCTACGTCGTCCTGGTGGCTTATCATTTTGCTCTTATTTTTATAATTACATCAACGGGTATAACTCACGCAGTTACGCCAACATTTTCGCCCGAGACTGTCCTGTAAGCCAAAGCTACCCCAATTTAAACAGAACGTCCTATTTTCTTTACCATCGACTTAACCATGCCATATTTACTTTTAATCTTGAAGAACCTGTTCCGTAGTGTAGACCTGGAAACCATCTTGATCAAAAGTTTTTGGTGCAGTTTTTGGTGTTTTTCTGTTGCTTGCCATATTTGATTGCCTGCTACCAAACTTTGGCACCATATGTGGTAGTGGAGAGTACTGAGTGTGCAAGAACCCTCCTTTTACTACTTTTTCGTCCGTGTGTATTTGCCATCCGCCTAAGACATTCTATAGTCTGTTTTTGGCCTTTGTTGATATGTATTCGATGTGATGTAATGTAGGCTTTTGTCTAATGTTATCTAGGATAAATAAGAGAGGGGAGGTAACCTCCTCCTTCTAGTTAGAAACATGACCTTAGTTTTTTCTGGCACCAATTGGAGCCCTCTTTGAGTCATCCATTATTGTATTTGTTTATAAGCCAGTTGTATATTCAATATAGCCGCATGTGGAGTCCTGCCAATGGTGACAAGTTTCAAGTCGTCCGCATAGGCTACTGCCGTGTCAGGAAGGTTTAGGACATCATCGTGTGATATGTTCCACAGTAAAGGGCCAAGAATGGAGCCTTGCGGGATTCCTGTATTCCTTTGTGAAAGAGGATCCATTTGAGAGTTCTATCGTGATTTTGCGACCTGTAAAGTAGTCGCACAAAGTATGTAAGATGAGAGGGTAAATATTAGTAGTTTGTAACCGGTCCACTATACATTGCCTATTAACGCTATTAAATGCGTTTTTTACGTCAATGAACACCACCAACGCGTACTTCCGGTGATGTTTTTGTCTCAGACCCGATGTGGCCACTTCAGTTATGTTCTTCAGTGACGCGACAGTATAGAATTTCTTACGAAATTTAAATTGCCTAGGGCTTAACTCTATATCTTTTAAAATTGTGTGCATGATTATGCGATTGTGCAAAAGACAGAGTGGCCTAGTCTTGCCGGCTTCACTTTTTGGTATTAACACAAGTCTGTCTTGCTTCCATACGTCAGGAAACTTTCCTAGGGATAGCAAATTTATTAAACGTGGTTTTGATGATATCCAGTCTTGCCCTTATCAACTAATTTGGCACGCCATTGAGTCCTGGGGCATGGCCATTAGCAAGAGCTGATAAGGCATTTTGAACCTTTTCTGTCAAGATTAACGGAGTGCTGTCATGTTATTTTTCTTCGTATATGATGGGATCACCTTCTGGGAATAAGTCGTTAGTAGTGTCCACTGTTTGTTCCGGTGTAAAATGGTTTATGGGTTTAATCAAAGTTAAAATCGTTTCGCAAAGCTCTCTCCATTTTTGGGTTTTGGCTCTTTTAATTGTTTTCCGTAGATGCTTTTGGATATCCCTGATTCATCCTCCAGATTCTCCAGGAATTCGCTCGAGACCTGGTTGCGCCTTCGTCGTTGAAGCAGCCTCCTGCTGGTGTTACACAGCCGGTATCCTGTCGCCACTTCGTTGGTCCACCAGTAGTTCCGTCTACACGGTTTCCCAGAAGTCCCGTAGAACTTACGGCAAAGATCCACGAAAACATCTTGTAACTCATCCACTTCCACTGGGATATCAATTTTAAGCCCGCTTAATGTTTTATGTAACTTGTCATCTAAAATTGGTCTGGGTGTCCATCTAGGCGTTCGATTTTGGAAATATATGTTTGATTTGGGCATTTTTATACAGAATGTGATGTATTTATGATCAGATAGCGTTTATTCACTGTGGACGCGCCAATCGACTAGTTCCATTCCCTGCCCAGTGAGAGTTAGATTTAGGTAGGAAATCTGTCCCCGCTTATAAAAGGTGGGCGAAGCCATCGTTTGCGACAAATAAATTGTTGGCCAGCAGAAACTCCTCTACACTCTGGCTTCGGTGGTACGTGCTGGTGCAGCCCAATAACGGTGAAGCCGCAATAAAGTCCCCACCAATAACTATTTTGCGGAATTGTGTATTGTTTATGTTTTTTGATAGTTCTGTTATAGCATTTTCAAACTCGGCATTGTCGATATTAGGTGATAGGTAGATCGAGTATACACGGTAGTTTTTACTTTCTATCCAGCAGAAGCTATCATGAGCACCTGAGTTTGTAATTTTAATGTCGTTGTTAAGTGTGATGATGCCAGATTTTTTATTGTTGTCTGTGACGTCAGTTTTATTTTTCCCTATTTCTGATAGTAGGAGCATGTCGATCTTATTCATTTCTGCGTTTTTAAGCGCAAGCGCATAGGACTTTCTGCTATTGTTTAGATTAATTTGTTTAATCTTAATTTCCTTGTTTGAATTCTTTTAGTGCCTTTCGATATTCTTGGCATCTAGTCTTCAGGGCAGAGTGCCCTTTTTTCTCACAGGTAGCGCAAAACTATTCATTTTGGCACTTTTGAGATTTGTGTCCTTCTTGGTTGTACTGAATGCAGACCCCTTTCTTGTCCTTGTTTTGACCATACTCGTGTACTTGTCCATACAACCTACATGGATTACTATGGTCTTTTTCCCTATATTTCTGATGGTGATACTTCCTCTTTCCATCATACTTAGTTTGTTTTTAGGTGAGTTATTTTATCGTGTTTGTTATTCACCAGTAGGATTAAGTTTCCGTCATGGGTTTTTCTAACTTGTCTTAAACCTGCAGCTTCTGAGTCAGAGCCTACAGCTTCTTTGACCGATTTAAGTACGTCCGCGTAAGATCACCCTTCTTCTCTAATGATGAAAGTGCCCATTTTTGGTACTTCATCTAATTTAGGCTGGAGTTTGTCGATTGGGATGCATGTTAATAGAATCTCTGTTTGAACATCAACAAGGTTTATCTATAGAAGCTTGCGTATATAATTTGGTTCAAATGTCGTATTTTCTAATAAGTCCATTTGTATTGTGTTATTTGGCAGGTGTTGTGTGAGATTCGAGATTGTAATTGATGTTTGTAATTAAGACGTCAGATCGAATAAGTATCAGATGTCTGTAAAAATAAGTCGGGCTTCCCTCGATGTTTCCGTCGTCTATGATGACGTCCGAGGTTTTGATTGTCAGGATTTGCCCGGTTGTCAAGTAAATTGGTTAGTCTGCTTTTTTTAAGTATAGTCTTGTCTGGATATTTTCTTTATCTATTGAACATACGATCAGTTTATGTTGTGTTTCTGTTGTACATATCTACTAATGGTCAGTAAATGTCAAATTTTTGTTGGTAAACTGCCGAAGACGTTATTTATAAATAAATAAAAAACAAGCTGTTTTTTTGCACTTATTTTACATAAGGAGAGTTTGAAGTCGTGTAACATTATTTTTAACTTAAAAACTTGTCCTTTTATGAACTCTTCGGAGTTGGAGGTTGTGGTTTAAAATAACCTCCAACCCCGAAGGTTCTATAAAATGGACAAGTTTTTAAATTAAATTAAAATTGGAGAAAATAACTTAAGTTATTATATACGGAGACGACAATACAAATTAATGTGATTTCAACTCAAAATTAATTTTTAGTAAATCAAAATTAAACTCTTTTTTTTATTATTTATTAGATATACTATTACTTCACTAGGATCGACCTTAAGTCGTGATGAACCTTGAGAAGAGTTAATCGCGTTAGATGGTTTTGTCCTGTTCTGTTCCTAATGTAACCCTTCAGTCATCTCAGCGTTGAAAACGTTTTTTCAGGAGTCGATGATGAGACTGGCAATGTTACTGATATTTGAAGCAATTTTTTGATACTTGAAAAGAATTCTTCTTTGCCAAGCAGCACCAAATATTTCAATAACTTTATATGAATATAAATATAACATTTGTCTGTTGGAAATCTGTGTTAAATATTTCTACGTGCAGATTCATATTTAAGAAATATTTGGTATACCATTATGTATAATATTTACCCGAATTGTGAAATAAATATTTATGTATGATTATTTAAAATATTTATTTCACAGCATTTAAAAAATATATTTTTATTTAAAATTAGTGAAAAACTAATATGTTGAAGAAATATTCAATAAATATTTATCTAAGCATTTGTAAAAATATATAAAAAAATATTGGGTAATTTTACCAAAGCAGGTACAAGGTCCGGCAAAAAAGATTGAATCCGGTGCAATTTTCGGACATGAAAAAGAAAGCTAGGCAAATTTTTTTTCGTAATGTCATAACTGTCAAAAATGGAACGTTGGCCGACACAACACAAAGTTTTCTTCGTTGAAGAATTTGCTCAATTGAAATTAAAAATGGTAACCTTTCCTAGCCTGCAAGATCTCCTGATATAGCTATTCCAGACTTCTTTCTCTGGGGTTATTTAAAAAGTAAAGTGTATGTGAAAAGGCCAAGAAACTTAGTAGACCTAAAAACAAATAAAAATAAACGCCATTCCACGTCAGATTCTAAATGCCGTTATGATGAACTTCATCACGCGGATAGAAGAGTGTATTTTCGCGGTACTATTTTTAAAGTATAAATTTGCCATCCTTTTAGTACATAAATCCGTGTTCAGTTGTTTTCTAATTTGAGTTAATAAATTTCTATAAAAGAATCTCATTGATGAGTCCTTTTTTCCGGACCTTGTATAATAATAAAAGTATTTGTGTGACTCATAGTTTGTAGCCGACGGCTAGGAAATCTTTTATTTTGCAAATTCTCTTAGATCCACATGGAAAGGATATAAATGCATGTTGTGCTTGTGTTTTAACCATTTTATATTTTACCATTGATCCGTATGTATACGATTCCTAACGTGGTCGTTTTAGTTTATGTGAAATAAATGGAATGAGGTCAAGTAAAAGTGAAGGAGCAGGACAAACATGAATAAGTATGTTTTTGTTTTCAATTTTTATGTAATAGGTAATTTGTCAAATTTTGTACTACTTAGTTAGCGTTTTTATCTCTCTTTTCACAAACCCTTTTTATTTCTTTGGTGTGTTAAATACTGGGCGGCTTTATATTCATGTTTTTTGCATACGAAGCACCACGTTTATTTACAGTATCAAAGAGCCTTGACAACGTAACAAAAGACATTTTTGTACTGGTCGTGATTGTGAATACAATTATTAGCTTTTATAAACAAACTGAATTATTTCTTAATAAATGAGAATTTGACCGACCCTAGAGACTACAATCAAAATTATACTGTAAAATTTATGGATTTACTATACTTACACCACACACTTTTTAGTTGTGACAAAAAAAACGGTTTATTTCAAATATTTTGTATATGTTTACCTAAAATATTTAACACATATTTTTCTAAGATATTGTTTTAATATATAAAAGTGTTACATTTAAATGTTTGATTAACATTAATTATTATATTTACATAATATTTTGTGCTGCTTGGGACGAGACTTGAGCGCAGAAAACGATTTTTAAAATCTTTGCATCTTTTAGACTACAAATCAAACTCAGCTGACTTTTGGTCTACGGAGTTCAAATATAGTGCTACTAGTTTTTTGATTTTTTCCTGTTCATAGTTGTTTGATCCGAATTTAATTATTAGTTGATGGTCTGAAATGATCTCTTCATGGGATTTGAATTGCGTTTTCAGTTTCGTTATTAAATAGCCAATAAACGGAACGAAGAGTGTCATCCTATAATATTGCTTAAACGATTATGTTTTTACATTTTAACTATGCCTTTCAGTTAATTGAGAAATTACTATTTCGCCGATGCTCTTCTCCTGTGCTTCTTCAAAAATTTGTTTTTAAATTGTTATTAGCTTCGCAGATATCTTATGATGTGATCTTTAATGTCCGCACGTAGCTAAATGATTTGCCCAAGTCCACATTAACTTTTTGTAGGGCCCTATTTAAATCAGTTGTAGATACAAGAAAAAATGGTCTTTAAAAAAACCATTGCCACTACAAATTGCGGATTTTCAATACCCATCAGAGCTGATAAGCCTCGGTCGGATGTTTGGAGACTTTGTAGTGTTTGACGCACTTCGCACATTTTACTAAATTTTTCAACTGATGCCTGCTTTTCCGTCCAACGTATCTCCGACAAAGTAATTAACAAAGAATGATCTATAATAAGATTTGCTGCCTTCTGCAGAAGATCGTCTCTGAGATTCGATTGACAAAAGAAACTAACTGTACTTTTTATTGCACCGTTATAAACCTGACCGACCATGCAGTTGAGATCCAAATCATATGATTTAAGTGTACTCAAAATGGTTGAGACTATAAGGTTGCGAAACGACAACCCTAACAATAATATCCGCGTTCCTTAAAACGCAAAACAATTAACAAACACCGTTAGCATTACGGAAATAAAATGCTGACAAACCAGAAACTTAACCAGACCTTGCCGACTATGCAAGCAACATATCGGCGTTAATATAAGTAGTAGATTAAGCATCAAATATCAATTAAGTACAAATCACGTGGCGTTAAGTATCATCATGTACAACAAGTAGAATTAAGTACTGAAGAACAGTCGAACAGTGCAATTATAGCGCATACGACAACAAGCTCAGTGTAACATCGTACGGTAATATAGTACGCACACGATTCGTATATCACATTAACGTAGTACGCGCTCGTATTTATGTCAGCAGTTCGCATCAATCAATCGTTTCTAAACCAGTCCATCAATATTCTTTCTTTTTCTGATGCAACCGGTGTTATTCAACCTCATAACACCACAAACAATACTTTTGCGTAAAGATCCTCAACATAAACAAATTCCAAGAAATCCTCCCTTACAAAAGCCTTTTCTCCTAAGAGATCAACGTACCTGAGACATACCGACATTATTTGTTCACGTCGTGATATATCTGACGTTTCATCCGCCAGTACACTAAAATATTTGGAATTCTTCACTCTTCTTAGAACTTATTTTTGAATTATTTTCCGCAGATCTTGTTTTGTATTTCTGGTGACCTGTACATTGCTCGACAACAAAGATAACAAAGAAGAGCTCTGAAGTTTCCATGATTCATTTTAGGTTCTGATAATTTTATATTTATATTATCCTCAATTACTTTCTTATTCACCATTTAAACACTCAAAGACATTTCGTTCACCTTGAGAGATTATTAAAACTGATCCCGTTTATTTCAGCGAATTCATGATATTGAGTTGAAGAATGCTGATCAAATTTTTCCAAAGCGTTCTTCCGGTTCGTGAAGACTTTCATTACTAAATTATGCAATCCCCGCGGCCTCCTTCTTTAGTCAAAGAAAACGAATACTTTGCAAAATGCTGCTTGTAAAGCAGTCAATAAGCCAATCAAGGATGCCTTGTGAACCAAGATAATTTTCTCTTGCTACAAGAAGGAAATTTAAAATCTTCATTAAGCACCCAGACATTTTTAAATGCTTCAAACTTTTCAGCACTAGTCTATGTATAGCCTGAGATAAAATTACAGATATCGTAATTAGATTTGAATATTCAAAGGAACATTAGGTTCAGGACACGAGACAGCGGCAGAAACAATGCGTTATGTAGTTTTTGAAACATTTTCTGCGCTTGACTTCTCTTTGGTTTTTGATATAAATATAGGTAACACATCAAACATGGAGAGCTGGTATGTCCGCTTCATTTTGTCCTAGGTAGTCTATAGACCATGTATAATTGAAACATCTTCCACCTTTTCAAGAAGAAAAATTAACAAAATGCAAACTGAACAGCACTCAACACGGACATAGCGAGACTAAGACTTAGTGAGTGAAAATGCGTTTGTGTCCATATCTCTGTCACCGACGCCCAGAGAAACGCGCAGTCGCCTGCACTAACAAGCATCTGCGTCTGCTCAAAAATCATAGAGCGCAACCGGTTTTAATAACAATTAATTCCTTTAAAAAACATTTAACTATAACTATATCTCGGAGTTCATGAGAGGACAAAATTGTTGCCCATAAAAAACACGTATAATTTGAGTACATTGCATTCAAACCATTTTACACGCTGGCAATGCCGCAAAAAACAATTTTAAAACATTTGCTCGATTGCGATGTCAATTAACAGAATGGAACCAAAATTGTAGCTCGTAAAAAAATGCAGAATCAGGGTGCGCTAACATACCATTCCGTCGTTTTTACCCGGGTGAGCAAAATCAGTGCTTTCCTTTGATATAATAAAAGAATTGATGTGTTGTAGTGATGTTTCACAACACCAGGATTGGGCAGTGATAGGGAAATTTTAAAAACTTTCCCCTTGCGAGGCCATAACTCAAAAATATTGGTCGAATTAATTCACAAACCAAAAATGCCGGGCGTTAAAAACTGAACAGAATGGGAGTCTTTCAGAGGCTCTTGGACTAGTCAATTTCCGGCAATCTAAACAAATTCATGTCTGCAAAACGACAATAAAAATAATTGTGCAACGCATAACATTTTTTAATCTAGTTGCAAAAACTAAAACAAAATGCAATCGTCAAATTTCATAAATTTCACTCTGACTCCGCTAGTGGAGTTGATGGCTTGCGGCCACAACACTTGATGGATTTGACCTCTAAACATAGCAAAAGTAATGGGCATCGACTGGTGATTGCTCTGCTTAAATTAGTCAACCTTATGCTAAATAGGGATGTTAACTCTGCAGTCGTGCCCTTTCTTTACGGTGCTAAATTATTTGCTCTTTGCAAAGACAATGACTACACATTTGTCCAATCGCTGTCGGGACTATTTACAGATGCATAGCTACAAAATCAAAATGCCGGAAGTCAAGTTAGCCCATCGGTTAGTATCTCAGGCCTATTCAATTTGAATTTGGTACACAAAGTGGGTGTAAAACTGTGGTGCACGCTACAAGAACTTACAATAACCTGAATCAAGGTATTTTTAAAGTGATTGTAAAAGTGGATTTCTCTAATGCTTTTAACTCAATTGATAGATAAGCAATGCTCACAGAACTTTTCTCTCAGGCTCCAAAAGCGTCAAGATACTTTAACCAGTCCTGCGGGACAAAATTATTTCTTTAGTTTGGAAAATATAATATTTTATCGGAGACAGGAGCTCAGCAGGGGATCCTGAAAGTCTTTTACTTATTGGTCTAGGAATCCATAGAATCTTTAAAATCCTTTCGCAGAGTTGAACATGTGGTATCTAGATGAGGTGACTATAGGAGGAGAACCTGATATTGTTATAGAAGACCTGAAAGAGCTTATCAGTAAATCTAAAGAAGTGGGCTTTGAAGTAAATTTAGTATTACTTTTGTGGAGATGTGGACCATCAGGTGCTTTCAAACTTTAATACTGTGGCTCTTGGATTTTATTAATTCAGTAAGACTTTACTCTATTATGATCTCCAATAATCAGCTCAGCTGCCGAAAAAGTATTTGAGAAAAAGTTGAACGAGTTACAGCTAATTATCTCTAATTTTAAGGAGTTGAATCGCCATACAGCGTATTTTTTGTTGAAGAATGCTTTGGGGATTCGTAAGTTTATTTACCTCTTGAGCACTACTCCAATGACTAAATTTCAAGACATTCTTGAATCTTTTGATGATAAAATGAAGTCTGCACTTTCTTCAGTTTTAAACCTTACTTTTGATAATCCAGTTAAATACCAAATTGCTACTTTCCCAGTCAAATTAGGCAGAGTTGGAATAAGAATAGATATTAAGTTGGACATGCCGGCATTTAAGTCTTCCGTAACTGCTACATTTGGATTGATTTCTTCAATTATGCTTCTTTCTAATAAAGTGGGCCTCTCCATTATTTGTAAATTTGGCGACATTTACCAGGCTTGGTGTAATCTGGCTTCTTCTGGAATTCCAAAAAAATCCTACATTCAATCATCTCGGAACTTACTCAACGTGGGGAGAATAGTGAACATTTTACCAGTGAGAAGAACAAGGCCCGATTTGTTAGCGGCGAGGAGTTCTCACTCTAGCGCCTGACTCTATCCACTTTCATGTGAGAAGTTGGGGACTCTGCTTCCAGATACCACTTTTTAAATTGTAGTTGCGTCTGTGGTAAATCGTGCTTGAAAAGTGCTAGTTGTTATTCTAGTCATCAGGAAAGTAATAATATAATTCATAAACTTCAAGACTTGAGTCTACCGGACTATTCAGATCTGATGACAAGATGCTTGATTGAATGTCACTCACACCTTGAAGTAACGGACTTGACTGAGTTTAGGATGCTATTTGTGCTAATTCTTTGGCTCCTTCACATCTATCTGGATCATCAAATAAACCAGGAACCGCAGCAGAGGCATCAGCTCGAATGAAGAAAGTCAAATACGCTGATATCTCTAATCAAGGATATCTTTTTGTGCCGATAGCGGTCGATATTGAAGCTAGGATGCTATTTTGTTCATAAATGTCTAGGGCTCAAGTATCTGAAGAGAGGCGTTCTAAATATTATCTGATTCAAAGATGAAATTGTGCAAGTATTATTGGGACTCTCCCTTTCGATTCCCCTTTGGAGTAGATATTTTTAATGTTAAAAAATGTTTTAAATTGAAAAAGGAATTATTGAAAAACTTGTTAATTCAATCAATTTGATAAAAAACATTGTTATTGAAGCAACATTCTTAATATAACCTTTATTTTATAAAAAAAAAACTAAAATATTGGTTCTGCAATTTTTACTCCCACTTCAAATTTTTTGACTTGTGATGCAAATTGTAGTTGATCTTTACAATTGAACCACTTGGATGTCAGCTAGAAAGGAATGGGATCGTCCCGGCAATGCCAGATTGCCAAAGCTTCGGGGTTACAAGATTTCTTCAAATGATAAGAGATTATAAGTCCAAAGGGTCAAAGACTTTAAAAGTGATAGAAAAAATTTTTTTTTAGTAAGAACTGAGTCATCTTTTCTTAGATAAAATCGGATGATCGTGGGACCAGCAACAGATAGAATAGGATATTTTTTTTTCTTGGCGTTTTCGATACAACCGGTCAAAAATAAAAGAATACATAAACTCTTAATAACTTCAGCAGACTTAGGAAAAGCGTCGGCAATATAGGTCAAACAACAAATAATTAAGTAAACATCAGAAGCACTGCCGTAGGGAAGTAATTGTGTTCAAACAAAAAATGTTCAAAGTTGCATGATGCGGGATCGCCATGATCATAAGGTACACTTTGGCGATGTCATCGCAGAAGGCGACCTTATGAGCACGAAAACGCACTAAGGCAACAAACAGATCATCCTAAACTTAAGAACTGATAATCTGAGCTTCATTAACTAGTAGAAGTTTTTGCCCAAGCGTCGAAAATTACGCTAACTTGGTAGTTAAAGAAGACTTTTTAACAAACGTCTGAAATCTTAGACATGCGATCCAAATATTCAAATTTTGATATTAATTGTGAGTATTTTCTGAGAAAATTGGGATCTCTGTGTAGACGTTTCCCTAAGAAAAAAAAAACGTGATTCGGCGATGTGTTTAGAGTCGCCAAAAAGGAGTGACTTTAAATTGAAGGCTAGACAACCAGCTTCGTTTTAAGAAATAGTGCAGAGAACGTAAAGAGGGCGGGTAAAGATAACTCTGAACTTTAGATTATCCAAGTCCCAAAATCTGATTAGTGATGAAGATGAAAATCATTGTCTTGTTCATTCACCTCAAACAAGCAGCTAAAACTCGACAAACTTGAAAGAAATAACTAAATAGTCGATACTTGAAACTTCCAGTTGTAGATATTCCACAAAAGTGTGTTTTGAGCAGGTTGCTACTGACTTTTTAACGCCCATAAAGGTAAAGTTTATTGATTTAAAATAAGGATTTAGCTTTTGTGGTGGTTTTCAGTTATAACATTGTTTTGAAATGAACTTATATTATTGTGTATGCATATTGCAAATGTAAAATGTAAATTGTAAATAACTCCTTCAAACAAACATTTTCGAAGCATGGAAATTGCTGACAATCATTCATTACTTTAATCTAAAACTTAAATTTTGCTTTTACTCATTTAAGATTCTTGGAATGGATGAGTTTTGTAAATAGTATTCAGCAATAAATAAATAGCAGACGCATTTAACTGATGATGCATATCTCTTAGAAATATAGCTAATCTACAGTTGCTTTAAGTTCGTTACTTGAACATTAATATAATTCCTAGTAATTTTGAATAATTTGAAAATTATGTTTAGTAATAAGGTAACCAAATTATAGAATACTATATTATAATCACATTTTGAACAAATCGCTTATGTTACTAATCCGACAGCAAATGAAAATAACTTATTTCTTTTGATAAAAGCACGTCATAGATATAAGTATGGCATGATTTCCTTAAAAAAATTATCTCGGAAGTAACAAGCTATGACAGATAGTGAAAGTTTTTCTGAAACAAAACAATTTGGTTCATGTTTTGTTCCAGTTCAAATGTCCAAGATAAAATTTTGCTTATCGGTACATAGGTGTTGCCATAATAAAATTTTGATAAACATATCAATTTATATAACCAATATTATCTAACAGAATTTTTTGTTAAAGTACATAAAACAACTGATAAAGAAAAAAACTACAATAACTTTTTGAAATAATTGTTATCTTAATGTTTAACGTCTTGTATTACCTTAATTATTTTAGTTGTTGTAGAGTTTTAAACTTTGGTCATTGAATGAAACTAAATTTTTATTAACAATTCTGTTAGTTCATTGTTTTGATTAAGTAACACAAATAATGCATTTTTTTGACAAAAAACTGGATTGCAATTAGTACACACAATTTTACTGTTTATAAGAAAAATACATAGTTACTCTACACTATCTTCAAGAATATTATTTATACCAAAAAGTTATGAAACATTTTCTATTACTTTAAATTGAACAAGATTTGACTAGATTACCATTATAATGCGATACAGCCTTCTGGGACAGCAAATTCTTTAATTGTAACCACAAATAATGTCAATCTTCTTCTTTTTATTTTTTAAGCAGCCAGCTTCTAATAGTCCTGGACAAAAGCCAGCCCTCACTTTTTAGGAAATTTTTAGCCTCCTCCTCCTTTTTGACTAGATGGCTTAAGACGCAGGGGAGGATAATAAGGAAATGGTCAGTATATCGGGTTAGGACATTATCTCTTCCATATAAAGAGATGAGAGAGATCATGAGCCTGCCTAGGCAGAGTTGTTATGTCTCATCAAGACCGTTTATAAGAAGTTTATAGAGTTCCGGCCAAAACAAAAATTTGAAAGTTTAAAATTGAACACGTCAGAATTTTGTTTTATTTAAAATAACAAAGTGAATAGCGGCTTTTGATACATCTGAAATTTTTTTTGATAAATATTAATGATTATCAAAGTTTGATTTATTTTTCATGTATTGTCTGGTTTTTTTTGTCTTTGTTATGTCATCATTTTAATGATTTCTCAGTTTCCTTTTCTACTTTTTGAAATCCACCATACCCTTTTGTATCGTTCTCAATTACATATTGCACAGGAAGGTTTATTTCTGAATAACAAAAATTTAATTTAAACCGGAAAGTGACTAACTCAAAATTTATTTTAAATGTTTCTATATAAATTCGATGTAAAATTAAAATTATTAATGATGTAAAATTTCTAAAGAAATTATTTGTGACCGTGTCTTGACTCCGTACGTTCCACTAGTGTTAGCGTGTGTTGCAAGTCCTATGGGTGTGGCGGGAATTTTATCCCATCTGATTGACAATGTAGAAAGACATTACTCCTAGTGAACGTAATTATAGTCAGTTAGATCGTGAGGCGTTTGCAATTATGTTTTCTGTTAATTTATTTTTTCCTGTATTTGTTTGGTCGAAAACTTAAGTTGATTACAGATAACAGTCTACTCACCAGAATTCCAAGTTACCAGCTATGACATCTGCAAGACTATTGAGATAAGCATCATTTCTATTCAACCTTGATTATGAAATTCAGTTTAAGAAATTATCAGAAAATCAAAACGCCGACTGTTTATCAAAAGCTCCAATTAAGCAATCCAGAGAATCAACGATATGTTTCTGAACAAACAGGATTATTAAATATACTCCAGCGTTCATGAAATATCAAGCTGAAAGACAAGCTACAAATCAAGACGGAATCTTATCAAGAGTTTTATTTGAAATTAAGTCAGGAAAATCAAGAGAACATGAATTTATTTTAGAAGATGGTATATAATTCAATGGTCAACATGTTGTTATTACTGAAAAACTTTAGAAGTGCTTGCCGAACTACATAGTACTCACCTAGGTAGGACAAAAATAAAGCAACTAGCTAGAAGATATTGTTATTGGAAATATATCAGCAAAGATATCGAAAATCTGGTAAAATATTGTGAAGCGTGTGCTAATATTCAACACTCACTAGCGAAAGCAACGTTACATCATTGAATCCTCAAGAAAATTGCAATCGAGTGCACATCGATTATGCCGGACCTAATCAAAGTTTAAGTTAGTCATTGATGCAAGATCCAGATGGGCTAAAATCAAGAGCATTCGAGAAGTTCTTACGTCAATGAAAACAATCGAACTACTTAACGAAATTTTTTCATCTCATGGTTATCCGTTGATCATGGTCTTAGACAATGCAACAATTTATCGCCCCGGGTCGTCCAGCAATTATTGGGTGAGCAGAAAGAAACGTTCAGACGCTGAAAATGAGACTCAAAGCTATGGCAGACAAACCGAAGAATATAAAGAACAAACTTTAAGAGATCTTTGAAAGTCTGCCGTCTGTATCTCTTTATTTATCCACCAAATGCATTGCTGTTAATAAATGTTAATAATAATTTTGTTAAAACATTGTGTAAATTGGTTATCTCATAACCAGTTGATCGTTGTTGATGAATCGGACAACTAATTATTTTACGCTTTTTTCTCCACTTTTTTGTTCCTAAAATAGAAGTTAACGATATTATTGTTCATAATTCATTTAGTAAATTAAAACATTGTAATTATCACAGACACGCTACGATTACAATTATGACATATTTTTTTTATGTTGAATGCGGTTATATTTATATACTTTTATCGTTATAATAATTGTTCGGAACATAATATTATATATGTCAACATTCAGCCAAGGGGAGTTGGAGGTCAATTTCACAGAGGCTACAACTTTTTGTTCACTCATTCTTAACCTAAAAAAAATCATCAAAATAAGTTTGTAGTTCTCAAAGTTTCAAAATCATGTTGTCTAGGAAGTAGTTTGTTTAAGATCTTAATATTCTAAGGGAGTACATAGTACATTCATGAAATTTAAAACTTGGACACCACAATTTCTGTAAACAAAAGTTTGCACATTGTGAAGCGGGCTTAAGGGTATCATTTACAATTCTAACAGCAGGTAGTCTCAGCAGGGGTTATCTTATAGAAGGACTGTAGAATGAATCATTACACTAAGCACGTTTTAGAAAATAGGTAATTTACGTTGCTTACTTAATTTTTTCTTTAAAGAATATATTTGAAGGTATCGCTAATTAAACACCATAGCTCGATTAATTATCGAATCAAAATTTTGTTTAGGAAATGTTTACAAAATAAAATTAGAAATAATTTTGATTTAAAAACGTCTACAAGCAATAACTTTTAAATTAAATCAAAAACTAAACATGGTTATTTGGGTTGACTGATTATTACTTATTTTTAAATAAATCTAACCTACTAATTATTGTAAGTTATTAAAAAAATCATTAAACTCTCTATTCATAATATTTAGTCCTTACAAAATGTATATTTTATGACGTTTCATTTTTTCTGTAGTTAATATAAAAGTGAAAATAAAAACTAAGGCAATTCTTATTGTCAACGTATATATTTAGTTTTTGACAAGAATTTATTACATAATTATAATTAAGATACCAAGTTATAGTTTAAAATTAAATGAAAACGTTTTTTTTAAATAAAGGTATTACTATATAAATAAATATAAGAAATCAATAATGGGTGTGACCTCCATTATTATTGATACATTCTTGGAGGCGTCTGCTCATTGACGCTATCAAGGTATCAATATAATTAATATTAATCGTTTCCCATGCGGTATCAATGGCTGCAATTAGTGCATTACGGTTTACTGGTATAAAATTTGGCCCTTGTTGTCTTCGGATAACAGCAAGTATTCGAGCCCAAACATTTTCGATAATGTTAAAATCTGGGCTTTTGCTGGCCAGGGTAACAGCTCCAAGTTATTTGCTTGTATCCAGTTGCGCACAACCTGCGAAGTATAGGGTCATCATATCCCGATAGTTAATTATCGAATGTTCCAAGAAAATATGTGTAAATAGTAAATGGAATCTACTAACGTAACGTTAAGTCGTTAATTATAGTTACATAACTCTCCTTTCATAAGATATAGTTCATATTAATATGCTTATTGTAAAGCTTCGTACACACCTGAACAACAAACCGAGGAACAAACAGAACAACGAACCGAACGGCAATCGGAACATTAATTTGGACGGTGCTACGTACGAATTTTAGAACAGATTCGCAAGTCCTGATTGTTCCACGAACGGTTTGCGGCGTTCCCGCAACTTGTCGGTTTTTCTCCGACATCAAAGAAAATGCGCGCGAATGCGTTTGCAGGTTTGGACGAATCTAAACAAAACGGCGAACAAACTTATGCGGGAGAATTAAATTATTTATTTTTGTCCTCCCTTTTGTGGGTTTGTTGTGTTTTAGGTAATATTATGGAGTTGACAGAAGAAAAATGTTTTAAATTAATCAGTGTTTAAGAATGCAAGAAAAAAATGATGTCCCTATTAGCATCATTTGGGCGGGAAATTTCCAAAATAAAAAAAGCGAAGTAAATTATAATTTTTACTCTTCTTTGTGCGTAAAAATTTGGTTGGCACTATCTTCTTGTTTTCCGCAATTTTCTCTTCTCAATAATAAATATATATGAACTGAAAACTACTGAAAATAATTATGGAACAGCACAAACGTTCCGTTTGTTGTTCGGATTGTGGAAATCATAAAAGATCGTTTGTCGTTCTGTTTGACTTTCGGTTCGTTGTTATGTTTGTTGCTCGGTTTGTTGTTCAGGTGTGTACGAAGCTTTACAACTTAAGCAACAATTTTTGGCGAATAAAGATTAGTTTGTGATGTAATATTAGAAACACAAATTTATATCATATCAAATTTATGACAACTTAAAACCAAGAACGTGTATGTTATTGCTAAGAAATTATTAAGGAAAAGCGCAATTGCAGTGTAAATATTTATAATTAGATATTTTCGAAAGTTTATAAGTCCTCTATTGTAATCTTAATACTTAAAAGAAAATCCTGTCCATTAGCATTATAAGGAAATGGCTTTTACTTTATGAATAAGTTTCAATAACAATAGAATATCCTTGCTTGTTTAATTTACTTCCTTTGAGTCATATTGCTCTAAGGGTTGTTACATTGGTCATTAGAAGTATGTAATAAATAAACAATTACCTACTGTTTGAGAAGGGGTAGTGTAAACCAATAAATAAAGTAAGAAATGTAAATTCCATTTTAGTTTAAAATTTCAAGTGTTGAAAATGCCACCTCATCTCGGTGCTGATTTGAAAGCGCGGATTGTTTCGGAATTAGCGGCGGGCCGTAGCGTGCGTGAAATTTCACGTATGTTAGATATACCAAAAGCACCGTAGGGCATTACCGAGTAAAATGGAATCTTGAACACACTTTGGAAAGAGCCATCGGAAGTGGTAGACCTAAAGTATCTACACGTGCTCAAGATCTCGAGTTGTTTCATTACGTAACAGAACAACCATTTGCTACATACTCCAGGGCTATAGCAGATACACATTTTCCCGGATGCCGTATAACTGCACAAAAAAGATTAAAGGAGATGGTAATAAAGAAGTATAATGCTGCTGCGAAAGAAGCTCTATTCCAAGTCTCTTTAAGGTTGAGATATCTTTTCTTGAGTCTACTAGCAAAGATGTTAAAGTATGACAAAAACTTTGCTGTGTGAAGTTTGCTGGTTTCCTTAACTACAGATACTTGGCTATCTTACAAGGTATCTGGGCACTCAAAGTTATTCATAGAAAATCTATTGCGATTGGTCTTACTCGGTCGTAGAGGTTTTATTATTCTTTATAGATTTCAGTTACATTAACGCCTTTTACAATGTGATCCGCTACGACAAATGTAAGTTGCTTGTGGGTTTTTCAATCGGAGATTTTCACTATTAAAACATTTCCTTTCTTTTCATTGTCATCAACTGCAATTTTTATTACCGCGTAGCAACGCAACGCCCCCATCAATTACAGTCACATGTAACAACTACCTTTAACAAAAATCAACTGATAAATAAAAGGCTAAAATTGACTATTGGGATTCTCTCTGGCGAATTTCATAATAACATTTGAGAAAAGCTGCGTTAAAACGAGAATGGGATAAATGCTAACTAACTAAAACTTACCAATTTGAAATGATATTGAGAACCCTCTAGCTAAAAGACTTAAAGTCTTCTATGGTTGCAAAATTACTTAAATACGTTTTTTTCTGAAGTTGAAGAGTGGAAAAAATTATAGTCTGGAGTTGATGTTTTGATGATCCAACAATAGAAGTATCGGGATTTGATAAAAAAAAATTGGTCGAAGGTAAATCGCATTAGAACAATTCAAAATGCAACTCTATTTTGGCTAAGTAATTAAATAGAAGTGTGCAAGTGAAGTATTATGAAAGAAACAGAGCTATTTGGAAAATCAGTATAATAACAACGAAGTATGGCAGTCTACATTATCGAGTGCAGTTAGATCAAATGTTGTCAACAGCGATTAAAAAAATGGTCACCTTTGGATAAAAAGTTCCTCGACGTGAAACAGATGAAGAAATATATTTAGAACATCTCGCAAGCTTAACAAAAGCCACTCCAGGGCAACCACTTGACAATAATGATGAAACCATCGATAACAGAAGAAATGAAGAAGTTCCATTACTTTGCCGATCGATAACACAACGTTGCCCACCAAGTTATCTTCAATATTATTGTTAAACTAAGAGAAATATCAACAGTTAACTGTAACGACATGTGTGTGTTAAAGTGCATAGCGCTATCTAAGCGATAGCTTTAATGCTTGAAACACACGTTGTCGATAAAGCCAAGAATAACTTGTACAGAAGTACACATGCAACGAAAGAACACCTGATGCAGCATTTCGCTCTTATTATAAGCTCATCAGAGGTGTATACTGAAGTGCGTTAAGCTTTAAGAAGTAACCTAGGAGAAGTCCTGTAATGGCGTTGAAAGAAACATTCATCATTTGTAAATTAAAATAGAAAGGAAAATAAGACAGACAAACCTAAATCGCCCTCTATCGCTGCTGACAAGCAGTTGGATTGCAATTTTCCCTAAATGACGCAAAAATTAGTTACCATTTGCGTACACCAGAAAAAACTGTTTAAACTAGAGCTGCTACTAGAAAATTATTAAAAAAGTATTAAAAGATTTGAAAAATTGTACCTAATTCAATATTTTTACCAATAAAAAATCATGTCATTTAAAAAATATATATATTGTTTTATTTTCTGCTTTTGATAAACTTGTGTCGTCTAGTTTTGGAAACACTGTGAATCATAGACTTCAAATTCAAGAATTGACTTATTCAAATGGGATTTTATTGAAGGCAAGAACTTCAATTAGTTTAAACTACATTTTTAATTTAAATTTTACAAATTTGGCCAATAACTAATCCAAAAGTAGTAGACATGCTGAATTGTTAAGTTTTTTAGTTTTTAATTAAAATATTGACATGTTTTCATCACAGTTCTTCTAGTTATAATAAGTTGATGGACGCGCATAGATAATTTCTAATTCAAATTTATTTTCATGCAAACCACAAAAAGTGGTTTTCGCAAAGTATATATTGTTTTTTATAAATACCAAAACGTAGAGGTGAATGGTTCAAATTTAAAACTAATTTTAAAACTTGTTCTAAAAATACTTACAAGATTTAAAAGTGGCGGTGAATACGGGCTGCTGTATTTAATTTAATATATTAATTAACCCGAATTATTCGGTGTTTAGGATGTAAACACAAGTAGCACTTGAGTATAAGTTCAAAATTTAGCCAATCTTTTAATTTTAATATACAGGGTGTTTCTAAATTGATGCGAAATATTCAACAGAGTAATTTTTTAGCAAAAATTAAGGGGGGACTTTCATATAAAGTTTTGTTCAAAACCACTTTTCCTCCAAGTTACAGCCCCTTAAAGTTAGGGGAAAAACAGTTTTTATTTAATATGTCCACTATGGAAGAAGTTAGAAGAATGAAATTTGGCAGATAATTGATGCTAATAAAGTGACATTTTTTGGCGGTTTTTGTAACACTGCAAAGTTTATACAAGGGGGTGAAAAAATTAACCCTTATAATATTTTGCCTCAGAACTTTTTAATGCGTCTACATTTTCCTACTTAGAAATTTTATTTAAAAAGACGGATTCAAACTGCAACTTTTTCATGTCTTCGCTATTTATCGTAAAGTTCTTAGTTTGATCACAAAAAAAATAAAACATTACTCATTCCTTTTTCGCATACATTCAGAGGGGTTATCGTTTGTTTAAAAAAATGAAGTAGGCCGGTGTCAAATGATGTCATAATGTCAAATATTTGTCTAGGTTTATTGTCCTAGTTTTCTTCGTGACATTTTTTAAACTTTCGAGAACTGAAATCAATTACATAAATAAAATGGCAAACTATACAAACGCAGAAATGGCAGATATGCATTTTGTATATGACCGTGCTAATGGAAATGGATTAAGAGCTCAGAGGTTTTACGCTGAATTATATCCACAACGAACATTACCCTATCATAGTTTATTCAACGTCTTCGAGAAGAAGGGAACTTTTCAAGAAGTACTGTCGATTGCGGACGTCCTCGAAAGGTAAGAACTGTAGCACTAGAAGAGGCTGTTCTTAATTTAATAGAAGAATCGCCCAAAACAAGTACGAGAAAAATTTTCCAACAGTTAAATGTGAGTAATTCCACAATATTTAAAATTTTGAAAGAACAAATGTTATATCCCTACCATATCCAACGAGTTCAAGCGCTCTTACCTAGAGATTTTCTACTTCGTTTAAGTTTTTGTCAATGGATGCTTCAAATTATCATACAAGTTCCACAATTCGTATGTCGTATTTTGTTTACTGATGAGGCAAATTTTTCCCGAGAATCTATCCGAAATTTCCATAATAATCACATATGGGCCGAAGAAAACCAACACGAAATTGTTGAATCTAATTTTCAACACCAACTTTCATTAAATGTGTGGCTTGGTGTTATTGATGATTATTTATTGAACCATATTTTCTACCAATAAGATTAAATGGAAACGAATACATCCATTTCCTCGAAGAAGTGTTGCCTACTCTTCTTGAAGATGTTCCTCTACAAATTAGGCAAGAACTATGGTTCATGCATGATGGCGCTCCTGTCCATTTTAGTGTTATGGCTCGCCGGTTCTTAGACGAAGTGTATACAAATTGTTGGATTGGGCGAGGAAGCCCTCAGAACTGGCCTGCCCGATCTCCAGAATTGAATCCGTTGTATTTTTGCAGTTGGGGTTTTCTTAAAACGCTAGTGTATTCAACCCCGTTGAAGATATCAATGATTTAAGGGATCGTGTCATCGCTTCATGTGAGACTATTAGAAATACCCCCGGATTATTTCAAAGAATACAGAATTCAACGAGACGAAGAGTATAAGCGTGCGTTTTATCTGAGGGGCGTCATTTTCAACATTTATTGTGTATTTTGTTATTAATATTTTGTTACCATTGTTAATTAGTTTGTTTTTGTTGTTCGTTAATAGTAATTATTAGTACAATAATTATTATTCAATTTATTATTCTGATATTTCCTAGTTTACAACATGTTTTGACTAAATAAAAATGCCATTATTTAGTTCTGCAGACTGTTTTAAGTACTTACGAAACTCTCCAAGAAACCAGAATAATAAAACTGTTTATCATTATGACATCATTTGACACCAGCCTACTTAATTTTTTAAACAAACGATAACCTCTCTGAATGTATGTGAAAAAGGAATGAGTAATGTTTTATTTTTTTGTAATCAAACTAAGAATTTTACGAGAAATAGCAAAGACATGAAAAAGTTGCAGTTTGAATCCGTCTTTTTAAATAAAATTTTTAAGTAGAAAAATGTAGACGCATTAAAAAGTTCTGAGGCAAAATATTATAAGGGTTAATTTTTTCACCTCTTGTATAAACTTTGCAGGGTTACAAAAACCGCCAAAAATGTCACATTATTAGCATCAATTATCTGCCAAATTTCATTCTTCTAACTTCTTCCATAGTAGACATATTAAATAAAGACTGTTTTTTCCCCTAACTTTAAAGAGCTGTAACTTGGAGGGAAAGTGGTTTTGAACAAAACTTTATATGAAAGTCCTCTCTTAATTTTTGCTGAAAAATTACCCTGATGAATATTTCGCATCAATTTGGAAACACCTCTTGTACAGTAGACAATTTTAAATTCTATTGTTATTCACAAATTTTATTTATTTAATGTAATTTGTTGAACGGTATCGAACTTCCTACTAAACTCTGATTCTTAATGACGTTTCTTTATTTAATTTTCAAGTATTTTGTTACTGTAATACCTGTATACGTGAAAATATAATCATTTTAAGTTATTACTCTAACGACCTTCATTATTTAAGTGCATTTGTCTTAATAATGTTTTGGGCAGTCGTCCCAGTTCCAATTATTTCCATTTTTAAAATGCATTCTAAAACATCTTAGTAATTTGCCTGAGTCTAATTAATTACTATACAGATTCAATAAAAAAATCCATGGTCAGTGGTTGCCACAAATATTGTTTAATTATTATTTTATAATTTATATTAGTTTTACAAATTAAAAAAACTAGTTGAGTATTGAGTTTATATTGTAATCGTGCGAACTTGTATGGTTTAATGAATATATAAATTGAATTCCACGATTCTAATAAACAAGTGATAATTTTTGTTTACTACACGTTACTATGTATTTTGAAAATCTTTGTTTATATGTGGGCGGAATTTCACTTCTTTCTGTACGAAACTGGTTAAAAGGTTTTGCGTCGGTTTTTTTAATACAATAGAAAACATTTAAAGGATGTCCAAACTAAATATCTACCTTTAAAACGCCTCTAGGATGGGCTTTTTTAAAGTCCACGGGTCTACATTGTCTACGACTAATAATATGGTTGCGACATCTAGTACCGCATTGTGGTGTCGTAGCAGGCCAGAAACGCAACTTAGTCAAAAGATGTGTAGGCGATTAAAAAAGTCGATTCTTCGATTGTTATTACCACACTGAGAGAAATGTTTTTTAGTCATCTATAGAAATCTATTAGCTGCTATAAAAAATCTGCATACAATAGGCTCCAGCAAGGTTGTACTTTAGCTACAAGGAATTATACTTTTTAGGACAAACCTTTGTCACTACAAACCTGCTTGTTAATATTCGACTATCAATTTTTATGTTAGTGATGTTTAGTTACAAATACTGTATTTTTCAGTTACTAAAAGTAAACCATTTAGTCATTATTGTGTACTTTTTAAATGGTATTAGAGTTCTAATAGTTAATATGTATAATGATTGCAGGTATAGATATTAAAAAAAATTATTGTAACTATTCAAAATTAACCTTGGTATGCGGATACCAGATCAGATGGCCTAAAGTAGTACTTGTATACCAGAGAATTTAACACGTCGCCATTCACTGGAACTGGTTGTTTGTAGGTTAAAAAGGCCAATCTGCTCAAAAGTCTTCCATTAATAAAAGGTCCAGAAGTGTCATACTTCTATGGAAAAATAAATAATTCAATAAAAAAGGAAGAGAAAAACGATTTATCTTCTATATTAATAATTGAATTAATTCTCCTGGTGTTCTCCTTCTATACACACCGTGGGGGTGTGCCTGACCTCAAGTTGTGATAGCTAGATTTCTTGGGCATGCCCCCGGGCCAAACGACGTCTAATAAGAAAACACTTTTCCCCACTTATGTGAGTGGGGCTTAGGGGGGGGGGGAGCTCTTGTTTTTTAAATACGACTACCCATCGAGTAAAACCTTAAAATAACAGGCTGACCAAGACGGTTTCAAATATGCATGACAAAATTTTTTCAAAAAATATTTTTTCAAAAAATAATTTAGTTAATCTCCTGGTGTTCTCCTTCTATACACACCGTAGGGGTGTGCCTGACCTCAAGTTGTGATAATTAGATTTCTTGGGCATGCCCCCGGGCCAAACGACGTTTAGTAAAAAAACTTTTCCCCACTCATGTGGGTGGGGCCTGGGGGAGCGCCTGTTTTTTAAATACAATCACCCATCGAGTGATACCTTTAAATGACGGGCTGACCAAGACGGTTTCAAATATGCATGACAAAATATTTACAAAAGTACCTGAAAAGATTTAGTCGAAAAAATACGTTTCCCTGCCCTGAGTGGATATGACTTAATCCAGCAGACGCCTCTGACTTTTCATATACTTATTTATATGAAAGGATATTTTTATTAACAGTGCTATGTGGGTTCTCAATCAAATTGTCCGCCGGTTTGCACACCGGTTTTTAATCTAGTAATTAATAAAATCGTAAAGTATTCACGAAAACTTGTTCAGTGCGTAACTGCAAACACTTAATTGCACACTATAACTATACAGAATTAAATGCGAATAGCCGAGATAAAAAAAATGCAGATTCGGTAATTTTAACGATAACATGCAGACGTAGCGACGTAACCGACATTAATAATTCAGCAAACATTCGAAGATAAATAAATTTTACTTTTTAATGAATAAAAAGCATTTTTTTTGTCAGCGGACAAATCTAAAAAAGTTCTTTAGGGATTATAATAGGAACTTAGATATCTTTTGACAAAAGAACATCTTTTAATTATTGAAGGAATATAATATATTATAAAAACTTACTATTTTTGTATATTCTGTGTATTGCGTTGCGAATTACATTTTCATTTCAAGTGTCTAACTTTGTAGTGGCTTTACTTCTCTTACGATCTCAGTAGATATACTAATATTAAGGACCTCAACTTTATAATTAAAGAAACTGTAGTATTACGCATTTAAAATAATTTACTTCTTTACAACATTCACAGATTTTAAAGGACCACCCGTTGTTTGGCTCAAGAACGAACTAAAAACAATATTTTCAGTTAAGGAATATTATAATGTATTATGTTACTTTAAATCCCTAGGGATTATAAAATTATTTTAATTCACTCGAAAGGTCCCCTTCCGATTTGGGGTCAAATATTGTCACCGATTTTTTAAGCCTTGCCACACAGGGCCATTTTTTTGATTTTTTGATATATTATTAAGAAATATCTTTACATTCGATTAAAGTTTTTATGAAAAAATGGCCATGTGTGGCATGACCGTTATTTGCCGTTAAATATGATGCACTTTTCCCCATTTAAAATGCATCTAAAATGTAGGTTACTAAGCAATTTTTCCAATATCAAGGGTTATAGTGCATTCATTGATACATTCCCATAGTGACCTTGCGCTTGTATAATAAACACTAGTTATTTGTCCAACAAGTGAAGAAGCGATTCTTTTTTTCACTTGAGCTTGAGCTCGAGAGTGAGAGTGGAAAAAAGGCTTTCCTCGTGTGTTAGACACAACTTTTTTTTCACGACATTCTCCAAAAAACCAACCAACCAACCCAAATGAAAGAAAAACTATTAATTGTAAACGTAACATATTGTTTACAGGATTTCGTCACAATTTCGTACGTAAAAGCAAAAGTCAACAATCGGAGGGTTACAATAGTCCCGTCTATGTATTCTGAGGTCTCGGTAAGGTCTCAACCTGTCATAGCGCAACGTTGCTAACCGCGTTATTCTAACTAATAAATGTAGAGTAACAATGTTTAAAAGACGAAACAAAAATTAAATTGTTTAATAAAGTTCCAAGTGACATTCTTGCAACATGCGACATTTTTTTTCCTCACTAGTGAGGAAAAACAATTTTCTCACTATTTGTAGAAAAGAAACATCTGTTTTAAGTTTGTCGTGAAAAAATCGAATTTTTGGTGCACAGTATGGCATTTCATTTTTTACATACATGCACATAAGCATCTTTATATTTTCTTCCTGTTGCATTGTTTTGTTATGTCAAACGTTAATTGCGATTTTAAACAGTTTAATTAACTAACAATAAACTATAAAGTTTGCATCCAAACAGTTCGTATGTACTGGCATTGCGGAAAGTTTGTGTATTAACCGGTGATAAGTGTCTGATTTTTTTTAATGGTACATTTTAATGTGGCATGGTGCGCAGGCATGTTTGGAAAGTATGAAGATTTTTTGAGGAACCCATTTCGTCCTCCTGGTTAATGAGAAGTTAAATATTGTTACGTTCTTATCACTTTGTTTCCTATCGCTTAATCCGCAAACGCGAGAATTAATAAGAATATGGATTGAATTACACTTATTATTTATTAAGACATGTACAGTTCTTTTAATTTATATTAACACACACAGTTATAATATAAGTTACAAAAATACTTTTAATTATTTATTCGTATGGTACATTTATTATACATATTAAATGTTTTCCCTATGTTGTTAATGCAATCAACAAATAAATAGCTGAAAGAAAAATAATTAATCTCAATTACATGATTTTTGGATTTCGGTTTTGGAATTGATTCAGCCGAAACTATAATACCCAAAAGTTATGTTATTATCCCACTTATTTATTTATTGGTATGGTACATTTTAAATATCGTATTGTGATGTAAGTGTTATGTATGGTACCCCAGAAGATCAATATAAACCTGTATAGTGTGATGACGAAACTGTGTGCAATAGTGGATTGGGTCGTCTTGGCAAAGCATTTGCTTCAAGATTTAGGAAAACCACTAAAACCTAAACATGCCAACCATTACCCATCTTAGTATTTATATGTAAGTGTAAACATTATAGAAGGTAAATAAGAACATAAAATATAACAGCACAGCCATTGCATGACAACATAGAATAGACCGGTCTAAGCGCCAGTCACGACAATGATAAAAAAATACTATATTACTTATATTACTCAAACTAAACGTAACTTTGAACTGAACTGTAAAATCTACCTGAGCACTTTTATGCCTGTCCAACAAAAGACTTCAGCGCGTTTAAGAACGTTCGGGCAAAGGACTTTCGGTTCCGTAATGTTCGATAAATTCGAGAAATTCCTGTGGCGAACAATATTTTACAACGAATTATAAAAGATGCAATAAAAAATAATAGAAGGGTGGGAATGTGTAATAGATGGGATAGTGGTATAAGGTGAGGTTGATTATTTTATGGATGCTTATGATTATTTTTATTGGGGTATTTTGGGAATGAGAAAATGATAAGATAAGTTTTCATTGTAGATTTGAGTTGGAAACGGTTTGATTTGTAATGATGACTACAGACCTACCGTCGTTTGAAAATGTTCAAGTTGAAAACTGGAGGACAAGGCTGCCCAGTGATATTTTTACGGAGATATTTTGCGATCATTTTATTTTAGACGTGGAAAAGTGTTCTGGAGTCGCAACAGAGTGAGAGGATTATGGTGAGGGATAAAAATAATGAGGGAAGAGGGAATAGGTGGGAATGGGGATTGAAATAGGTTTGGGTTTTTTTTTATAGAAATTGTTGTCACTGGTTGTTAAAGTTCTGTTGGACTCGCAGTTTACAACTTTTGAATGCCTTCTATGATACGATGGTGGTTCAGACAAGAAATAATGTTTTTAGGTATGGAGGCGAAAGTCGCTGAAGAAGCATTATCATACAAAGCTGCATCAAGATTGTGATATCGAGATAACAGCAGTTACGAAATTGTACCACTTTGCCCATTTATAAGAAAAATGGGAAGAAAATGGCTATTGTCACCAGGTTAGCGTTGTTGCCACATCGTCAGGACTAAGTCATCAACAACAACTGCAAACGTTTTTATCCATATTATAATAATAATAATAATAATAATAATAAGCATTTATTTCAAACGGGTAGTTACCCAAACTAGAAAAATAAGTATAATAATATAAATAAATTAAAAGAGAACATAAGATACATTTCTAATAGGTAATTATGAATTCACACATTGTTTTTTACAGTATCTAAAATAAATGATAAATTATCTGTCGTAATGTCACAATTGCTACATAACACGTTAAAATTATCATTAATCCATGTAACTTGTACTACGCAAAAATGTTATCTCAACTGCAACTCGCTTTATTTCAGCAGCAAAACTCTCCCAACACACTGTGGCATCATCAATGACATCACTGACGGTCACTGTGGACGCCTAAATTTTTGTGAATTTTATTATAGCAACTTTTAAAGATTTTGTAACAGCTTTAAGGCTTCAATCACGCCCGAAGGTTCCAACTCTTCCCAACAGCTACAGTAATAACATTCTAAAGCCCTGCAGACATTGCAAAATATTATCCTTATTTCTTTTAACTTGCCAGGCTCCACATCAAGTTAAACAAACCTTTGTACAGGCGTCTCCCTCTATTTCTTCCACATTGTTGCTAAGGTAATGATAGTCAATATTATGTCAATCAGAAAAATATTAGTTATCTTTAAAAATATGCATTTTACTTTTCTTTTTAAGTTATTTGGGTTTTTAAGTATTTGAGTTTTTTTTAAGTTTTAAGTGCCTATGACAATAATTTTAGTTTGCATATTGACAATTTTTTTACATATTCATCTCACTTGGCGTAAGTGAAATTATAACATAATCTACCATTGCCATTTTTTGTTATGATCTTGGCTCAAGATGGATCTACCTACCAGAGAAAGATACCATACCCATTGTGCCATGTGCATGGTTATTATTAGAAACCTGAAAAAGTCCAAACTTGCATCATCGGTTAGAGGTCGGATCGACAAGTTTACTAGTCGGCACGATGGTAGAGCATATGCGGATGAAAACAGATTTTGCAACAAATGCGACTCTAGTCTTCACAAATGTTGGGTTATTTTATTTCAATATTGTCCTGTAAACTATTTTGTCAATAACCACATTTAATCATTTCTAGCGTTAACAAACCTAGCTATTATTTTCTTAACCGCAAAAATTGTAACAGTTAAAAAAGCTGCAAAGGATAATTTTCTCTTTTATCATAGATGCGGACGTATGAAGTTTACAAAAACTTCAGGACATTTTTTTCCTCACGTAATTATTAAGGACAAAGAAGCTTGCATAGACTGTATAATCGAAACAAAATAACAGTAGAGGAAAAGTTTAAAGGAGATTGTGAAAAATATTTACGTTAAACTCAGTAGCGGCTTGTGGTCAATCATACTGGGAGGTCAAAAATTAATTTAAAAAATAAGCATACTTAAAAAAATATAAATAACTCAAATGCAGCGCAAAATTTTATACAATCTACAGTTTTGTTCAAAATATAGCGATTTTTCGAAACATTTTCATTAAAATCTCTAAGGGATTTTCTATAAGCATTGTCTAGCTGTGTACAAATATCAACATTTCCTACGGTTGCAAAATTTACCGAGCATTTCATGTGTTCTGCAGACGAAACATGTTTTTTTATTTTCTCTTTTAAATGTTTTAAATCTCTTACTCCGGATTTGCACTATAGCGAGTCTGACGAGTCTTTAGAAAATAATAAACAAACAAAACTTACGTTTGATACTTCACAACCACATATCCAGCAGCTAAATCGTACATTACCTTGCGAAAGTTTCGATGAACATCTTTATTTTTGTCTTTGCTAGTTTGTCGTAAACTTAGTTCTGGCAAAGGACGACCATTTGCCTTGAACTCAACTAATTTTGTAAAATTAAGTTCGTTAGCACTTTTTAGTTGTTTAATTTTCTGCACTACCGACATTTTCTGTAATAGCGCATGCACACGCGAACCAAAAATAGTATTTTTACAAAACAACACAACAACAGTAAAAAATATCAATATAAATTCTTAAATTGATTTAAAACACGCAAAAATCGAATTAAAAATCGAGCGTAGTTGTACACCACATTTGAAGTCAACGTAAACTGCGGGACCAGGCTTATGACCCAAAGTTGATTATTGCTTCGGACGTTCGCGTTTATTCGGGCGCTGCACGTTTTTCGAGTTTTTCCGGGTAGATCTAATTCAATGAGGACAATTTGCACCGCCAGCCCAAGGTTGAAGAGGATGAATTACGAACGACGGTCGATAAATTTTAAGTTATTATACTAGCGACTTGCGACTTTTGCGAGTAAATTACCTATTTTAATAAAACACGTAATAATTAATATTTTTTTATATATTGTCAAAATCTTTGGGAGGTCATTGACCAAATGACCATATGGACAAGCCGCCACTGGTTAAACTGCTAACTAAAAGATAATTTCCAAAGTAGTTTATTTGAGTTGTACTAATTGTTTGAGATTACGTTTGCTGTTTGAATTGAAATATTTGTTTGTTTAGATTGATAATGTTTTACGTTTCGCGCATAAGCAACTTTATTTAATTGTGATTGATGCAGAAGTAAGATCAGTATTCAGTTTTATTATTCAAAGAAAGCATTTGATAAGCAAGTTATTCTGACTAATTCAAAATATACTTTGCCGAAAACTTTTTTTCGTTAATTATTACTAAACCAATATTTATCCAAACCCAGTTTAATTTTTGTTCTTATGATTGTTCATATTCAATCATAGGATCTATGCATAAGATGTTTAAACTTGAAGTTGACCTTATGTTTGCTTTACGTATATTACTGGTATACTTTCTCAAAGGTAAACACTAGTGTACTAGTAAGTATGTAATTATTGACTATTGTAGAGTGGTGCGCTAATCTAAAATGATTACTCAAATGTCTAATGTGCACATTTCAATTTTACATGAAGGTTAAGGTTTGAGAAGCTAACTACATTCCAGACAATATAAAACCATTTGCGATATCATCCTTGCATATAATTCTGATTGTACCAGCTCCCTAAGGAGTTTGTTTTAACAAAACAGTATTTTCTAATGCTATTACACTCAATTTTTCTATTCACTTTCAATTTTTTACTTTACGGCATAGTATGGAATATCTTTAGGTACTGGAGAATGAATGTTATTAGCACCGTCTGTCTTTCTTGCCAAACTATATGTTGAATTACGATGACATTGACGTTACCCTAATAAGTGATGATGTTTATGCCACGTAATACGATTGTTTGATTTTGATACGATTAATGTTTTCTTAATCTTATGCTACTGCGCATCCATAGGGATAACGTTTAGCGTTACTAAAGTAATGGCCGGTTGCATTAACACGACTTATCTTCAGCGATGCTGAAAAACAATCGTTGCTATGGTTTTAACAATTGTTTCTAAGTTTTTAAGTCTTACTTAAATTAAAATCGTGTTGAAGAAACCGGCCATAAGTGGTGTAAAATCTCTTTATTATTGGAAGCGTTGTTGACGTCACTATGAGACGGTAATACAAAAAAAATGGCCGCAGTTTAAATCCCAGTTATAACATGTAATTAAATGTAAATTATCTAGAAATTGGCCATTTTGATTAATTAAATTGGTTAGGGACCTTTAAAATGGTACTTTAATCTTGAAAATGAAGGACTTAAGTTAATACTAGTGCATGAAAACGTTTAAAATCCTTAAAATTAGATTAAAGTGTTGTTTGACATTTCATTAAATACACAACAGAGAAAATTTTCGAATTGTAAGATTAGAGAACTAATTGTATATTTTGTAACAAGGTTATAACAAAAATTTGATGCTAGTGAAAGGTGAATCACAAGCATTGCAAATTTTCATTCTTACGGTATAACAGACTATACTTATTAATTAATACCTACGTAACGAATCTGGCACCGCAATGACAGTCAAAGCTAATGATATATTGTTGCACCAATAGGAGAAATTTCTAGAGCTAGAAAGTAATGCATTTAAATTACACAGGCCTAGAGATGTGTCAGAATATTTTTCAACCCCAAGAGTGAGAATGTTAGTAATTTATAATTAAATTTGATTTGACAATAATGAAATTCTATATTGGTCGTGGAGAAAGAAACTCATTATAGAATAAGGTTAACAGTTTGACAATAAGTGGAAATTAATTTTGACAGACGCCGGCAACGCTGCTACAGCATTGAATTTTCCAAACACTTTAAAATAATAATCCATGCCCTAAGAGACTTATTTTTAGAATTTTGAAGTGGTATGCATTATTACACTGTTCTACAATTTAACAACTTTGTGTCGTGCCAATGCAAAACTTCTGTAATCGTGAATCAATACCTTAATCGCTGTCATCATTTCAATGCCAACACTGATGATGAGGCGATAATGCACAAGCAAAAAATTATTGTTTGTTAGGCCATACAAGTATCAGCAATGGTATTCCAAAATATAACTTTTGAAAGGATGAACAAACGTTATAGTCACACAAATGATTTTTATTTACTGGGTGGGGAAAAGTCTTAAATAAGAAGTGTAATTTTTAAAATATGGAAAATCTAAACAAAATAGTTTTGATAAAAGTTCGTTGGTAATTTACTAACTATTTTGCTGTGACATCTCCAACTTCGTATAAAAGCTTTGGACATTCCCCAAAAAGACTAACCTTTTTTTTTAATTGTAACCCCCTTTTTTGGTCTCAAATTTTGTAAGAAGCTATTTTTGACGTTACAACGGTGTATTAATCTTCGAATGTTAACAAACAATACGTTTATTTAATCAACATTGTTGAATTCAATCAATTATTTTTTCTGTAGAACATGAAGATTGTTTGGTTTATTTATGATTTCAAATGACCCCATAAAAAATAACTCAAGCAAGCGACTTTACTCCGGTCTACCAATCCACCTGTTCTAAAATATCGTTTATTTTGCTTTTAGTTGTCGATAACAGATTCTACTCATTTTTTATGAGAAGAAGGTTTATCGTTTATCTGGTACCACCGTTTGTTTCTATTTATACAGAGTGTTGCTATATTCGACCAACAAAGCTCTACTCCAGAGAGGTCTCGTAAATTGGTGAATTTTGATATAGAAACATGAACCCTTAAACGGCTTAGTTGCTGAGATAAAGTTTAAAGTAAAAATTAAAAATTTGCAGTAAATCAAAAGTACCTCTAAAATTCTTTTTCAAATTTGGTGACCAAATGATGACTCAAGAGAATCATATTTTGACAGAAACTAACTTTTCAAAAATGTAACTACGCTATAAAGGTTAGTACAACTTTTACTCTCCTATTTATTACGCCACTGGAACAAATAATTTTTTTTTAAATTCTCTATTCAGTTTTTATTGTCAAAAAAATTTTATGGTGCTAAAATAAACAGTCTTGAAGATATTTGTTTCTAAACAAAAGTCTGCAAGTACTGACATTTGCCCGTCGGCGTTTTGCTAAACAATTTGCTTCAATCCATACTAATAATTCAATTTAAAAAAAAAGCTTAAGCGTAAATTGTTCAAGAAGTAATACAAACTATTTTCAATGCATTTTTGATTTATTTTAATTTTTATTTTAAACTTTCTTCAACAACCTGTATCTCAGCAACTAAGCATGTAAGATACGCAGTGGTAACTACAAAAACAATCTTTTTTTTTAAATTTGAAGTAAAAAAGGTTGGTCTCCTTGGGAAGCTCAAAGTTTTATGTCAAATTTGGTAATGTTACCCTAAATTTGAAGTAAACTATCAAACAACTGGTGTGATTTAGTTTCCTCCTATTTAATATTTAGATGAATTTAGCCTTCTTGTAGGAAGGTATTTTGAAGGGTATATACTCAGGAAGATTTTACCATTAGAACACGAAAGGTTGCAAATTTCAAAGTTATGTTTAATTACCCTTCCTACAAGAAGACTAAGTTTATCAAAACTACCAAACAAATTTTTTTTAATGCTTTTTTAGACCTTTGAGCCACACTATGTGAGTATTACGTTACTGATAATAATAATAATAATAATTTATTGTATATAGGATAGTTATCATTTTACAAGGAGTTGAGTTTTTTTATACATACTTAATTACTACATTACTAATTACAATTAACAAAATAAAACTTAAAATTTAAGAAAGAAGGTGAAAGAAAAAAAATTAATCGTTCCTAAACAAACTACGCATTTTTAAATGATTTAAACAATAAAAATATAGATTATTAATTTTTTCCAGTGTTTAGATTTCTTAGCAGAACAATGTAGGAAGTGGCTATGCTGTACTTCTTCAAGTGGTGATTTCTGAGAGGTTCGTAGATTAGATATACGAGAAGGAGTGAGTACAAATTGAACAATTTTCTTTGGCGTTTAATTGGTGTTTAAAGTAATTTTGATATAATGTAAGATATTTTTTCCTGGTTCACCTAATTTGGGCAATTGTTCTAATTCTGTTTTGATTTAGTTTTGTTTTTAAATAGTACTCTGTGTTAAAACTAGTTTTTATTTCTTTATAAATTAAGTTGTATTTAGATGATTTACTATTATTTATATCTTTAACTAGCATGTACGTCGTAAATTGGTTGATAATTGTTTTTGTCGTGTACATATTCAATATTTGATATCTCCATACGCTACAAAATCCTATTTCTTCCAGAAAAGTTTTGATTTGTGTTGCCCAGTTAAACTCGATATTGTTATTTGGCGTTGTGTCTAATGTTATTAGCCTATTGTATAACTGTTTAGGAAAGCGCGAATTTTTCATTTTTAGATTTTTTAGCCATCAATTTAAAACCCTTTTCCATATTTCTGTAGCTATATGGTTAGTGCCTGTCTCTAATCGAACCATGTGATTTGGGGTGATTCTTGAACATAAGAGCATGCTTTTCAAGTATTGGAGTTGGCACCTTTCAACACTCTCTACTTGTCGCGTAGCCCAGAATTCGGAGGCATATAGAGCTGTTGCATTTACTGTCAATTTCAATAAGCAAATTTTGTCATCTCAACCATTTGAATTACTTTGTTGTATATTTTGTTCTTACTATTTGTGTGGCTACTACTGCTTTTTTGATTCTGTCTTGTGCGGCTAGTTTGAATTTACCAGATGAAGAAAATACAACTCCAAAATAGTAAAAGCTATTGACAATTTCTAGTTCCTTAGTTTCATATTTAAAGTTTACATTTGGTCTACGCCCTTTATGCAGAATTGGTTTTATTTACAAACTTTTAAAAATGACAAAGACAATTATCAAAAACAAATTACAGGTAGTATTTAAAACTAAAAAATGATATTGAATTTTGGAAAACTATCAAAACGCTAAAACTAAAATATAATAGTGAAAACGAAATAAACATCAGCACATGGGAAGATTTTTATCAGAAATTTTACAATTGTATAACATTCTCTATGCCTAGATTTTTAGACTGTCGTCAC
Source organism: Abscondita cerata (assembly GCA_030710515.1). NCBI lineage: Eukaryota > Metazoa > Arthropoda > Insecta > Coleoptera > Lampyridae > Abscondita > Abscondita cerata. Next base: position 326,433 of record JALBCR010003237.1, read on the forward strand.
CCATATTTAGACAGCAATATCTCATTAAAAGAATTGCAGTTCCAAAACTTTTAAAGCACCAGGATTAGACGGACTCAATAATGACTTCTATAAAAACTTAACTCCACAATGGGAACATTACCTTCAAAACATGCTTAATACAATTTTAAACAAAGAAAAAACGCGAACATCATAGTCAGAACTTCAACTTTTTTATATATATGTTACCGGACAAACCCGAATTTAGGAAATACTAGAATTTCCTAGCCAGAACTAGAACGTCCTAATGCTTGTAGGACGTTCTAATATTCTAGGCCATACGCGAAATGCCGAGTACAAATAAATCGGTTTCCGGAATTTCCAGTTTTGCCTAGGACGAACCCGAAACAGGAAACAAATTCGTGTTAGCAGTACCGACGACATCCTTGCAGGTGTCTTCTGCCTGTCAAGACTTGTATACAAAACCGATGTACGCTTTGATTCGCTTTCAGTTCTTAGTGTGACTTTGTTTAGATAACGTAACAACATTGTTAATAATATGAATGCATCCAAGAAAGAAAAATTTCTCGACGAGATTGAGAAGGTGGATGCGAAGGAATCGCATTTTCACGTCGTATCGCGAGAACAATACCAAAACTTAATTGACGAGGTAAGATTACATTTATTAATTTATTGGCAGGTATACGTATAGGGTGTCCTATAATCAATAGACAATACGGCAAATGAAGAAGGAAGTGTAAAATAGGTCGTTTAACCTCAACATGTCCTAGTAAAATGTTAACAGCAAACGAGATACAGGGCGTTAAAGTTGACATTTTATTTTTGAAAATCTGTAGTAGTTAGAAAACAGCTGAACGTATTGATCTCAAACTTGGCACGGTTTAGTTTTTAAGGGTGATAAACACGAATATCATAATTTTCTATGATACACCTAAAGGGCGCTAGTTACACAGTTTAAATTTCAAGTAATTTTATTTCCCTGTCTTTATTTACATTTTAATGGTAAATAATAAAAATTTCATTATTTTGAAACAAAAAAGGTTACTTGTTCGACTATCATATATTAAGATATTGTCATTTTAATATTGCACGTCGCGCTGGCGTCGTTTCTAAAGTGTAGGTACCAAATTGGAGTTCAATACGTTCAGCTGTTTTCTAACTAATAACACTGTTGGTCAGTTTTGAGCGTGAAGATTCTTGTGTTAGTTTAGTAAAATGTAACTTTTAAGACTCTACAGCTACTGTTTTATTTAATTTAGTTTCACTTTTGAACGGTTTCTATTTCTAGGTGATGGTTGCCAAAGCAAGTACTCGAAAAACACCTTTGCAATACCGCAGAATTAAGCGTTTTGATGTCATCGAGGTTCATGGTTTAAAAAACTAATATCTGGTAAATCCGAAGGTGACGTTCGATATTACCTGCCTATTGATGAAGTTTTTGATGCTCTTGATGATGCTCATCGTGCTGTTGGTCATGGTGGCAAAGACAGAATGTTATTTGAAACAGCAAAAAAATACGCCAATATCACTAAGTCGATGATTAACTTGTATTTATCGCTATGTGAAAACTGTCAACTAAAAAGTCCAAAAGAAGAAAGGATACGTTTCGAAACCGATTTTACATTCTCAATTAAACAGTCGTGCACAAGTTGATTTAATAGACATGCAAAGCCAATCTGATCGCGATTTTAAGTTTATTTTGGTCTACCAAGACCACCTAACAAAATTTTGCCTTTTGCGTGCTTTAAAAGTAAAACTGCCGAAGAAGTTTCATATCATATGCTTGATATTTTTACTACCTTTGGAGCACCTTGCATTCTTCAGTCAGATAATGGAAGAGAATTTGCTAACAGAGTCATTGAGGAATTGAAGTTGCTTTGGCCTGAACTAAAACTGGTTCATGGCCGACCACGCCACAGTCAAAGTCAAGGCTCAGTTGAAAGAGCAAATCAGGATGTGGAAAATATGCTCGCTACTTGGCTTAAGGATAATGACACCCAACAATGGTCCGAGGGATCAAATTTGTACAGTTTATGAAAAATCGTGCACTCAATGCGGGGATTAAAATGTCACCCTACAAGGCAATGTTCGGAATCGAACCTAGGGTCGGATTGTCTTTAAACAGCGCCAATGTTGTTTCTGAGGAAGATATGGAGGAAAGGTTTACTGTTGTTGGCGAAAACACAGAGATAGACGCTGAGGTATATGAAAATCCAGATACCGCTGAGACAGAGGAAAATCACGAGTTTCCAGAAGACAACAGCAACATTTTGGGGAAAAAATTTGAGAAATTGAGAACATCTGCTGCTATGTCCTTGCAAACACAAGCAAATATAATGAAGCAAATTAGTGATAGGAGCCACCCAGCAGCAATAATTGGTGACAATGTAACAGTAGCCATACCTGACGTCGATCGAGCAAGAGGAAGTCTCCGAAATATTATGGCGGTCGTGTTGAGCATTAACCAAGACAACTTGTACCAGCTAGGTACAAAAAATGGCATTTCGCAAACTTTATATTCTCGTTCGAAAGTAATTTACGTTGCTTACTTAATTTTTTTCTTTAAAGAATATATTTGAAGGATCGCTAATTAAACACCATAGCTCGATTAATTATCGAATCAAAATTTTGTTTAGGAAATGTTTACAAAATAAAATTAGAAATAATTTTGATTTAAAAAACGTCTACAAGCAATAACTTTTAAATTCAATCAAAAACTAAACATGGTTATTTGGACCAACAGAAAAACACCAAAAACGGCACCAAAAACTTGACTCGAACACGTGTTTCAACAGCTAAGCTGTTATCATCAGCGATACCGATACTAAAAATAAAAACAACGGGAAGCTTATATATACTATCCGCTTATCACGCATCGTTAAACTTAATTGATTCTTAGATAAGCTTAAATAATTCCAAAAATCCTAATGGACCGTTATCATCATAATTCATAAGCAAATTTCTGTTTTTAAAAATTTCTAAACTTTCATAAGAATCAAGTTCGTTTTATTATCTACCCTCTTAATTAATTCAATGTCGCCTACTCTATGGCCATTTTCAAGCATATGCATGGCAACACTGGACCTATCTGTGCGATGATATTTGACATGAGCTACGTGCTCTTTAAAACGAGTTTTAATAGGTCTCTTGGTTTGCTCTATATATACTTGGTTACAGTCTTTACAATTAATTTTATATATTCCCGATTTATCACACATTTCTATTGGGTCTTTCGGATTGCCTAAAAGATTTTGCAAGTTGTTATTACTAGAAATCACTGTTTGATAATTAAATTTTGAAAATATTTTTGAAGACCTTTTGTGTATGTGGGATAATTTGGTAATTTGACATATTTCTTATCTATTTTGCTATTACTAGTTCCTAACGTTGTAATGTTTCTAATGTTTAACTTATGTTTACGTTTTCTAATTATGTTTGTGACAATTGATTCTTGAAAACCATTGTATGATGCAATCTGCTTAATATTTCGCAGTTCTTTATCAAAGTTTTGTTTTGACAATGGGAAATGTAATAATCGGTGAATCAAAAAGTTGAAAGATGCAAGTTTATGTTGCATACTATGATTGGAATCATTTGTTATAAACCTCATAGTGTTAGTGTCTTTACGATAAATATCTTTATTTAAAAACAAAGTGGTTATTTTTCTGTGAATGTGTGGGGTTGGGTTAGCGCGCGGGGTCCAGGAGTTTGTTGGGCTATCGATGGACGTCTTGATTCTGCTGCGTATTTAGATATTTTGGAAACTATTATGAAACCTTCAGTCGAAGTGTTTTATCCAGACGAAGATTATATTTTCCAACAAGTAAGTATTCTTATTTCACTATACTTTCTCCAAAAAATAGTTCGGGATCTGTTGAATTAACATTTTCATAATGTATTTTTGTTGTTAAAGGACAACGCCCCTATTCATACTTCGCAGGTTGTGCGCAATTGGATACAAGCAAATAACTTGGAGCTGTTACCCTGGCCAGCAAAAAGCCCAGATTTTAACATTATCGAAAATGTTTGGGCTCGAATACTTGCTGTTATCCGAAGACAACAAGGGCCAAATTTTATACCAGTAAACCGTAATGCACTAATTGCAGCCATTGATACCGCATGGGAAACGATTAATATTAATTATATTGATACCTTGATAGCGTCAATGAGCAGACGCCTCCAAGAATGTATCAATAATAATGGAGGTCACACCCATTATTGATTTCTTATATTTATTTATATAGTAATACCTTTATTTAAAAAAAACGTTTTCATTTAATTTTAAACTATAACTTGGTATCTTAATTATAATTATGTAATAAATTCTTGTCAAAAACTAAATATATACGTTGACAATAAGAATTGCCTTAGTTTTTATTTTCACTTTTTATATTAACTACAGAAAAAATGAAACGTCATAAAATATACATTTTGTAAGGACTAAATATTATGAATAGAGAGTTTAATGATTTTTTTAATAACTTACAATAATTAGTAGGTTAGATTTATTTAAAAATAAGTAATAATCAGTCAACCCAAATAACCATGTTTAGTTTTTGATTTAATTTAAAAGTTATTGCTTGTAGACGTTTTTAAATCAAAATTATTTCTAATTTTATTTTGTAAACATTTCCTAAACAAAATTTTGATTCGATAATTAATCGAGCTATGGTGTTTAATTAGCGATACCTTCAAATATATTCTTTAAAGAAAAAATTAAGTAAGCAACGTAAATTACCTATTTTCTAAAACGTGCTTAGTGTAATGATTCATTCTACAGTCCTTCTATAAGATAACCCCTGCTGAGACTACCTGCTGTTAGAATTGTAAATGATACCCTTAAGCCCGCTTCACAATGTGCAAACTTTTGTTTACAGAAATTGTGGTGTCCAAGTTTTAAATTTCATGAGTGTACAATCATGGTGCGAAGATAACGATATACTGAAGGAAAACCCAATGGGATTTAGAAAAAATCGAGGCACTTAAGATAGCACATTTTCACTAACTGTAACTTTACTAATTTAACAAGATAACAAAAATAGAAAAATTTACGCCATTTTTATTGATTTCTGCAGAGCTTTTGATAATATAAATCAAACAAAACTTTGGCACAAACTGTATCAACCAGGAATATCATATAAGCTAGTTAGAATTCTACAAAGTTTGTATAGGGAAGCGATATTAAAAATTAAAACCAATTTTGAAGATTCAAAATTTATCAAAAAAAAAACAAAAGAGTTCTTCAAAGTTATGTACTAAGCCCATTTCTATTTTCTCTTTATATTAACGACTTTGATGATCATCTCCGACAACATAATATCCGTGGACTAAACATAGATGGAAGAAACGAAGTAGTACGCAGATGACATTGTATTACTGTGTGAATCACCAATTGATGTCAACAAAAAACTCAAACTGTTAGAGATATTCGGTGACGAAAATTTACTCACGATAAACTGTGATAAAACCAAGATCTTACGTTACTGATAATTCATTACTCTTTACGGCAATTTACCGGTTAATCATCATTAGCACACCTAACCAAGATTAACCTTTTAACAAATTATTTTGTCAATTTTATTATGACTAAACCTTTATGATAAAAATTCCGTCTGTAGAACAAGCTCTTTGATGATACCGAAGTTATACAAATCACAAATATATCATTGTGTGCATATCGCTTATTCAAAACATTCAATACATAATGAAGAAAAAATAGAACAATTATATCGCTTAGACAATCCAGGAATTTTAAAACATTTATCATGAAACTGATTTTTTCACAAAGAAGCTTGCTTATATCCTTGGGGCTCAACAATTGAACTTCACCGAGTCGAGTCATAATCGTGCACTTGCAGTTTTTATCGCACGTTCATACATTGTTATTATTATCAAAATTTGGGTCGAACAGTTTGAGTAATGCTGAATTAAATTAAAAATTTTATCAATACTTATAAACCGCTTACAAAGTACTTGATTCTCATTCTTTCTCGGTCATATTTTTAAAAAAGTTTTTGTCATAGGTTAACAACATTAAGTGTATGCAACGAAAACAAACTATTTGGAAAATTCCCAAAGGGCAATTAAAAAATTGTTCCGTGCCAATTAATAATCTTATAATAAATGTAATAAACAGCTTCTGATCTGTCAATGATTTATTTTTTGAAGCGGTGGGAGGCATCATCATATGTATTAATCATTTAAATGAGTTTCCCGTAGACTGCGCGAGACTTATTAGTAATTAAGACCTTACTCAAGTTGTACCGTGACTGAAATTTTGTTGCAAAGATGTCGATATAATTTTTTTTAATTAACAATGGTTACCTACAAAACATTCGAGTCGCCCCCAAGCGCGAACTCGTCGAAGGGTGCGATTTCCATTTCAGAAATTGTAAGTGGCGGCAAACTAAAAAAATAAACGTTAATTCACTTTTTTAAAGGAATTGTCAAAATCTGTCAAAAATGGGCAAAAAGTTTCTCCGAAAGGACTTAGTGTTTTTACTGCAGCTGTATTTATTACTGGTGAGATGGCCGGGAGCGGCGTTTTGGCTTTACCAAAAGCAATTGTTGACACCGGTGGTAAGTGGAATTTTTCTTTGTTTCACATAAACCTTGGTATGCGTTTGTTTGTTATCTTAATCGCGTCCGATATCGTAAAATAGTTATTGAGTAAGAGTGAGGAAGTACTAATTTATAAACACAGATTAATGTCAGTTGGTAATCGAGAAGAGTAAAACCGTAATTATTTGGTTTATTGCATATTAACTGCACTCGCCTAAAAATTATGGGCCATAAAATAAATGCTTCGCATCTTTTTCTTTTCACACAAAAAAAGATGACATTTTTTGACCTCCCGTATCAAAATTACTCAATGATTCGCATACCAATTGATAATACTGTAATCTCGTGATGTTAATTAATCATGTCTAAAATTAAGGTTTTGTACACTTGCGTTGGTAACTATTATTTGAAATCAGACCCTTTTGACCGAAAACAATCTCTTTTTTTTAATTAGTTTGTTGCAACAGAACATTTTGGATTTTTATTAACTGCTAATAAGAAGTTAGCAACAATTTTATGGCTTGCTTAATATTTTTTTATTAAATATTTATATTGGTGAACTTTCATTTGATGCCCAGCACATTTTAAGCTTTTCTACATTTGATATTCTGTTCTGAAGATTGGTTTTTCTTTACATTGTGGTACATATCCATATACAAATAAAAGATTTATTCCCAAGGAACAGCTTCGAATGATTTTAGAACTAAATTAAATAGGAAGGTTACAATAAATAATCATCAAAATTACTAATTTTTATTGATGAATTTTCAAAAAGTCCGTATAATTCAGCTGATTTCTGATAGCGAGCGCTATGCGCAATAATTTTAGCTGTGTTTTGATACCAAAACCATTTTTGTCACTTGAAAGGGTGAGCAGGAATTCGAAAAAAACCAGTTCACAATGCTAAATTCCTATGACCCGTTTTTAGAAGTACCACCCTGTATAATATAAAAAAGGCGCATACGTACTGAAGGTCATTGACTAGTAAATTATATCGTTTTCATTAATAATTGGGTTTGGAAATTAATAATTAAATTTAAACAACAAACCAGAATTTAATAAATAATTCTTCAGTACTAACTTCCAACAGCAATGACAGGTAAAGCTTTTTCCTTTACAATTCGTATGCAAACTACTTCACGACGAAGAAACTCTTCAATCGTATTCTAGAACTACCTTTTTTCGAACACACTATATTCGTTATTGTAAACTTGATGAAGACATCCGTGAAGTGCAGAAATAATCCATGAGAGACAAATCAAGAAACCAATGACATCTCTTCTCCTTATCCAGTAAGTAATCCTTCACCTTGTTGGAATAGCAACGTTAACTATTCTTAATAAATTAAAACTGGAAACACATTCCGTTGTGGAACTGACGTCGGCGTTTTCACTTCTTCTGACTTATTTATCTTCTCCAATTTGTCTGCAGATCTTTAATTTTTTCTCATTAAATATCAAATTTTTTGGCATTCCTTTGGTCTTGATCTTCTATTCTATTTATTTATGTGTATATGTTAGTATGCTTCTTATTAACTTCTATATATTTCCTTTTCTTTTGGTTCAATTTTAAACATTGCTTTATTTTCTTTGTTGTAATATCTTTTCAAGTTTTTCTTGCCTCTCATCTCAATATCATCGGTTAAACTATACGAAATTCTTTCTTCTTTAATTATACCCTTTTGTTAAGGTCCTATTTTTGGTTAAAAGCATTATAATCACTAATCCCCATTTTTGATAATAGTTTAATTTTAAAAAAAATTTTTCGTTTACTTTTGTTTTTATTACTATCTGAAACTTTGAATTTACGTGGGATCTTTTATAGAATATTTTTTTTATTTAAGGTATTTGCAGTAGTTGCTGGAATTTTTTTCTGAGAGAAGTTTAGAAGGATCATCAGTTTATTATTGTCATCGTCGAAGGTCGTTTCAATATGAATGACAATTCACGATAAAACCTCCAAGTTGTATGAACTATTATGAAAACGTCACCGTTATAAACGTATGGTGTCTGATCAAGTTCATAGTTCTTAAACAAAACCTTATTTCTTTAAAAAATTTTAGAAGTAGGTTTTTTCACTGTTTACTTTCAAGCTTATCCCTAAAATTTTTTAATACCATTACCATTTTTATCTTACAATGAAGTTTTTTGCATGCTCAGGCATGTTTCTTCTATTGCTCTGGTATTTTGTCTTTCTTAGTTGTGTTCCAACTTTTCGTTCACTTAGTTTTATTACAAATTTCTTTGAAATAAATTCCCGTTTTACTGATTTTATTTTATCAATATTGTTTTGATTGCTTTCTATTTGTTACTTTTGTCACTACTGTACTCGCAGTACTTCTTTTAGTTTTAGTTGCGTTTTGTTTACTTTGAATTTCTTTTACCTGTTTCATCTCGCTAAAAATCGGTATGTTTATCCACTTTTTCTGCATTTATTTATATTTTTGTTTTTATTTATCATCGTCTTTATTCAATTAACAAGAAACGTTATACTACAGTATATCCAATTCTTCAGTATTTGCTATTATAATTATAGTCCTCTTAGTGCCACTTTTTTTTTACTTTATAATTTTCAGATATGTGTCTTCGTTTTGTCGTGTGCTTTTTTCTCATTACTTCTTCGTTTTTTTTCCAAATAGTAATTGCAAATTAAGATACTATTTTGCATTTCCTTTAGAGATAACTTGTTTGTTCTAACTGATGATAACATCTTTTCAGCCTTGATGAATGTATAAATAAACTACACGTAAATGTTTGTGTTGATCAAGTGCATGTTTAACATATTTTGAAATACTTGATTGCTATTTTTCTTTTGGTAGGTCATGGAGAAGCATTTCTTATAAAGCAATTTTATCGCGTAATTAATTATCAGATACATGTATATGAAAACATTTTATCTCTGTCGCATGATGGTACAAACGTGATCTTGTGTTTGACATATTTAGATGCTTTTAGAATCAGTGAAAGTTGTTTTCATGCTTTAATCGTAAAATTTTTGATGGACATTAATTGTTGCTATGCGTATTTTCTTACCCAATTAATTTAATATACAATTATTTTACCGTGTTTTTAAAAAATCAAAAATCTGTGTTTTTTATTGATTTAAATTTAAACACTTGCGACATTAACTGTTAAAGTTATTTGTGTTCGGAAAATTCTTTAAAATCTATTTTTCAATTTTTCCAAAACCATTTTTACAATGCAAATATTCAAAAACCCAAAAAGAACGATAATCTGGAAGGCCACAAAAGACGAAGCCTGAAAGCTGGACATCAGACTCACAAAACAAATATCTGCGAGCCAAACTATAGAACAAGACAAGACATCCACTTAAATTATGAAGAAGAAAAAGAAAAAGTACCAAAATTACTCAAATACAAGCAATATTAAGCAGGGTTATATAAAATGACTTTCGAACTACTGTAATTGATCACTTTTCTGACATTTTTAGAACTGCAGTCTCAGCTTCTTCTTTTTCTTCATCTTAGACTTGAGCTTGTTCTATCATTTGGTGTAAGGCTCCAGTCTTTGGATGTTGTAATTTACTGAGTTACATTAAATATCGTATTTGCTCCTAAGTAATTTATTCTTGTGGATTATGTGTCTGTGTTTGGGAGTGTTTTTTATATATACTTTGTTCGTACGTTCGAGTTTGTCCAGCTCTAAAAATGGAATTTATAAAAGGAATCAAACTATTAAAAGGAGCAGAAGATTGACCTACATGGAAAGATCGAGTGATGGATGTGCTGCAATTGTTTGATGCGGTTGATATTGTCGATGAAAGAGAACAAGACCTAAACTTTCTCAACCACCAACAAAAGATGAAGAAAAAGTACTTTTAATAAATCTGCAGCTCAGGCAAAGATTGCAATATCTCAGTGTCTAAGTGATGATCTATACCAACGTATTTCTGGTGGGCTATCGGCAAAAAAAGCATGGGACATTTTAACTAACAGAAAAACACCAAAAACTGCACCAAAAACTTTACTCGGACACGGCGGTACCACTGATGATGACAGCTTAGCTGTTGAAACATGTGTCCGAGCAAAGTTTTTGGTGCAGTTTTTGGTGTTTTTCTGTTGGTTAAATAGACGCTGCAGTTGGTGTTCCTTTCCTTTGATGGGACATTTTAGTTGAACAATTTGATAATAAAGCCGAAGATCAGTTGTTTCGCCAATGTCTTGATTTTTTTTGGCATGATGTGGGATGAAAGTGAACAGAAAAATAATACTAACAAGTGTAAGTACTGCAAAACAAAAGGCCACTGAATCAGTAAATGGGCTGATGAGAAACCTTTATATCCGGCGCGCGCTGTTGTTTCAAGCGCAACCACTGCGCTGGGTGAATCTAGCAAATCAAAAGGCCTCTATGTTGCTGTGTGCAATACCCAATCAACAGCTGTTTACATAACATGGCTGCTACGAACAACCAATGGTGGATTGACAATGGTGCCACGCGTCATATTGCACCAAATCTTCACTGGTTTTCAAATTACATACCCTCACCCTTTTTTCCAATGTTAGGGTTAAAGCAGCAGGAAAGGAAGTGTTAAAGGTGATTGGAAGTGGAACTATTAAATTGGCTAACTACGAGAATGGTAAATGGAAAACATTCACGCTTAATGACGTATGGTATGTGCCTAACATCACTCGGAATTTCGTATCTGTCCTTGCTGCTTATAATCGTAACCCGTACAGTAAATTTGAACGTACGCGGAATACGGGTGGAACTTTGTACAGTGCATTTTTTCATACGGTTCAACCAGCTGAAGTTTGTGCAGGCATAACTGAAGACAACCGGACACTTCAACTTTATCACTAGCGTTAGGGCCACATTAACAAACGTTATGTCCAATCAAAGCTCAAATCTGAATTGGGTATAAAGGTGCCACCTACAATGAAATCTGTGAGCCTTGTCAATTCGAAAAAGCACATCGTTTACCATTTAGAAGCCTCTGCTCCATGTGAGCTGTTGATCCATCCTTTAGTGGTCGACGCTACTTGATCGTCATTAAGGACCATTATTCGAGATATTGCTACTGTTTTGTCGCACATAAGAAATCTGATGTTAAGATGGCTCTGCGTGAAGTGCTAGTGAAAGATCGCACACTAGGTCACTAAGTTAAGGAATTCGTCAGCGACAATGGCGGCGAATTCAGTCTGATAGCACTTTATACTCCAGAGCAAAATGGAGGAGTTGAGCGTGACAATTGAAAAATTTGTAGAAATGGCTCGGACTTTTAAATATGTGAATACTGAAGTTCATTTTCCCGCAGCCATATGAACAGAGCTTGTTATAACTACAGGCTATGTTCTCAACCGAGTCGAAAAATAGTCTTCACGTGATAAGACCCTCTATGAGCTCTGGTGTAGTCAGAAGCCCAGGTTAATACATTTACGCCTCGTGAGCTCAAAATGCTATGTTCATTTTCCTGCGCACAAAGGACACAAAATGGATCGGAAAGCGGTTGTTGGCTACCTTGTTGGGTTTGACGCAGATAAACATTATCGCATGTATCTTCTTGAGAAAAGAGACGTTATTTTATCTCGTAACGTTATCTTTCACAGAAAAATTAGAGATTGTGACGGTGGGGTTGTCTGGCCAATAAAAATGACAAAAATTCATCTGGATCGAGTGGATGAGAAGGCATTCGGCAAGTCCAAATCTGATACAGATCTTATAAATCCAGCGACGACTCAGAAGAGGATAGCGATCCTGTTAACCAATCTGTGCACCTACCGAGAATTTCAAATCAGGAAAAGAAACGTCTTGCATGGATGAATGACTACGACACAACCTATTTTGCAAAAGTGTTGCTTACGAAAGACGAACTCAAGAATTTAAATTTAAAAATGGAAATGATTGGAAATTAGCCATGGATATTGAAATTAAATCTATGCCCAATCGTATATGTCGTCTTAAGCAAAGCTTATACGGTATCAAGCAAGTCTCTTTTTGTTGAATAAAAAATTTGATGATTTTATAAACAATTTGGAATTCCAACAGAGCCGTGAAGATCCTTGCGTCTATATTTTACTTACTCAAACCAGTAAAATAATTGTAGTACTCTATGTTGACGATGAACTTGTGGCGGCAACCCGTAAATATAAAATGAATTCATTTTTAGACCAATTATGCTCTAGATTTGAAATTGTTGGGAAAGAACATTTGTTATTCCTGGGACTTGAAATTACTCAAATATATTGGTAATATCATAGTCAGCCATCGCCGTACATAAAGAAAACTCTTGCTCGGTTTAATATGGTTGGATTCAACTCGGTTCTCACCCAAGCTTACTGCTTAAAAACTAGGGAAAGCACCGGATTTTCCTTATCATTCAGCTGTAGGAGTTCTACTCTATGTAGTTTCTGGTACTCGTTTCGACATAGATTTTAGTGTATGCATACTTTAACCTTGATTTGAGAACCCCGCAGAAGATGTAGTATGTGCAAACGAGTTATACGGTACCTTACAGGCACCATTGATTTGAACTTGATTTACCAATTCAACTGTAAAACAGCCCTATTCAAATGCTATAGTGATGCAGATTTTACGGGAGAGATTTTTGCGTCTAATTTTGGCTCAAAGGAAACAATCTGGATCTCGGCTATTTAAAGAGTTGATTGGTTTATCTGCTCTTCTTGTCCTAAGAATAGTTAACGAGTCAGCACGAAAACTCTGTGAAAAGCCAGAATTTCATTTCCGCACAAAACATATACAGCGGAAGTATCAGTTTATTAGATATATAATCAAAAAAGGGATGTTGGCTGTGGAACACATTAGTACTGAAGATCAACTGGCGTACTTATTCACGAAACCACTACCTCGTCTTCGACTTCATATTCTATGTGATAATTTAGGTCTAGCTTAATTCAAACTTTGAAAATAAGGAAAAGTGTTGAAGATTCTGGCGTTTACTTGCGAAGTATCTTCTACTATATAAAAATAAGTCGGGTTTTCCTTCCTGACGCTATAACTCCAGAATGCACGAACCGATTTCCACGGTTTTACATTCGTTGGAAAGGTCTCGGGCTCCGTGAGGTTTATAGCAAAGAAAATTCAGAAAAATATCAACAGAGAAGCGGGAAAATCTTTCTTCGCATACAGCACCATCTCTGATACATAGCATGTACTACAAACCAATATTTTAAGTAGATGGCGCCGGTGCGTCGCAATGACAATTAACAAGTCGCAAGGCCAATCGCTTAGTGTTTGCGGGATAAATTTAGAAAATCATTGTTTTCACATGGGCAGTTATACGTTGCGTGTTCACGAGTTGGGAAACCATCCGCTTTGTTTGTGTTAACGTCAGACCAAAAAACAAAAAATGTGGTTTACCAAAGTGCACTTCAATGAAACGGATAATTTGCGGACACGTATAACGCTTCGATTCAGTATTTACTTTGGATTCACTTTCATTTACTTAGAGAAGTTCAACTAAATAAAACTTCATTTTTGTAATCGAAATGAATTTATTACTGTTGTAAAATGAAATAAAATTTTTCCTTTTCAAATATAAAAAAACGCAACATTATGATCAAGTCGTCTATAAGTATTTTATGTTAATATTTTTAATTGTTTTTGGATTTAGGTACTTATGCATTAAACTGATATGCTTCTTCGGTATTTTTTTAAAACATTTTTCTAGTTCTTTTTCTTGATTATTTGGTACAACTTATTACATTTCCATATATTCCTTTTTCTTCTGATTGGTTTTAATATGCCGTAAAATTTTTTTTTTTAGTTGTATATTATTTTTGGCTACATAGATTTTGGTTTTTACATCCTTGTTGTAATAACAACTTTTCTATATTCAAATACTATATTATATGCTGGTGATATGCTGTCTCATTTCCAAAATTTATGATTTTCTTTGTTTTGTGTTTGATTAATTAATTCTGTTACATCGTTTATTCCTTCTCTTCTCATGTGTTTTCCTTTACCGAATAATTTGAATAGTAATACTTAAGCTGATGATTATTATTGCAGTTTACGTAACTTTTTTCAGTCTCTTCTAATATACGATATTATTTATTTTTTCTTCTCTTTTGTTGGATATCCGCATATAATAGCTTCTGAAAATATTTACTCCATCTATCTATTACATCGTCTGTTTATTTTATATATCCTGTTTTTTTTTTCTATAACTACCAAATTGTTTGGCATTTTTAATTTGCCACAGAATTCTTTTCCTGTATAGTGTCAGTATAGTGTATCTGAGGTGTTCTTTTCTTTCTGTTTGCTCTTTTTTAACTTTTATACTAATTAATGTTTCTTTTTGTTTTTGCATGTTTGATATCTGGTTCTTCCTCTCAGAGACATTGTATACTTAAGTTTGAGGTTTGTATTTGTTAGAATTAAATTATTTTCAATGCTTATCTCCATTATCGCATAGTCCGGCGTAATGTCAACGTATTTTTTTTAGTTCTTCTTCTAGTTTGTTTAGATCTCCATCTTTGAGTGATGTTTGTACGTTTACTGTTCCTATGGGCTTTCTTTTCAGGCCTGTTATTTTAGTCTACTCACTTAGAGACGAGATTTTTTTTAAATTTGCCATTGGATTTGGTTTATTTAGGGGTTTTGAGCCATAAATCGCCACGTTGGTGGTTTATGGATAGGAAAAGATATTTGGTGTCTTGATGGGATTTTAGAATAGTGGAATAGTTCCTTTTCTATAGTGGAGGATGGAAAAGAAATCAAGACTCGCGTCCTTGAGATAAACCTAACACCCACCAAAATTGTAGATGAGTGTTCACCTGCTACCACATCAAGGTTAGGAAGACAAAATAAGAGAACAATACACAGACGAAAAAGGTTTGCCTGGTATGCCCTGATTCACTTACTTAAAAATACAAACATTCCTTTAACACCCACATACAAACTGTTTGAGCAATAAATTCTCCTTATTCTGACTTACGGATGTCAAACCTGGACATGGACAAAATAATATTAAAAAAAATAGCAATATTACACAAAGATTGATGGAAAAACAAATGATTGGCATATCTCTGAAAGACAAGAAGACCACTTCTTGCATCAGACAAACTACTGGAATGAGAGACGTCGTCAAAACTAGTCTGAAATAGAGCTATGCTGAACATATAACAAGATGGAATGATTCACAATGGAATAAACCATTTTCCTTGGAGGCCATATTTATGAAAAATAAACAGGACGTTTACCAACACGCTAGACAATTGATCATAAGTTGGGGACTGCGCAAGTAAATTGGACCAAAAAAGCGCAAACAAACATATTCGAAAACTTTGAGTACGTCTATGTTCAAAAGTAGACGAAAAAAATTGGCCTTTAAGATTAAGATTTGAGAATTCTATTATTCTTTTTCTTCTTTTCTTCTGTTGTATTTTTATTTTTTTCTCCGTATTATTTTTTTCCCTACTATTTATATGATTTGTAACTCAATTATATCATTTCCTCTACTAAAATTTCTATTTAGTCCTTTTAGTCTCTTTAGTTTTTATAGTGCTTCTTATTTTACCATTTTGACAACCATTTCCTCTAATATAAAATTTTAATAGTAGTAGGCTTGGTAGTATTATCTGAAGGTACATAAAGTTAATCTTAGTGTCTTTGTTCAATTTTCGATGTTTATTACATTCTCTACACCGTGTAATAAGTTTGTTTTTGCGTATTTCTTTTTCCATTATCTTATTCTCATTTTAAATCCTTGTTCAAAATTAAAATTTTTTGAAACTTACATTCTTTGAGTTTGGGCTTAAACAAGTTACAGCGGTGTCGCCACCTCAACTGTCCATGAAGTGGTGACACCGTTGTCACTTGCTTGAAATTCTGTAGATAAGTCCCAGTGACCTTACGCTGATGAGCCTCGAAAAAGGCGAAACCCTGTATCTAGGTGCAGTTTCTAATTTTGTATTTATCACTAGCAGGAATTCGATATATTGCGTTAAAAATGCACTTAGATTAATACTACAGATTTCTACAAATTATTTTAATTTAATTTACTTAGTAACTGAAGAGATTTTATCAAGGCGAAATGTTAAAGTAACACTAAAATTTTTGTTGCAGGATGGATAGGGATAGTATTACTCGTAGTATTTTGTATAAATGCTGGAATCGGGGGATGTTGTTTAGGAAATTGTTGGAATATCTTAGAAGAAAGGTATCCAGAATATAGAACTAGTTCAAGAAATCCATACAGTACAATAGCCTATCGGGCAGTAGGAAAATGGGGAAGGTATGTATTACTAAATTTATTTGACAGTTTTCAAATATAAAAATTTTTCTTTTAGCGTATTAGTATCTGTGTGTATTCAAATTACGCTGTTTGGAGCCGGAACTGTGTACTTACTTCTATCATCTCAAATTATGCAACAGCTTCTTAGGCACGTCCTGCCAAACATAAGCTTCTGCGTATGGTTTCTTTTAATTGCTTTGGTTTTAATACCCCCAATGTGGTTAGGGTCACCCAAAGATTTTTGGTATGCCTAAGTTTACTAAAAGTGTAAATAGCAGTCATTATTTGTTTTTTATTTTAGGGCCGTTGGTATTACGGCAACGTTAACAACTGTTTTATCATGCATCTTTATGTTTGTCCAAATGGTGATTGATAGTGAATTAAAAGTCGGCCGCGTCAAACACAAAATACATAATTTTCATGATTTTTTCTTGGCGTTTGGTACTCTTCTGTTTGCATTTGGAGGAGCTTCTACATTTCCAACTATTCAAAACGACATGATCAATAAGCGAAAGTTTTCCATCAGCATAAGCATTGCATTCACCGGTGAGTTAACAAATGATAGTACTAGTTAGTCATTGATAATTTTTTTATGCAGTTATTATGATGCTCTACTTACCAGTAGCTTTAGGAGGATATCTAATTTATGGCGAACATGTTCACCCAAACGTGGCGATTTCCTTAGGACATTCTTCACTGTCGATTTTGGCTAACATGCTGATGGGCATTCATTTAATTTTTGCATTTTTGATTGTAATCAATCCTGTATGTCAAGAATTGGAGGAAGCTTTCGATGTTCCAGATAGTATGTATCAGAAACTTTAAAACAACATTTATGATAATTATAAACTTACAGCTTTGCATTGGAAGAGATGTTTTCTACGTACCGTAATGGTGTTCATAATGGTGTTTATTGGCGAAAGCATACCGGCTTTTGGTAAAATACTTTCCTTAGTGGGCGGATCTACGATAACCCTTCTAACATTCGTGCTTCCACCATATTTTTATATGAAATTGTGCAGTCAACATGATGAGAACTGGCCTGAGAAGTACTTATACACATTAAATTTGAACAAAAACTATTTTTTTTCTTTTTAGACATTTGCCACTCTACTACAAAATATATCTATGGGAATTAATCCTAATAGGTTTAGTGGGCGGTGGCGCGTCGACGTACAATGCTGTTTTAAGTATTTTTGGATCAGGCATGGCAAGACCATGTTATTGGCCGTAATTAATTTATTTATAATTTTAGTAAAAATAGCACGTGATATTTTTTTATATTTTTTAAATAAACGTACAACAGATATTTTTTTTTTCATTTATCTACATATTTATAACACATCCATTTACAATTAATTTTGTTGCAAATCTTCGTCGGAAGCGGACGTGTTTAATCCGGATCGTAGGTAGTGCGCCAAGCCAGCGAGATCAATCGAAGAATCTTAACTCCTATTTTCTTTAACGCCCCGTTTATTATGCAAAGATCGCCTCTTAATTCAGAAACCAAATCGGAAATTTTACTTGCATTGCTTAGTACTTCGATACTTTGAGTGTACGGGTTGTAACGTACTCCAAAGGGTCTTTGTATCTCTTCAGCAAATTTTCTGGAAAGGGAAATTTACTAATAAATTGCGGTTGGAGCACGATGATTACCTCATCTTTTCTTTAGCTTCTTCAAACGAATCCGTGTACCAGTACGCGTTTTGATAAGCTGTAATAATGCATTCTTGTTTGCAAGTTAGTTCGGGGTCGAATCTAAAAATTTTGTCAGGGTTTCCGATGGCGTATCGCAATTCAGCTACAGAGCTTAAAAGTCCTGCACCGTAAACTTTCATTTCGCCATTTTGCTTGCACAAGCCGAATTCCACAGTGAAGAAATAAAGCTGAGAACTTGAGATTAAATACAGACTATGGTTTTAAATCACTTACTGTGGCTAACTTGCTGACATCGTCGTCTGAAGCACCCAAAGACGCTAGCCCAAGTTCTTGAGAAAATTGAGCAAAACTGGGATTTGCCAGTAACGGCATGTGCCCTAACAGTTCATGGCAACAATCTCTAAAATTTAATTATTCTGTATACAGGGTCTACCACGGAACCCGTTCATTAGAAGTTTATAGGGTTTCTTACTATTTATGAATTTGAAACTTTCAGTTTAGGAATAACCCATAACCTTCTTTTGTTCTAAAATATTTTCGATGTTGTACACCTTCAGGAATTACTGGAAATTGCTATCAACTTTCTTCAGGTAAATGAACCGCCCTGTATATTATTGCATTTTTGGATTCTACAATCAATTCTACGATACATCGTATTAGGTTATCCTATACCTATCGTCAACTGTTTTGAAGTTATTGGGATTTTTTAACAAATTTTGTGTTATGGGTAGGGGTGTTTAATAGCCCATCTTTTGCTCTTCTTTAAACACAACCTTCAATATTTTAAAAACACCAAGTAAAACTCTAAGGGTTCTCTAAATACATTTGCAGCATATCACAGGTTATACAGGGCTTCCAAAATTTAGTGCCAAAGCCGAAAAACTTCAAACACAAAAAAGTCATTTTTTTCCAATAGAATTAGATATTTGCAAAACTATTTAATTTACGCATCGATATGTTATAGGTATCACTATACCTATCTTTAGCGGTTTTGACATTATTCACGCTTTTTATCAAATATTAATTAAAACTGCACTTAAAAACTAAGCTCATTTGAAAGTAGGCTGTGAGTATAATTAAATAAACGAATGTTTCTCTGGTTGTCATTCTCATTGAAACAAAAACTCTATTTTATAAAATGGAATCAGTTAAATATTCCAATACTGATATTTTAAATTTATTCTATACCCATGGCAAATGTAGAAAAATACTTGTAGAACATTTAATGAACGATATCCTAATCTATCGTCAATTACCAAAGGTAAATTTAGAAGAATGGAGTCATTTTTTTTAAATACAGGAAGGTTTACGGTAAAAAAAAACTACACAAAACCTATCGTTGAAGCAGAAAACAATGAAGTAAATTGGCTGGCTTATTTTTATGCTCATCCCCGGAGTTTGATAGTTGCAGCTTCTGGTGAATTAGGTATCTCTCCAATGTCGGTTCATCGCATTCTAAAACATCAGATGAATGGTGCACCTATCCAAAATACCAGAGAGGTTTATCGGAAATTGACAGAAATGTTCGAAGACCGATAGTATAATTCAAATGGTCTTGAAGTTGGCCTCCTCGATCCCCAGAATTGACGCCACTAGATTTTTATCTTTGGGGGCGCATAAAATGTGAAGTGAAGTTTATAGTACACGTAGTGATAACAGGCAAGACCTACTAAATTGTGTGAGAATAGCCTTTCAGCGATTAGACCGAAACGAAGTAGGCAGAGCAACTATAAGGAAAACTGAACTAAGAATTATAAAGTGTCTTGAACAGAATTGGGGTCATATTGAACATTTATATAGTATTCTTCAGTTAGTTTATCTATTATTTGTGGTTTTTTCTCTTGTACTAAAGCCATTTTTATTTGTTTATTGTGTTAATATCATTAAAATCGTTTTGTAAAAGTAACAATTTTCTCCGTTGTCATACTTTCAAAACTATGCTTTTTAATTGCAGTTTTAATCAATATTTGACAATAAGCGTTAATAACGACAAAACCGCTAAAGATAAGTATACGACACCTATATTGATGCGTAAATTAGATCGTTATCTAAATATATAAAAATATACAGAGTGTTCGATTTGAAAAAAATGACTTTCTTGAGTTTCAAGTTTTTCGGCTTTGCCACTAAATTTTAGACGTCCTGTATAACATGTAATAGGCTGCAAATGTATTTAGTAAACTTTATGGACTTACTTGCTGTTTTTAAAATATGGAGGTTTTCTGTTTGAAGAAGAGCAATAGGTAGGCTATTAAACACCCCTCCCCAAAACACAAAATTTGTTAAAAAATTACAATTACTCAAAAACAGTTGACGATAGGTATAGGATAACTAAGAAAAATGCCAACAGTTAATTGTAACGACATGTGTGCGTTTAAAGTGCATAGCGCTATCTAAGCGACAGCTTTAATGCTTGAAACACACGTGTGTCGATAAAACCAAGTAAAACTTGTACAGAAGCATAACACGCAACGAAAGAACACCTGATGCTGCATTTCGCTCTTATTATGAGCTCATCAGAGGTGTATATTTAAGTGCGGTATACAACTGTACAAGACGGCGGTTGGTCTTTTAAACTCTCGTGGAGCAATGAACATAAGCAAAATGTGTGTCTTACGACATCTCGTGTAAAACATTGACACGTATGAATAAACGCACACATGTCATTACAATTAACTGTTGGCATTTTTCTTAGTTTACACTATTCATACGTGTCAATGTTTTACACGAGATGTCGTAAGACACACATTTTGCTTATGTATAGGATAACCTAATACAGTGTATCGTAGAATCGATTGTAAAATCCAAAAATGCAATAATATACAGGGTGTTTTAATTAACTTAAGAAAGTTGATGACAATTTCCGGTTATTCCGGAAGTTGTACAACATCGAAAATATTTTAGAACAAAAAGAAGGCTATGGGTTATTCTTAACCTGAAAGTTTCAAATTCATAAATAGTAAGGAACTTCTAATAAAGGGGTTTCGTGGTAGACCCTGTATAATAATGGTTGTGTTTGGAACTTACGGTTCTGGAGTGTAAAATGGATCCGAAGCGTGTCGAATGTATTGTGTGCAATGAAAAACTCGAAACGCTAATCCCGACAAAAAATCTCTGGGACTTAAATATCCTGCAACTGGGCGCAGTTGAAATCCAGTCTTTCTCTTTAAATAAACATTCAAATCTTGCAACTGCGGAACGTTGTCTTCACGATAACCGCAGTATTTAACTAACTCAGGCCAATTTTCCAAATACTCTTTGCAAGCGTGTTTCACATAAAGTTTATGAAGTTCGCAGAAGACGGTTCCCCTTTCAATAAATCTCGTGTTAATTTAATAAATTACAAAGTCGCAGATATTCATTTACAACTAATTATTCTCATTCACGTACATTAATTACATTTCAAAATAATACGTCAAACTTTAATTGTGTTAAAATTTTACCAAGTTTTAATTTCCTCGGGCGTGTATTGAATTTTCGGTATCGGCTGGCCGCTAAAACAGATTGTGTCTGAAATAAGATACGATAAATTAAGTAAAACGTTTTACCATCTGTAATTCTTGGCTATTTGAGAGAATTGTTCTCGCCTTTTTCGATAAACTGGATCCTTGAATCCGGGATGGTCCGCATCTAATTCACTTCCATACATTAGCACATGTTGGGCGTTATCTAACTCAAATATTTTACGTGGAAACCAAGGCATTTCTCCGTAATCTAAAAGAGTATAATTTTTATTTTATTAAAAATCATCGTGTGTTGCGATTGTAAAGAATTTTGATATGTAAAAGCAGTAGGGTATTTTTACGAAATTTGAATGGTTTCGAATTTTTATCAAAAATAGTATTGCGTTCATTGGTAGAGAAATTGGTGTGCTAATTTACACTACATACTTTATTATTTATTTAAATTTTACGCTGGTTTAAAATACGGTTTAATCAGAAAATTAGTTTTTCCAATTACTTGTCCAAAATTTTTTTTTAAATACAACACAAAAAAACCTCTTTTACTAGTTGGTTTCCTATTTACAAGATCTCAAAATATGGTGGATGTGTATAGTAAGCAGTACAAGTATATATTATACTGCATTTTGTGATAAGAAGGTGCAACTTGGCACAGGTGTAGTTAAGGTCAAAATAAGCGATTTGAGTCGAGGGAACAACAAATCAGTCCCTTAGGGACCGAGTAATGACGTCATCAATATGGCGCCCGCTTGTGACTATTTAAATTGTTCTATTTGAAAACTATTTATTGTAGAAACAAAATAAAGAGGTCAAAAGAAAGCTAAAAGAATGTACTAAACATTTTGTCATAACAAATAATTTGATATATGTACACTCATGAAATTTAAAACTTGGACACCACAATTTCTGTAAACAAAAGTTTGCACATTGTGAAGCGGGCTTAAGGGTATCATTTACAATTCTAACAGCAGGTAGTCTCAGCAGGGGTTATCTTATAGAAGGACTGTAGAATGAATCATTACACTAAGCACGTTTTAGAAAATAGGTAATTTACGTTGCTTACTTATTTTTTTCTTTAAAGAATATATTTGAAGGTATCGCTAATTAAACACCATAGCTCGATTAATTATCGAATCAAAATTTTGTTTAGGAAATGTTTACAAAATAAAATTAGAAATAATTTTGATTTAAAAAACGTCTACAAGCAATAACTTTTAAATTAAATCAAAAACTAAACATGGTTATTTGGGTTGACTGATTATTACTTATTTTTAAATAAATCTAACCTACTAATTGTAAGTTATTAAAAAAATCATTAAACTCTCTATTCATAATATTTAGTCCTTACAAAATGTATATTTTATGACGTTTCATTTTTTCTGTAGTTAATATAAAAAGTGAAAATAAAAACTAAGGCAATTCTTATTGTCAACGTATATATTTAGTTTTTGACAAGAATTTATTACATAATTATAATTAAGATACCAAGTTATAGTTTAAAATTAAATGAAAACTTTTTTTTAAATAAAGGTATTACTATATAAATAAATATAAGAAATCAATAATGGGTGTGACCTCCATTATTATTGATACATTCTTGGAGGCGTCTGCTCATTGACGCTATCAAGGTATCAATATAATTAATATTAATCGTTTCCCATGCGGTATCAATGGCTGCAATTAGTGCATTACGGTTTACTGGTATAAAATTTGGCCCTTGTTGTCTTCGGATAACAGCAAGTATTCGAGCCCAAACATTTTCGATAATGTTAAAATCTGGGCTTTTGCTGGCCAGGGTAACAGCTCCAAGTTATTTTCTCGTATCCAATTGCGCACAACCCGCGAAGTATGAATAGGGGCGTTGTCCTTTAACAACAAAAATACATTATGAAAATGTTAATTCAACAGATCCCGAACTATTTTTGGAGAAAGTATAGTGAAATAAGAATACTTACTTGTTGGAAAATATAATCTTCGTCTGGATAAAACACTTCGACTGAAGGTTTCATAATAGTTTCCAAAATATCTAAATACGCAGCAGAATCAAGACGTCCATCGATAGCCCAACAAACTCTAACCACTTCGTTTTTAGGACATATGTGATTATTTTCGTAACGAGTTCCTTCCATTCTAAAAACTTTTAGTGGTCCATCGTTGCGGCTATTGAACGTTTTTCGTCGCTAAAATCACTCGATTCCAAAATTCCAAAGGTTCGTTCACATATCGCCTTGCAAATTCCAGACGACGTCTCATATTTTCGTCACTGAGAACTTTTTTGCAGCAGCATTATACTTCTTTATTCCCATCTCCTTTAATCTTTTTGTGCAGTTATACGGCATCCGGAAAATGTGTATCTGCTATAGCCCTGGAGTATGTAGCAAATGGTTGTTCTGTTACGTAATGAAACAACTCGAGATCTTGAGCACGTGTAGATACTTTAGGTCTACCACTTCCGATGGCTCTTTCAAAGTGTGTTCAAGATTCCATTTTACTCGGTAATGCCCTACGGTGCTTTTGGTATATCTAACATACGTGAAATTTCACGCACGCTACGGCCCGCCGCTAATTCCGAAACAATCCGCGCTTTCAAATCAGCACCGAGATGAGGTGGCATTTTCACAACACTTGAAATTTTAAACTAAAATGGAATTTACATTTCTTACTTTATTTATTGGTTCACACTACCCCTTCTCAAACAGTAGGTAATTGTTTATTTATTACATACTTCTAATGACCAATGTAACAACCCTTAGAGCAATATGACTCAAAGGAAGTAAATTAAACAAGCAAGGATATTCTATTGTTATTGAAACTTATTCATAAAGTAAAAACCATTTCCTTATAATGCTAATGGACAGGATTTTCTTTTAAGTATTAAGATTACAATAGAGGACTTATAAACTTTCGAAAATATCTAATTATAAATATTTACACTGCAATTGCGCTTTTTCCTTAATAATTTCTTAGCAATAACATACACGTTCTTGGTTTTAAGTTGTCATAAATTTGATATGATATAAATTTGTGTTTCTAATATTACATCACAAACTAATCTTTATTCGCCAAAAAATTGTTGCTTAAGTTGTAAAGCTTCGTACACACCTGAACAACAAACCGAGCAACAAACATAACAACGAACCGAAAGTCAAACAGAACGACAAACGATCTTTTATGATTTCCACAATCCGAACAACAAACGGAACGTTTGTGCTGTTCCCATAATTATTTTCAGTAGTTTTCAGTTCATATATATTTATTATTGAGAAGAGAAAATTGCGGAAAACAAGAAGATAGTGCCAACCAAATTTTTACGCACAAAGAAGAGTAAAAAATTATAATTTACTTTGCTTTTTTTTATTTTGGAAATTTCCCGCCCAAATGATGCTAATAGGGACATCATTTTTTTCTTGCATTCTTAAACACTGATTAATTTAAAACATTTTTCTTCTGTCAACTCCATAATATTACCTAAAACACAACAAACCCACAAAAGGGAGGACAAAAATAAATAATTTAATTCTCCCGCATAAGTTTGTTCGCCGTTTTGTTTAGATTCGTCCAAACCTGCAAACGCATTCGCGCGCATTTTCTTTGATGTCGGAGAAAAACCGACAAGTTGCGGGAACGCCGCAAACCGTTCGTGGAACAATCAGGACTTGCGAATCTGTTCTAAAATTCGTACGTAGCACCGTCCAAATTAATGTTCCGATTGCCGTTCGGTTCGTTGTTCTGTTTGTTCCTCGGTTTGTTGTTCAGGTGTGTACGAAGCTTTACAATAAGCATATTAATATGAACTATATCTTATGAAAGGAGAGTTATGTAACTATAATTAACGACTTAACGTTACGTTAGTAGATTCCATTTACTATTTACACATATTTTCTTGGAACATTCGATAATTAACTATCGGGATATGATGACCCTATACTTCGCAGGTTGTGCGCAACTGGATACAAGCAAATAACTTGAGCTGTTACCCTGGCCAGCAAAAGCCCAGATTTTAACATTATCGAAAATGTTTGGGCTCGAATACTTGCTGTTATCCGAAGACAACAAGGGCCAAATTTTATACCAGTAAACCGTAATGCACTAATTGCAGCCATTGATACCGCATGGGAAACGATTAATATTAATTATATTGATACCTTGATAGCGTCAATGAGCAGACGCCTTCAAGAATGTATCAGTAATAATGTTAATCGTCCTCTTCCAATCTATTATTGAGTTTCGGAGTCAAAGAACAAGTTGCGACCTCATTTCCATTGCTGGGTTGGTCGGATCGAGGTTTTTAATATTTTATCCGGATTTTACAAATCTTCCTCTCTTGCTTCTGTTAATCTTTGATTTTTCAATACAATTTTGAGCTTCCTTTCATCAAACGCAGGCTGTAAAGACCGTCGTTGATTGAGTGGTCAGATTCTTTAAAGGTCTTTTCATCTCCGGTGATGTACTAGCCTAATGATGTTTGCTTCCCACGCTGTATTTATACTGGTTTAAAGGGGGCGGGACGTGCATTGCACCGGTCAAATCTGGTTGTTCTAGATTTGGTCGAGCCTCAGGAATTGTTTCTTTCAGTTGAAGTTTTCTTAATGTTTATGGATTTCGATGAACACCAATATGTTATGATAACCGTTAGCCTCTGCTAATAAATTGGAACTATTAAAGAGTATCTTGGGACTCCCATTTCTAAGCGCAACTTTTTTGTGTGTCCTAAGCTACAATTTGCTCAATATTTTTAAGTATAGTTCTTTTGTTCTTTCTGATATTAGTAAACTTTTCGAAGTCTGTTTCACCGGAAGCTACTTCGTTTGTACATGGAAGTTCTTTAAACAAGTTCATGGATTACTAATGTGAAGTCCACTGAGTTTAGTAATAGCCAATCTCTTTATGGAGAATTTTGAAAAAAAGGCCATTAAGAATACGGAATACAATCCTACGAGATGGTTCCGGTACGTAGATAATACTTTTGATGGAAACACGGCATAGAGACAAGTTTCTTCGACAGCTGACCAGCCAACATCCCAGTATCCAGTTAACTATAGAGAAAGAAGAATAACAACAACTGGTCTTCTTGGATGTGCTGGTGAAAATAATAAAAACAAACTAGGTCACATAATGTACAAAAAACCTACGCACACGTACGTTTAGTAGTATGAAATTATTAAGATCTTGACGAAACCAGCTCAAAAGATTTGTGAACCAGAGAATCTTCAGGCAAAACTCGAATACCTGAAAACTCCTTTTAATGTTAACGGGTACACAAGAAAGGAAATCGAAAAATTAATGAGATCCGAAAGATTAAACACACCGGGATCCGAGAGCTCACGCATATCTTAAATACATATTCAAAGTCACTGACCTCATAAATAAAATTCTAAAAAGAAAAACAACATCAAAAATATCTTCCAACTACCCAAGAAGATTCAACAGACCATTTTATTTATTTAATCGTATGGTAAATTTTTAATATTGTGTTGTGATGTGTGTGTTATGTATGGTGCCCCAGAAGATCAGTATAAACCTGTATTAGTGAGGTCACGAAACCATTAGATTATCAAAAGACAAAAACCCTTTTTGAGTAACCTAAGTTTATCGTATACTCAGCGGTTTTTAAACATGCGCTTAGCTATAGAGATTACAAGATACTCTTTGAGAGCCCCAGGTAATTAGCAATGGCTAACAGTTATTGTAACAGATTGGTTATAGAGGCTATCATGATCTATAAACATCCAGAAACCTTCAACAAAAAGGCAGAAACCCTATAGTTCAACTAAGTCGAAAATCTAATCTTCAAGAACACCTGAACGCACCTTACAAAAAACCGGATTTAATCGGTGCGATGCAAGCGCCGTTTCTTTTAAGCCAGAAACCTGCGGAGAGAACATCATTAATCTACATGCAACATCGGAGATGGAAAGTCTGTGACCACTCCGTCGGCAAAGCGTTAGGAAGAAATTCCAATCAACGACGGCCTTTAGACCCAAATGTAGACCACTTTAGTTTTACAAACAGGTCGGTGTGTGATATTTTCGAAAAATTGTGTTGTTCGAATGTGCAACCGATGTGGCATACTAACATAGGGCTCATTGGTGTAAACGTACAGCTCCCTTCCTTTATGACGCACTGTAGCACAGGTTGACGACTGTGACTACTATTTTTATCGATTCGTTGATTGATTCTTTACGAATTAGGGTTCATAAGTATCTATTTTTAAAGTTTCGACTCGTTTAGTGACGGGCCCGCAAAGCAATCGACTAGTGGACACATGCTGAATAGCCATCATAACTCTGTAATTGCCCCACCCTTGTCCTGTGGATAACAATTAACAACTTTCAAATTGTGTTTCGTTAATCATTTGGCTGACTTCTTCAGTCGATTTAGTTTTGACTGCTATAGTGTAGAGCTTAGTTGTGGCGGTTTGGGTTTTCCTTAGGTCGAAACCACAATACTGGAGGTTAGACCATAAGTTTCAGATTGAGTTTTCTTTGGTTTTTAGATTTTTTGTCCCATAGAGTCTTTTCTAATTTTTTTGTTTATTTTAACCGTTACAGTAATTTGAAAAACTCTCCAGTAGATTTGTAACGTTTACTCTTAACAGGTGGTTTGTTGGGTGACGGATGATGTGATGAAACAAATGTTGTAGCCCAAATCGATACCACGTGGTGAAAATGAAAGGCGGTCTAAAGCGGGCTCCACTTTCATCAGCACTATTGTCTTTGTCGACGATGCTCATGGCGGGGGTGGTGAGACCGGAAGAAGTTATGGTTGACCTAGCAATGACGAACATAGGGACTGCTGTTTTGCCGTGCATTGTGTAAGTGTATTTATAGAAAAAAAGTTGCGTTGTTATACTGCTATACATCTATACTGCTTTAGTACATTTGATTAACCGAGTGACTTAACCTAACTTGAAACAATTATTAAATATTGTCAAACCCACTGATAAAAAGTTTAATATTTAATAATAAAAACAATAAAACCCGACAATTGTTTCGGTTTAAAAAACTTCGTCCATTATCAAAGCAATCGCTAATTTATACAACTAACTCATGTTTTAAATTTTTGAAAATTTTGACCCACTTAAGAAGAATGGATTGTTCAATCAATTAACCTAACTTGATTTAACTGTTTGATATGGCGCATATTACTTATTTATATGTGGTTGTAGTAATTGTGCTTGCTCATTGTCAGCATATTTCAGTTTTGTGCAAATAAAGGGCCGAGGTTTGAGCTCGGTGTTTTTGATACATAACACTTACGTATAATATTATTATTATGAAACTGATACTGACAAATAGGAATGAATATTTAAATACAGGACTAACAAAATTTATAAATAACACACAACAATATGTTTGACCACTTGAACATTTTATTTATTTATACATCTACGAAACTGTTAGTAAGATTTCATGTACGTTGTTATGGACTATTTAAGCAAGAAGTTTCCTGTTTTATTGACTTATTGTGGTTGTGGCTTCCAGTGTTTTCTAAAGCAGAAATTGATTTTTTGACAATTCTCTTGAATGATACATCATATTCAGGAATGTTGAAGAAAATTTTATCCTACGATACAAACCCAGCATGTTTTTGGTACAATTTTATTTACAACCTCAAAAGCCTTTGAATCAACGATATCAGAATATTTATTATACTTTAGAATTTTTTAAATATCTCATAATTAAAACCGGTAATCTCTCATTTTTTTTACGAAATTTAAAAATACCGTTTCATATAATTAACTTATATGCCATGTTTCAGTTTTACATTCAACTTGTTTTGTTTGTCGCATTTTACCATTTTCCACTTTTAGTTAGTAGCTAATATTGTAAATGAATTCCACACATCAAAATTCGAGTTAAAGCTATAAACTTTTTTTTAAATAGTATGGTTTTAATAGGGCTTTATTTGTGCCACGCAAAGATGATATTCAAGGGTATTAGATGTTTTACATAAGGACATTTATTATTATACCACCAATCATTGATAACATAGTGATTTTAGGCTAAATGATCCAAATATAATATGGCGTCGCGTCGTATAGAATACCGTGTTATTTCCAAGAATCTCAGTGTTGGTTTCTGATCCATAACATCAATTTCAATGGCCAGCAATAAAGGCTAGTGGAACTTCTTTTCTTCAAGGAATGCAGGCCTTTAAAAGAACTATTGCCGCCATTGATGGAAAAAAATGAATTTGTTTAATTTGGCATCCGTCAACACCCTATTTACAGATTATTGATCAATATTAACATCTCTCTACGGTGTTTTCAAGTTAGTATTCCAAGGAAGCTATAGCAATCAAAATTGTAGGCTTTGGTATACAGTGTACGTTTTTGGCAATGTTTAGTGCATATATATTAGAAACTATTAAGCGCGTTTCTCATCTATCATTGTTCAAACCAAAAGTAAAATTTTTGCATCGGTCAAATCTATTTGTTCAAATAAGTTTAACAATAGCGGTGTTTTACATTTGTTAAATTAATTTGATGAGTGTTCGTTCTACCTGGTTTTTTTATTTCGTCATTGCTTTTCAATGCTCAACTGTTTGTCAAAAACAAATGATGCTGTGTTACACTATTGAATTTACAGCTGATTCCAAATCAGTTTTAAAGTTTGCAAAATTCATGCAAATAAGCTCTTGACCTGATTTTCTTCAATATCTGTCACTTATGTAAGTGTTAAGACTTAAAATTGTTTGTTAGTAGTAGTTTTGGGAAACACACTTAAAAAATAAAGATTGAGAAAATTTCGTATCTTTAAAAATTTGATGCTCCTCCATTATTTGTAGAACTATTTGGTGCTTTACAGTTCTAAAAAATGATTTGAATTTTTATTTTAAAATTTGCAATTGTTAGCTTTGATGTTTTCCGAAGAAACTTGCCTTTAATATTTTCCTAGATAATTTATTATCATAAACATAGTGTAACTTCCAGGAATTACAAATTTTGTCTATATTTAAACAACCTTGTTAAATGTTTGAATCGTTTTCTCATTGTTTGTTTTGCAAACAATAAAAATTTAGGTATGAAGAGAATTGTTACCTAATGATTGCCAAGAAGTTTGGGTCGGAATTTTTTATTATATCTGTCTAGAAAATGAGAATAACATGTTCTTGTAAAATTTTTTGCCAATTTTGAGTTTTTATTCAATATTAGAATTAAAAAAATATCAGTACTACACTAAAAACAAATTTTGAGTCAGACTAATTATTAATAGAAATTTAAGGAAATAAATGTAATAAATGTATACTTGTCGCGGCAAACGCATGAAATCGTACATCGGCGCAATATTCACATTTTGAACCCAATTCAATATTTTCAATGTTTCAACTGTTACCTATTACACGAAATACTTTATTTCTTAAATAGAAATCTGAGGAATCATATTTTGATGTACTTGTAGTTACAAATGCTATTAGATGCATATTTTCTTTTGTTATAATTTATATACAAACATCAAGTTAAAACAGAATTAATTTAGTATAATTTCTATTTTTTTAATTCTTTAAAATTTACTTTCTTAATAATTTTAAATATTTTTTCACAATCGGCGATGTAACATTATATGTTTTTAAATTTTTTAAATTCTCCGATCCTTAAGAACTGTCACTTATTAACTAAAATGGTTTTCTCATTGTTTATTTTGCAAACAATAAAAATTTAGGTATGAAGAGAATTGTTACCTAATGATTGCCAAGAAGTTTGGGTCGGAATTTTTAATTATATCTGTCTAGAAAATAAGAGTAACATGTTCTTGTAAAATTTTTGCCAATTTTCAGTTTTTATTCAATATTAGAATTTAAAAAATATCGTACTACACTAAAAACAAATTTTGAGTCAGACTAATTATTAATAGAAATTTAAGGAAATAAATGAAATAAATGTATACTTGTCGCGGCGAACGCATGAAATCGTACATCGGCGCAATATTCACATTTTGAACCCAATTCAATATTTTCAATGTTTCAACTGTTACCTATTACACGAAATACTTTATTTCTTAAATAGAAATCTGAGGAATCATATTTTGATGTACTTGTAGTTACAAATGCTATTAGATGCATATTTTCTTTTGTTATAATTTATATACAAACATCAAGTTAAAACAGAATTAATTTAGTATAATTTCTATTTTTTTAATTCTTTAAAATTTACTTTCTTAATAATTTTAAATATTTTTCACAATCGGCGATGTAACATTGTATGTTTTTAAATTTTTTAAATTCTCCGATCCTTAAGAACTGTCACTTATTAACTAAAAATGGTTTTCTCATTGTTTATTTTGCAAACAAAAAAAATTTAGGTATGAAGAGAATTGTTACCTAATGATTGCCAAGAAGTTTGGGTCGGAATTTTTAATTATATCTGTCTAGAAAATAAGAGTAACATGTTCTTGTAAAATTTTTTGCCAATTTTTCAGTTTTTATTCAATATTTAAATTTAAAAAAATATCGTACTACACTAAAAACAAATTTTGAGTCAGACTAATTATTAATAGAAATTTAAGGAAATAAATGTAATAAATGCATACTTGTCGCGGCGAACGCATGAAATCGTACATCGGCGCAATATTCACATTTTGAACCCAATTCAATATTTTCAATGTTTCAACTGTTACCTATTACACGAAATACTTTATTTCTTAAATAGAAATCTGAGGAATCATATTTTGATGTACTTGTAGTTACAAATGCTATTAGATGCATATTTTCTTTTGTTATAATTTATATACAAACATCAAGTTAAAACAGAATTAATTTAGTATAATTTCTATTTTTTTATTTTTTTAAAATTTACTTTCTTAATAATTTTAAATATTTTTTCACCATCGGCAATGTAACATCGTATGTTTTTAAATTTTTTAATTCTCCGATCCTTAAGAACTGTCACTTATTAATTAAAAGTAATCACAAATAAAACTAAATTTTATTTCAGATTTAGGTTTTAAGAAAATTTTACATTATTTACATATTATAATTGTTTACATTAGACTAAAAAGTATTGGATAATTTGACTACAGATTAAGGGAGTCGTGACTATAACAAATGAATTTAATTAAAATAATCTTACCAAAACTCGTAGTAGTAGATAAAGGTGTAGGTGGTTTAAATTCAGACACTTGATCTTTGTATTTAACAATAACCATAGTTTGAACTTCGCGTCTTAACAAAATTCCAATTTGTTCCAATTTTTTAGGTTCGCATTCCACGTCGACCAGAATATCGGATTCATTAAAGCCTTCTGATAAACGCGATTCAATATGCAACAAGTTGACTCCTAAATCCTGAAAAGCTTGTAAAGCTCGCACTAAACTTCCAACTTGATTTTTTAAAGTAAACGTAATTGAAACACGTTCCAATTCTTGATGATCCTCCCCGTTTGTCTGTAAATTAAAGAAAATTTATTGCGAAACGTATAAAGTTTAATTTTTATTTTAGTAAACTAATTGTAAAAATTAAAAAACGTTGTTTTACTAGCGTTTGCTTTTAACGATAAAAAGCAATTTCGAATCGAAATTACTTTTAGCACTTTCAGAATTTCATTTAAAAGTTTAATTTTTTAAATCAATAGAGTTTTACTATTTACCGAATAAGAAGAAAATTCTAGTTTGTGTAAAAGCTCATGCGTCACTATTTCTTTATTTTCTTCATATAATGGTACTTTCATTCAGTATTAGATTATACGTTTAGGAGTCTACCTGAAATTTTCGTTTGTTTGATTTAAGTTTCTCTCCTTAATAAACTCCTTAACAATAATGAGCGAATCGTTATGATTATGTATAATCCATATTGGCATTTAAAAGCTCAATTGTAGAAAATCTAGCATGCAAGGTAATAAATATACATATACAGGGTGTCTCGCCGGGAACGCCATTGATAAATTATTGAAAAACTGTACATGGGAAAAATTTGTAAATTTGGTAGTATACTAACATCGACGGAGGCAGTTCCGCTAAAATATTTTCAAGATGGTGACACTTTCGGTTATACCGGAAGTATGTGTCAACTTGCTTATTTTAAATGGAACACCCTATATATTACTCTATTTTTGAATTTTGCCCATAATTTTAGACACATTTTGTGTATAATGTCCTATACCTAAGTCTAACTGTTTTGGACTTATTTTAAATTTTATGTCAAAAATGACGTTTTCAGGCCTAAACAAAATTATAAAATTTTCCTATACTAATGCTTTTATTATTTAATTGAAATAAGTTTCCTTGTAGCAGGGGATATTTTGATAATAAATTAATACATGGCGATAAAAAAAAAGGATTAAAATTAAATTCAAAAACACGTCAAAAGTCATTTTTTAAAATGCAAGCACCATGTTTTTATATCTTTATTTTATTTCGCATCAAAAATAAGGTTGACTTTGTACAAGGTTGTCTATTCAAAAATTCATGGTTCTCGAAATATTGGCAATTTAACTTTTTTGTTGCACAAATGCTATTGTATTTCTTTTAATATGAATGGTTATTCCTAGTTGGCCATGATGGCGTTAGAAAACAATCATCTGTCAAGGATATGTCAAACTGTTAAAAATTTTCAATAATCATGCCGGGGCGCTTAAATTATACAAACGAAGATTACTTAAATTTATTTATTATTTATGGACAATGTGATAAAGTTATATTAAGAACATGTGTTACAGTTAACTGTACCGACTGTGAGTGTTAAAGTGCATATCGTTACCAAAGCTTTAACTTTAAATGCTTGAAACACACGTGTGTCGATAAAACCAGGTGTTCTTTCGTTGCGTGTGTACTACTGTACAAGTAATTACTTGGCTTTATCGACACACGTGTGTTTCAAGCACAATAAGTTATCGCTTTGATAACGATATGCACTTTAACACTCACAGTCGGTACAGTTAACTGTTGGCATTTCTTAGTTTGATACACAGAGTTTGACATATCCTTGACAGATGATTGTCTTCTAACGCCATTATGGCCAACTAGGAATAACTATTCATATTAAAAGAAATCAATAGCGTTTGTGCAACAAAAAAAAAGTTAAATGCCGATATTTCGAAAACCACGATTTTTTTGAATAGACAACCTTGTACAAAGTCAACCTTATTTTTGATGCTAAATAATTTTATAATTTTGTTTAGGCCTGAAAACGTCATTTTTGACATAAAATTTAAAATAAGTCCAACAGTTAGGTATAGAACATTATACACAAAATGTGTCTACAATTTTGTGCAAAATCCAAAAATAGAATAATATATAGGGTGTTCCATTCAAAATAAGCAACTTGACACCTACTTCCGGTATAACCGGAAGTGCCACAATTTTGAAAATATTTTAACGAAACTGCCCCCGTCGATGTTAGTATACTACCAAATTTTCAAATTTTTCCCAGTTTGTACAGTTTTTCTATAATCTACCGATGGCGTTCCCGGTGGGACACCCTGTATGTTTGTTGTACATAGGGATGGAATTCGTTTGGAGTAACTGTTTTACAAAACCAACGCAACAGATGTTAAAGATAAAAAGAATCGTAAACAGTTATAAACTCAATCAAGTTAATTATGATTTGACTAAAATTAATATTTTGATTAATTAAAAAATAACACTACTGCAAACCTTACTCACAATTATGTCTTAAGGGCGGAAAGAAAGATTTGCTGCCAAACAAAATAAACACAGAAAATTAGACAAAAAAAGCACTATTTTCTTTAAAAACATTGCGGTTACGAAGAACAAATACGATTAAGATTGTATCCCGTTCCACGGTTGCAGGACATTATTTCCAGAATATCGGCTGGTGCATCAATTGTAAAAAAGACAAGAATAAAACCTCCATTTTTAATGTCCACTTCTATTACGTTCATTGTAAATGGTTACCTTACATGCTCGAACTTAATAAAATAAGTACTGGTACGGTATGAATGTGTACTAGGAAGTGTTGCTCTACTGTGAACGTTGTTGGGGAAAGAGCTGCTAACTCAGCTTTGAGTGATTATTTGGCTGCTGTTTTAGATATAACGTATACCTTCTTCTTTCCAAATCTTCTGGAAAATTTTGCATCTTCAGAAGTTGATGTACCATTACTGTTAAACACCAATGTGGTCTTCTGTCCAAAATGAGTTTTAACATATTTGGCGTATTGTTCCCAAATCTGGGAGTATGTAACA
This sequence comes from Abscondita cerata, assembly GCA_030710515.1. Classification (NCBI taxonomy): domain Eukaryota; kingdom Metazoa; phylum Arthropoda; class Insecta; order Coleoptera; family Lampyridae; genus Abscondita; species Abscondita cerata. The sequence continues at coordinate 362,451 of JALBCR010003237.1, forward strand.
AAGCTGCACCAAATTACTTAGTAAACTCCATCGATAGGGAAAATAAGATTTGATTGCAAAGCAAAGCTTTTTCACAGGGTGATTGTTGTTCCAACACATTGATGAGCGAGGGCTTGGTTTTCCGCATAAGTCAGTCATCAAAAAAATCTGGTAGTAGATTGAAAGTACCCAAATAAAACGATGAAAATGTTGCCTAGTTAAATATTGGTAGTTTTCACCATAATTCCCAATGAACAAAATATGTTTTTTTTAGATGTACGTCACTAAGATTTCGGCACGCCTCAATTCGACGCGGTCACTTCGACGCTTTTATCTCGACACAGACGTGAAATTACCTCAACGCGAGCTCATCATGACACGAGCTAAGCTCATCTCGACCGGAGTTTATCTTGACGCGAGCTTATTGCAACGCTAGATCGGTGTATCACACTTCGCGGGCTGCTACCATTTAACTAGTTTTTCCAGTTTGATAAAGAATTTTTCTATAAGGACCTTTACATAGCATTTAAAGTAAATCCTATACAAGTAGCTATATCATTTAACACTGTAAGTCATTTAATTGTTCAATAAACATACATTTGTTTTCCAAAGCCTGCTTTTGTCTTCTCAATGTAAGGTGATTTGTTCTGTGCTTATTCCCTTAAATTATTATTTAAACTTATCAATTGGAATATTATTGAACTTAAAGTGTTAAATATTGTACTTTACTTGAAACTAGATGCAACCCCCGTCGTATTGGGCGGGATCAGGATAATAAAAAAAAGTCCTCCCTGGTAAACCCCCGCCACCAGACCCCCTTCCCCATTTGTCCCCTATTCTCCATTCTAAGTCCAACCATATACTGGGCTTTGGCCTAGCAGCTATATTGGCGGGGTCTATAGAGAGACAAAGACAAATGTTGAATCTTGGTATATAGATGCTATGTACAGGTCCGTAATAGGAAATTTTTTTGTTAAACTTGAAAAAAATACTTAACCTGTAAAGTGTGATACACTGCTATATTTGGAATAAAAAAGGAGGGCTTTCAGAATATGATGTTAAAAAATAAAGGTCGTATTTAAGAAAAAAAAGTTGAAGATAATTCCACAAAAACAAAACGTCGGATTCAAAAATGAGTAACAATGCGTTAAACAAAATAAAAGTTGCTGTGTAGAAGTGTCATCGGAATTGATGTAGCTCCACTATTAAGGCTAGACAAAAATAAAATGTAAAATCAAAAAATCAAAAAGTTTCAAAATATATCAAAAACGCATACAATTTCTCCTTATCTTAGAAGAGAGTACACTTTAATGGGTATTAAAAGTGGGTTATATTTGCAATTTGTTTGAATTTTTGAGACAAATCTAAACATAACGCATGTGACAGTTAGATAATTAAACTGAGAGCATATTTATGTAATGTTTTAATGCAAAGTTTCACATCATCACGCGTTATTTCGCTGTACTTTTTTTTAATAGTTGTTTGTCTCTGGTAATCACCGTTCCATCATCATAACAATGTACACCGTTTTCCCATTATCTCACACTGACATCAGCGATACCAACATATTTTAGCGGTGCAATTTTAGAACAGTATACTTTTATAACAATAATTCAAACACAAAATTTTGACTTTTTTAGAGTTTTCTGGGTTGGAGGTGTAGGATAAAAATCAATCCTTCAAGAAGAACAAGCCGACGTTTCGCCTTTCAAAACGGGAGCTTTGTCAAGGCTAAGTTCTGTTAGAGGATTGATCGTCTTAGCATATACTTGACATCTAAATTGATGACAGACACATTAATTGAATTGGAAACATACATATATTGTAAATCACACAATTTTTCCACAAAACAACGAACAGAGCAAAGGATAGAATATACATGCATTCAGAAATTTAAAGTATAAACAAATTTGAGTATTAGTGCAAAAAGCAATTTATCAGTGTAAAAGTAAATTATATTTTGCACTAGTAAAAAAATGTTATTTTATTTTTATTTTTTGATCGTAGGTTTTTTGGAAAAGTTTCTAATAATAAATATAAGTAAAATGTGTGTCTAACTACATCTTGTGTTCTAGTAATCTTTGTCCGTTTTAAATTTACTAATAGATTTGGTTCTTTTACACAACGTACTAAACTTAACTATCAAACAAATTACATAATTCAAAAAACAGTAAAATGTCACTACCCACTTTTTTTCATTTTTTTACAACTGATTCTATGTTTAACACTTTATTTTCTTTCATTTAGTCATCTTTTTTTTATACCGCTTCTCTTATCTATTGTATATAGTGCCTCTTTCTTCTTACTTGCAGCACCTACGGTTTCACAATCTTCACCTTCTACACATACTCTTTTTATACGTTCTCTTATAATTACTCACATATTCTTTATTTTCAAATATAAATGTAGCTATCATCTTCTGCTTTTCCATGCCTTTCCTTTCTGTCAAATACTTTACAATTCTGCCGTTAAATCTTTGTACATGGCATTATACTTTCTTTGTCTAAGTCTCGTTCTTCTTTCCTACATATGGTCTTTGTCTTTTATTACTATTTTTTCTTCTTTCAACGGTTAGCTTTTTATTTTTTCCATTGCGTATTCTTTTCTTTGATAATATGTTTTTTTACCTTATTCCCGAATTTTACTTTTTATCTCTTCTCAACATTCGTACAGCAATTTGTTTACTTTCCTGCTTTCCTTTATCCTTTCCTATAGTCTCAATGCCCTTTCTGCTGTTATAACTCGTATCTTTTCTAGTTTTAGTTCTTCTTCTAGTTTCTAGTGCTGACGTTTTACTATCTAGTCCTAACGTCCAACTTCTTTATATTTGCTCCATTCATTAAACTTTTAACTAGTTTTTCAAACAGTCACTTTCTCTCAACTATATCTTTTTAAAATATTCTTCCTTTCTGTTATTTTATTACGCGATCAAGTTAATTAATCAACTTTAAATTTGAAACGATTTTGAAAAATTGAAGAAAATATTGAAGATACGTTGCTCTGCCGCCCAAGGGCTTATAGACCGGGAACCAGCAAGAAAATCGTTGTATCATTTGCCCTACGTCAAGATTCTAGAGAAAGTTGACCAGATATATCTTGCACGAAAATGCAAGTATTGCGATCGTCAGGTGTCATCTCTCCTTAGGTATGAAGTCAAATAAATACATATTTTTGGTGACATTTATATTATATCAATCAGGTAGTTTCTTAACGAGATGTTAGGCCTTCACTAATTAATGTGCCGAAGAATTCTAATTCAAAGTAATTCAAGTTTTGACAAGTATGGCGGACATTTGCCGTCGCCATATTGGTATGGCATATTGCGTGGCCGTATATTTTTATGATTGATGTAATATGAGTGCCATTATTCCTCAAAATCATGTATTTTTTAACACGTTACAGACTTTGCCCCAAGGAGAAGATGACACTTGACGAACGCCATACTTGCATTTTCGTTCAAAAAATATTACTGGGTAACTTTTCCCATAACCTTAACGACGATTTTCTTGCTGCCTCCCGGTCTATTACGTCACAACAAATATTCGTAGGATACGGTAATCGTAAGTGCATTTTCTAGCGCGTTGGAATTCATACAGTTGGTCGATTAACAAATCTTTATTTTCACACCGAGCATAGTGTATGCCTCAAATCAGCAACCGTATTGCAAACGCTTAACTATTCAATTTTTAAAAGATGTAAAAGTTGATGTTGCAGATTACCATATAGAGGATTTGTTGGAAAGAATAAAAAGTGTCTAAGTAGAAAAAAGTTTCGTTTTTTAACCGAGAAATCAAAAGAGATTATTACTAGAAGTGTTTTCAAGTTCCATTCTCCCTGATTGTAGACTTTAGAATACAGATTATACCATTAGTGTACACTTCGTGTCGGTAGTGATAGCACAAACACGCTCTTGCCACGGTGGTTAAAAAAAGATTAATATACAGAAAATATGGAAATTTAAAACTGGAGGCGATATGGACATAATAAAATATAAGCAAGTAAACTAGTACACCAATATTTAAAAACTAGTCGTACTATATAAGAAATAAAACGGGAAAAATTAAGTTGACTTACCGTGAAGTTGGCACGTCTATGAAAGCACTAACAAAAATTTTGTAGTCAATTGTTAGTGGTGCTTTTTAGGCTTAATAAAAGAAATTAGTTCATCCAAGCATTTGCGGAAAAATATAATTTTTAAAGAGCGTACCAACTTCACGCTTAATTAGAAGCACTTAATAAAATTTTATAGTTGCTTGTTAGTGTAGTGCTAGTGATTCTTAGTGCTTCAAGAAAAAAATTATCCTTTCCAAACGTTAAAAGAAAATTCAAACCCTAAGGGATGGGTAACTTCTCAACAGAAGCACTATATTGATAAGATGTTTTATTAGCTTACATGAATCAACTATTTGTTACATTTACTTCAAATTAATTATGGTAAAAATCCCAAAAAAATGTTTAAAAATTAAAGAAAACGCACATGTTTGTTTTTTGTTTATAATTGAACAACAAAATGTTATGAAATAAACCCGTCTTCCGGGATTGGACTTGTCGAAAAGGTAACTACATGGCATTTGATGTTGAAGAGCAGCCTACGACTTATGGTTCTGTATTAAGAAATTCTACAATTAAAACTTCATCGGTACTTATACTAGAATCAAAGAATAATGCATGTAATATTAATACACTCAAACGGGATATAAACCCGGTTGACCTCGGCCCTGGTATTTCCAGCATCAAGGAAGGGAGCAATGGAAAACTCATGTTACGTTGTATTGATAATGATCATTTAAAAACCGTAAAAGAAAATATTCAAAAATTTGTTGGGTTGTCTTGTCCGACTAAATTACTTTCTCGACTTAAGATTCATAATCTAGAACCGACATTAATTTCGAAAGAAGATCTCGCTTGGTCTATTTTCAAGCAAAATAATATCGATGCCGGAAAATGTTCTCAATTTCAATCAAGCGATAATACAAATTTATAGTGTAGGCAATTTAGATAAAATAACGACGAATAAAAGAAAACATTTATTAAGTTTTTGAAATATTGGTAATTGAATTACCAGTAGGAACCCGAATACAGATCCGAAGAGTTTCCACCCACCCGGGGGGAGCTTCATTCCCTTTGCACGTAAACCGTATCTCTGACAAGAAAAAGTTATAGGACCTTTTAGATTCTCCACTAAATTTTCCACAAACATTGTTATATATTTTTTTGTGTATCTCCCACCGAACCCTCATCAATCACTAGTTTTAAGCGCAAACGCAAAGTGAGCAGTTCTTTCTCAACAAGACCCATATTGTATACAATATTTTTGAGAATGTATTGGTGGTAATATAATGATTTTTATACCTGTGCATTCTACGCTTTAAACGTGTTTCCACACCACCCTTGAGGTAAAGCTCTTAGTACGTTTTTTTAAAGTGGTTTCCTCTGGAGGTCTATTCCACTAATGAAATAGTTAATCCATTGCCTCTGCAAAATGGTCCTCCTTGATGGAATTTACACAAGTCTACCCATGACAATTAGAACTCATTGTAGAGCAACGGAGGCCAACCTTTACCCAGCTACATCGTTTTCCACAGCCCCTTTTCAGTCATGAGCACTGGCATTAAAATGTTAGATTTTCTCCAACCCCATTCAGTTGCTCCCAAATTTTTTCTTTTCCACAAATGAATTTTATAAAAAACTCGATATGAATGTTGTATTACTGAAATGACTGCTTTATTTGACTGACCAACTAGCTTATTAAATAAAATGACTTGATAATGGTTTAAAGATGTTCCTTTTCGGGGTGCCTTATGTAAAGCAAGCGTAAATTTTTCCCCAGCTCTTGCAATGCTATCTTTTGCTGATGAAAGATTATTAAATACGGGAACCACTTCTTGTAAATCCTTTCTTATATTTATTAAGTTCACGGTCTGTGATTTTCCTTAGCCAAAAAGTCAGAAGTGGCGTCGCAACCACTAAACGCACGAGGTAACTTTTCTTATGACCACTAATGCTTTTTCAAAAATATTTTATCTAACATGGATCTTGTACAGAAAGAACTGCTCTACAATTTTGCTTTTACATGTTATTTTGCTCACACTAATACTTTTCGAGATAGTCGAAGCAAAAAACTTCGCAATGCTTATTTTTGCCTTCGCGCTGAAAACTATGCTTCCAAGGTCATTAATGAGCGTTGTGTGGGAGATGCGCCAAAAAATTATAGAACAATTTTTGTCAAAAATTTGATGTTGAACCTAAAAAGTTCTATAACTTTTTTTCGTTAAAGACACAGTTTACGCAAAAACGCGAAAGACCATTGTGAAGCTACGTTTGGAGGTGGTTTTTTGGGCAAAATGGGATAAAGCTCCCCTCGGGTGGGTGAGAACTCTTCGTATCTGTATTTGGGTTCCTACTCCGAGTTCATAACCAAAATTTCAAAACTTTATACATTTTTTCTTCTAAAAAGTTTAATTTGCCTACACTATTAATCGTACAAGTTAATCCTGAATTGTATAAGTTTTTCGTGTATAATAAATTTTTATACATTGGATGGCGCAGGTGTTTTAATAACGTATGATGAATTTGTTCGAAAAAAATTGCAAAAAATTAACTGTAAGATGCTCAAATTGTGTGAAGTATCGTACAATAGCATCATCAGAGCAAACGTTCCCACAAATCATACTGCAATGGACAATAAAGTGTCCTATACATTTAAAACAAGTACAAATACTAAAGTCGGGATTTTCTCAGGAAGAGGATACATAGCAATTAATGCAAGATTCTCATCATAGTATTACAATGTGTCATCAAAATATTCAATTTATTAAGAACAAAATTGAACAAATTGAAATATTTTTATCACAAGAAAAAGTAAATCTCTTATGCCTCTCTGAAACATGGTGCACAAACAATGAACATGAGTATGTTGTTGTACAAGATTATAAAACTGTGCGGTGGTGTTATGATCAAGGCTAAATCTTCATTACAGGTTATTCCATTACGTAACAAATGGTAGATATTTCCTCCTATAAGTTATCAGTAATTGATTTGTTCTTCCTTGAGAAGTTGCCTCACGAGCGTAGCGAGTGAGGCATTAGAGTGAGAGTGGAAAAAGGCTTTCCTTATGTGTTAGACACAACATTTTTTCCACGACATTCCCCAAAAAAACAACTTATTGAAAGAAATACTATTTATTGTAAACGTAACTTATTGTTACAGAATTTCGTCACATTTTCCTACGTAAAAGCAAAAGTTGATAATAGGTGGGTCCCAATAGTCTCGTCACAGTATTCTGTGGTGTCGGTGTAGTCTCAAACTGTCACAGCGCAGCCGCGTAATTCTAACCAATAATTGTAGGGTAGCAATTTTTAAGAGTTGAAATATAAGATATTAAATTAAACAAACCTGATTGAATACTAAATTAAATTGTTTAACTAAGTACTAGGCGCATATAGTTCTAATGACACATTCTTACATTTTTGTAACACGACATTATTTTCCTTGATAGTGAGGAAAAACCAATTTTCCTCACTATTTGTAAAGAAAAAACGTCCGTTTTCTAAGTATGTCGTGGAAAAATACAATTTTCTTACATCCCACTACTGAATCAGATATATTTGAAATTGGTAACAATTTAAACAACTCTTATTCAACTGGTCCTGATAATTTTTTAGTTTATCTTTTAAAATGTAGCTGATATGTATTGATGAATCCTATGCTGCATATATTTAATAATTAATTGCTTTGTTGAAGCGGTGTTCCCAAGTATGTTAAAAACTGTTAAGGTAGTTTGTTTATATAAAAAGAATGACCCGCAGTTACTCGAAAACTATAGACCAATCGCCTTACTATTGGTTTTTTCAAAACTTTTGGAGAAGTTTCTGTCTAAGCGTATTTTAAATTTTTAAACGTAACAACGTACTATCTGTTGTCAACATGGTTATAAAAAACAACGGTCAACACAATTTACAAGCACCTAGATAATGGAGATACAGTTATGTCTGTTTTTATTGATCTTTGCAAGGCTTTTGATTGTGCAGACATTAACATAGGCACTTATTCAAAAGTTAAATTTTTATGGTTTATTGGGTAAATGTAACAAAATATTGTACAATAATTTAACTGGTAAAAACCAATATGTCAGCTACTATAATACAAAATGGCGTTCCTCAAGGCAGCGTTTTGGGCGCATTATTGTTTCTACTTTACATCAATTATGTTGGGGATTGTTTAAATACCTATTACTGTGCCTTCGCTAATGATAGTGCCTTAATAACTTCAAATAAAAATGTAGGAGAAATGGCAAACAAATTATGCAATAACCTTTAACAGTTACTTTATTACTTTAACTATCATAAATTAACACAAAATTGCAATAAAATATATTCACTTCAATATCAACTACATAAACATAATTATACATGCAGTTCTTTAATCATACTTACAAACAAATGTCTTCAACAAGTTTCCACTCACAAACTACTTGTTTATCTATAGATTTATCTCTTTCTTGGGACGAACATGTAAATTTAGTTTGAGAAAAGTGTTGAAAAATTGTTTTGCACTGTTACGACTTCGTATGATTACATCTAAAGAAGCAACTTAAATTTTATACTACTCAAACTTGCACAACGACTGTTTTTAATTCAGAAAATGGCTGTTTGTTTATGTTTGGCTTGAAGTGTAGAGAATCATGCAAATATAATTTCAAGAAGAAGAACATTTTAACTCTACCTTGTTTATTTATTTTTAAATTGTTAAAATTTGTCAAAATAATCTTAAGGATTTCTTTTCACTAAATTACACTCACACGTATTATACCAGATATGGTTCAGACTTACAGTTCGAAAGACATTTTCTTGTAGCTTATGAGTCAAATCCATATTACAGTGGAGTAACAGTTTACAACAAACTTCCTCCATATTTGAAAACTTACTCGGTGCGTAAATTTTGCAACTTATGTAAAAAAGATACTGTTATGTAAAAGTTTATTAGAAAGAGAAACTTGAAACAAATCAAACAAACTAACTTGACGGGTCGTTAACCTTGACCTTTTGAACCAATTAGCGTCGAGCCAGCGACTCTGACGCTTTCTTTTCTATATATAACGAAGTATTTCCCTAATTACTCAGACTTGTTTTAGTCTAGAATCTGGCTCGGTTACAAGTTTTTCATCCTGATAAACAATAGATGGCAAAAGATTACAACTACTGTTACTTTTTCAATCCCGGAAAACGTTTTTGTTTCAACAATAACTTCGGCCGTTGAAGCCTCAATTCTTATCAAAAATATCATGTTTAGTAGACATTTGTTGATATCAAAAGCTAATTGCATATCTTTTCAATTCTGAGAAAAGATGCTACCAACTCAATGCCTCCCTGCTATACATTAACTGCCTATGCACCAGTAGATGGTTCCGTTTCAACTACTTGATGGCCATAAGTTTGTATTATCGGAAATAGCAAACCTGCCTCTGAATTTGAATTTTTTGAAAACGCTTGAAGGAGATAATTGAAGAAAAACAACAACAAAAATTAAACTGAAAAACAAGCAGACATAGACAAGGTACTAGCTGCGATTGGGGTAGTTAAAAATGATGTTAAGGATATGCGAGAACAACTCAAAACTGATACTACTAAATTAAGGGAAGACAAAACAAGATGTGGATGATAAAAGAAAACAATGGTATGAGGAGAGAAAATGTTACAAGAACGAATTTTAGAAATCGAAGAAAGTTTTGAGCAAAATAAACAGAAACAATTAAAAGGGTAATATTGTTATTAAAGTTGTCAAATACAAAGAAGGACTAAAATAGCAATTGCAACAGGTACTAGAAACTTAATAGGTATAAACGTAAAGGTAGGTAATGAATCAAATATAGAAAAAAAAGAGTATAGTGATGGCTAGCTCATTTAAAGTTTAAGCAGTAATTTTAAAAAATAAACCAAAGGAAAGAAATGATTTAGGCAAAATTAGAAAAAATTCGAAAGAAGAAAAGGAAAAAAACAGATACGGTATAAATTTGTTATAAAAGTCTAACAATAAATGAAATTGATATATAATTCGGTAACGGGTACATGAAATATTTATAGTTTAAGAAGAAAAAAATTAAAATTAGACGAAGATCTCAAAAAAAATGGAAGTAGAATTTATTAGGATTAAGAAAAGCAAAGAAAATGGGAAGTGATTACAGCGGATCAAATCGAATAACCACAACAATCAAATAACACACAGTAACAAAGTTTAGCAAAAAATTCAGTGGTGGTAATATGAAAAGAAAGACAATAAAGACACAGTCCGAAAGAAGAGCAATGGAAAACTCAAAAGATAACCAACAAGAATTCTTAGAATACTGGAAAATATAAGAACACAAAATGCAATAGATACAAAAATTTAAAAGCGGGAAAATTATAATACAAGAAATAAAAATAAAGGAAAGATCTAAAGAAGAATTATTAAATGATCCTCAAATGAAAAAAAAATTAAAACAACGAGAAATCAATAGAAAAAAAGAACAGGTGTAAGAATTGAAGAAGCAATAAATGGTCTAAAATACGGGAAAGCGTTTGGGTGCGACAAAATAATATAAAATTATAGGACAAAAGTAGGAGATGCACCATTAAGTATATACAACAACGTATGGATAGATAAAGAAATACCAAAAAACTAGACGAGAGCACTAATCGTGCCAGTAAAACAATATAATAATGTAACACATGAAAATATTCGAAAAAGTAATAAATAAACAAATTAAAATTGCAACCGAAAGCACAAAAAAGAATGAAGAAAGCAACTGGATCGCAAAAGTATACTAACATCTGCCCATAATATACAGAAAAAGTACCAGTAAAGCAGATAAGGAATACTAGAATAAATAAAAATTAAAAAAAGAAAGACCAAGAAAATCATAAAATGGAGCAGTTGGAAGAATACTAGAAGGAAAAGAAATCAGAGAAGGCAAATGAAAGAAATTTGTCAATGTAAATGTAGAATAAAAATTAATAATAATATGTAAATAAATGCACAATTTTCAACACCAAAAAGTAGATGAATTTTATTATAAATTTATACTATTAGTGTTACTGTTAAAGTATTTCTTCTTTCTAATTATCATATTAATTACATTCCTTAATTAATTGTGCTACATGTGTTCTTATTTCTATGTATAAGTTCGGGATGAAAATAATTTTTGCTAGACTATAACATCTAACACTTACTAAAAAGTTTAAGAATCTCAATTTTCGTGAAAACTTTCTAATTTCTGTTAATTTTACAAGAATTGTAGGGTAAATATTAAATGGTTTAATAATGATATTTTCTGACATTCCCCATTTTGCAACGTTTTAGCACATTTTATTTACTTTTAAACAATAATGTTCAAAATTCATGTATATTGTTCATTAGGTTGCAGATTTTATTGACGTAATTTTCAATTGTAGTTGTTTTGAGAAACTGCATTAATTAGTTAATTGTGATTTCTGATACTGAAAAAAGTTAATTAAATTTTAAATGCCGCCCTACCTTTTCACGAGCCACTAAAGTGTTTCAGAAATTATTCAAAGTTAGAATATATTACTTAATAATTAATACGGGTGATTGCATTTGCAAACCAATTTATTTTCTAGTACTGCGCTACACTCAATAGTCTATAAACTAATTGCAGTTGAGAGCTCGCTTGTAAACAGTGTTTAAAAATATCTCACAGTACGATTTAGAAAGTAAAAACTTTATAAATAATTACCTTCTTAGAAGTTCTAGTAGGAATCGGACAATCTTCTTTTACAGCCCACTCTTCGCCACATCGATACAACCACAATCCAAGAAGCGATTTTCCAGAGGCGCTCATATTTAACAACGATGTTTTCGTTAGTTTAAAATGTTTTACGGGCTTACAGAACAAGATTACTGCTGAATAACATTTCAGGACCTACATTTATAATCTTTCCTTCAGCCAAGGGTTTGGTTTGTGCGCAGCACTTGTATTTGATTGGCCGAATCAAGAATATTCTGCGATTCTCTCAACTTCCAATTGCTCTCGATAACAATCTTAAATTTTTTTATCAAATTTATTTACAAAAAAAAAGTTTTAAAGCTCTACGTAACACGTGAATGCTTGTAACCAAGAACGTATTCAAATCGATGCGAATGATAACAATAGAAGAAAGCTTTTTTCAATTACTTTATTAAAGTACTACAAATCAACGTTCGGACGTCCCACACCATTCTCCACGATTAAAGCTTTTTCATCCCCTTTTATACCTCAGACTCTTGACACATTCTAGATACTGAAGCTACAGATGATTAATAGAAAGGATTTCTAAAGCTAACAAACCAGATCGTTCATTTTCTCTTACGTTTTAGTTTGTATTTCTGATCAAAAGGCTTTTGTTTTATAAAAGTTGTTTTGTCTACTTAAACTCCAACGTTCAACATTTTAATTCTATAAATATAAACGACATGATAATATCAATAATATTTCAAATAATTGTTAAAATGTTGACTAAATATATCTGTAACACTCCCGTTTTAAACTTCGACTCCACATTTGTTTAACAGGAGTTTTTCCGAATTTTATTTTATACTATAATAATTTGTTTTTAGAGAAGTAAAAAAATTACCGCTCTTTATATTTGAACTGGCAAACGTTTCCCTCCTCAGCTTGAAGGATTTCTGAAGACAAACCATTACATGAAGAAGAGGGAAATGATATTTTAATGATAAATTGAAATTTAAAAATTTGTAAAATCGCACATGCATCCGAAATCATACGAAACAAATACCTTGTGAATATCTTGTAGACAAAAGTGCTAAATACGAATTGGTTGTTTTCATAAAATTTATATTTAAGAAAATTGTACTTCATTGTTAAGTCATAAACGTAAAAGAAAACTCCAGTACTACAAAAGAATATATAATGTGGTCAGTATTAAATATTTTCATTTCAAAAATTTTCATAACTCTATCTTTTAAAATCATTTTTTTACACGCATTCGCATTGGTCGTGATGTCAATCAAATATAAATGGTGGTTTGTTTATGTAAACAACCACTAATTTATCATTAGAAAAAACAATCGCATACGAATCAAGCCATCCATATTATGTTAATTATACGAGAATTGACGTCACGATATAGACGACCTGTTTTGGCGCCAATTTTCAGTATGGCGAACGTCTTTTATGTGTATGGGCTTTGATTTTACGCATTTTATAAAAAGTTGGAAAATACCAAATTGTAAAAACATTAGTTGTAAATATTTAATTAAGCAATTGCAGAGAAATGTTTAATCCTTATTTACTAATACATTATATGGTTATTTCATTTTTATAGAGCATTTGCGAATACACCACATATTCTTATATTATTACTATTAATATTTATAGTTTAAACTGACACTTACTTGTACTCCGATTTTGAAAATTTTCCTATAAATTCGATAAATTTAGTGTCATAAGAAATAAATACATAATTAGTTATAGGATGGTATATAAACAAAAGATTTTAACACCCTGGGTGTTTTTGTTTTATAACACTCATTTTAGTACAATGTCATAAATGAAATTAGTTAAATTAAAACCAGCAAATTATTTCAATAAAAAATTAGTTTCCCAATATATAAATTTATTTAAGTTAATGTTTAAGTGTGCTCTTATAGAGCCCTTCTTAGTTGAGGTGGAGTAGTGGAGTAGTTTTGCCCAGCATTGTGTAAGCTATATCAAGGCTATCACAAAATTGAGTTGATTTTTTTGTCAATAATTTGGTAAAACGAAAAGCACTACAAAACACATTCATTTAATCAATTAAAAAATTTAGGGAAATATTTACCTTCATTCCAGTTTTTGTGTTTTAAATTCTGCAAACTAATTTTAAATTATTTTAATTTTAAATGTACCCACTATAAATATTGTTACATTTACAAAACACTGTGTAAATAAGAGGAAAGAAAATAATAATGTCAGAAAATGTGTAATTTTACTTTTACTCATACCTGTAAGCGTTAATAAATGTTAATTCTAAAATCTTTTACTTTTTTCATTTCAATTATGTATTAAATCTGAAATAAAAATAAATTAAACTACGTTTAAATATATAATATACAAGAAGGAAGATATGGCAAAGTATATGGAAAGATTATGACCGAGAGTACCAAAGTATGTAACAGGAAACAAGAGTTTAAAAACGAACAGAATGATAGCAAGATTTAAAGTGGGAATGAAGAAAATGTAAACAGATATTGGCTAGATGATGGAGAAAGAAAGTGCAGAATGTGCGGGAGGTATGAGAGGACTGCAGCATTTGATGGAAGAGTGTGAACACATCAGAAGAGAAGAAAAAAAAATATAAGTAATATTAGGGAAAAAAGGGAAAGGAGATAAATGGATGGGGGAAGTTTTAGAAGAAAGAAAGTTTTTATGTGGAAGAAGGACATTTTAAGTTCTGGAGTAGGGTCATTTTAAAGAATGAACGTTAATATTAGTTTTTAAGGGTTTTTTCAGGCGAAACAGGGAAACCGAACATATCTATATAATTTTAAATTAACCAAAAAGTGGATTGAATATTATGTTTCTATAGTGTGTACTGTACTGCGGTCTGGTTGAATAGTTATCATACGAAGAAAATAGATGTCAGTTAAATTACACAATGCGTATAATTAGTGGAACCTTTAAATCTACTTCTCTCGATTAGCTTCCTGTTTTTTGTAATATTACTCCATCAAATATTCGACAAAAAACCGCGGTAAAACGAGAATGGGATAAATGACAACTTAACAAAAACTTACCAATTTAAAATGATATTGAGAAAAAAACTTAAAACTGAATGGTTGCAAGACTACTTAAATAAAAAATGTTTTTGAAATTGAAGAGTGGAAAAAATTATGGTTTGGAACTGATGTTTTCAATAAACATCCCATTGATGATCCAACAACAGAAGTCCCGAGCTTTCAACAAAATAAAAAAATTTGGTCAAAAGTAAATCGCATAAGAACAGACCATTTAAAGTGCAACTCCATGGTGTTTCTACGATTACTAATCTAATTTGTGAATGTGAAAACGAACTAGAGACCGTTGCACATATTGTAGAGAATTATCAACTTTGTCTTCGTACGACAAAAAGTTTTGTTGTGACACTTGTTTTCAATATACTATTTTCTATTTCGCAATTTCTATAGCTTTGTTTCCGTATTGTACACGATACGGAAATAGAAGCTCTTTCCGTACTGTTTTAGGGATTTTATAAATTTTAGTGTATAACCAAATAATTTACAGTTTTAATTTTGACGTAAGAAAATTAAGTGAGGTTTTGTTTGGTTAGTTCTTATTAAGTAGATTTTAATATTCAAAGAAAATTTAATGTTAATTTATGAAACAAAACTTAACAAACAATATTCTTCCATCGACCGCGCATTTATGACTTACATTAATGTAAACAAAATTGATTTTAGTATAGGCAACTATACATACATATTGCCGTTTTATCTTCAATCAACTACAACATGAAAGTATAAATAAAAAATCTGTCGTAATTTGTAGCAAAGCAAATTTTAATAATAACAAATCGACATTAATCTACAATTGTAATAAATCTTTAATTTGTTCACAGTGATTTTTAAGACAATTTTGTACTGTATGCAACATTCCAATGATAACGTTTAATAACATGTTAAGGGTGTTCAGCTCATCTATTTTACAAACTATTCTCTCACGTAGTTCTTCAATATTATTTACTCATTGTTCAAAAGTTAGATTCTTTAAGTAAGGCTGTAAGAAAAAATCAAAACTATAAAAAGTAAACATTCCGACTTCTGAAAAGATCTTTTGGAGGTGAAGCGGAACCACTTTAACAAAATGTTTTTGTAAACTCTACATGCACATGTTTGTGAAATTATAGGATGGAAAATGTAAAACAAAAATTCATCGATAAGGAGTCTTAAGCAAATATGTCCTTGATAAAAGTGTTGCAAAGCCATTGACAGTATTGAATATGTGCAGGATAATTGTCTCAATAAGTTGGTAAACTGCTTGCACACAGTAAGGATATAAATATCTTTCTTCGGTATGATGCGACAAGTCATTATATAAAGTTCAACTTGTTCGAGATGTGCTTAAGTTACATCCATGATATATCAAACATTGTCAAACGCTTTTGGTGTTGTCTTTGTAGGTGGACCATTATATTGATTAAGCACCAATCCGTTCCCACAAAAATTTAGTCTTCTTGTTTTACTGTGATGAAAACTATTTTATTTAATTTAATTCTCCATCAACTTGGTGAGCTTATATTAAAATACTGTTGGCAATAAAAGATGAAGCTCTCACAAAAAAGTAGAAACGATGAAGTTAGGTTATAAATTTGTGGTTGTGGTGCTTTCACAATAGCATTTCTTCTCTAGAATTATTAGAGTAGTATATAATTTTATTAAAATTACAAAGTACGGTCGATGGAAAAGTTTTGTAACTAACTCGTGAATTAAACGGGATTAAAAATCTCAACACATTATTTTGAAGATAGCAAACTTTCAACAGCATTTGTTGCTAACTTTATTAGGATATCAACTACTCTACCAACATAGCTTTAAACCAAAAAAAAATACTAGATCAAATATTAACATTTATTTCTTGAAGTAAATTTTTGCGAAATAGAAAAAATAGTATGAAAAACACGTATCACAACTACTTTTTGTCGCACTCCGATAATTGCAGTCCTCCCTTTGGTCGGTCTGAAAACTTTGTCTTCGTGCGACAAAAAGTGTTGTTGTGACACTTGTTTTTCAATATACTATCCTATAAAAACTTACGTAAACTGCTGATACATTTACGACATGAGTAAGTATTACATTTATTGGCATAATTTTCTCCATAATTTTTTTAGGACTCCTAAAAGGCATGAATTAAGCTGGTTCAAACAGCTTCAGGTCTAGTTTAATTAAATATTATAAAAATATAGCTTTAGCTGAGGTGCTAGTGTATTATTTATAGCAATATAGAAAATAAATCGTCAAAGGTCGGTAACTTCAGAGCTGATTATTTCGAATTTAAAGGAAATGCAGGGGGGATTAACGAACTAATACACAACTGTGATAGTCCGAAATTGCGGTCACGATTGAAGAGAAAAATGAAAAAAAGGGGTGCATGGAAGAACATGCAGTCTTCTATAGGCTAGTGTGAATGTACTCCTTTAACTACACATATTATACTATATTTTGTATATATTTTTTTTTCTTGGTTAGTAGTTAATAAAGGATTTATATTATTATTTATTTTCCTATCTAAAATAATGTGATCACCGAAGACAAACTGACCCCAAAAAAACCGACCAACTTAATCACGACAAAACGATTTATTTTGACAAGTTCTCACGTCGAGTTACAAAACAAGAGGAAACAAACAAAAATGGAAAGAAAAAGTTTCCTAATAATGATCTTGGTCTTGTCACCTACTAACAAGACTATTGTCTCTAATTCCAACAGACTTTCTAAATAACTTGTTAGCTAGCTATTTCCATTTACAGTGAGAGTATTAGTAAAATAGTGTAGCTCTAAATTTTACTTTATGTAAATACTTGTTCAGAAATCATTAATTAATTAATATAATTAGTTTGTTATTCAATTCTCTTTTCCCAGAATTGGCTATGAATTTTGTAGTAAACAAATTTCGTGTGATTGAAGTTAGCTTTGCTATTCTTTCCAACGACGATTAGCTATTTCAATCTTTGGCGCATTTTTAAGTGGTATAATTGTGAAAATTTACTTCAATCCGTAGTTTGACAAAACCCGTAGTTTGACAAACAGCAAGTGATAATTTCCGACCTCCTCGTAAATTTTATATACGTTCTTCATTTTACTGCAATACTGAAGTCATTAGGATCATAATTTACAACAGAATCAAGAAAATTATTTAATTAATAATCAAGTCAGAAACATACACAAATATTAAGTATTGGCTTACTTTTGATTGTTGGAAGTTTTACAATACAAAACAAATATTCAAAAAATTTTGTTATCGTAGCAATTGGTTTGGCTAAATGTATTGCATAATTTTGTTTTTAATGTGTACCTAGTTTTAATAAATGCTGCCATAATTTAGGATCATGTGTTTATTTATTTATATATTTGTATGGTACATTTTAGATATCGTATTGTGATGTAAGTGTTATGTATGGTGCCCCAGAAGATCAGTTTACATCTGTATAGTGTGGTGACAAAACCGTGTGCAATAGTGGATTGGTTCGTTTTGTCAAAGCATTTGCTTCAAGGTTTAGGAAAACCACTAAAACCTAAACATACCAACCCTTACCCACCTTAGTATGTAATAATATTAATTAAGTGTGTAAACATTATAGAAGGTAAATAAGAATGACGACATATAATGGACCGGTCCAAGCGCCAGTCACGACAATGACGGTATATTAAACTGTTATTTATTTATTTTTAACTTAGTTGTTATTTTACTAGCAAAACCCATGGGCTTCGCTTAAAAAGCTCGCGCAAGAAATTCCTCCATAGGTTTAACATGGTAAACTGTACCATTACTGTATCTATTAGAAATAGTTAACTAGCCACGTCAAAAATTGTGTTACTGTTATTTTAAATATAGTGTGCTGTTAATTGTGTTTTTAATATAATGTCAAATTTTTTAAATAATACACATGGGTAATATACTTTTGGTCAATAGGTTATGGACCCAGAGTTACGTGCAGAACGTAATTAAAAAACGTTATTTGTAAAAAGTGAAGAAGTTGAAAAAGTGTATTGTCAGTGCTTTTTGGGGTGATATTTTAATATTTTCACGAGTAACCAAAACGCAAAATAGCGTCAAACTTGCAGACAATAGAGTTACCAAAGTAGTAACAGGCTAAAAAAAACACGTTATGTGACCCGAATCTTAAA
The DNA here is from genome assembly GCA_030710515.1 of Abscondita cerata. Lineage (NCBI taxonomy): Eukaryota > Metazoa > Arthropoda > Insecta > Coleoptera > Lampyridae > Abscondita > Abscondita cerata. Next base: position 381,306 of record JALBCR010003237.1, read on the forward strand.
ATAAATTTACTGTCAGTAGCTAAGATTGTTGACACTAATCACAAAGTAACATTTAACAAAAAATAAAGCTGCCTTACCAATATGAATGGTATAATTAATGTTAAAACCAACAGAAAAACACCAAAAACTGCACCAAAAACTTTACTCGGACACGTGTTTCAACAACTAAGCTGTTATCATTAGCGATACCGATACTAAAAATAAAAACAACGGGAAGCTTATATATACTATCTGCTTATCACGCATCGTTAAACTTAATTGATTCTTAGATAAGCTTAAATAATTCCGAAAATCCTAATGGACCGTTATCATCATAATTCATAAGCAAATTTCTGTTTTTAAATATTTCTAAACTTTCATAAGAATCAAGTTCGTTTTTATTATCTACCCTCTTAATTAATTCAATGTCGCCTACTCTATGGCCATTTTCAAGCATATGCATGGCAACACTGGACCTATCTGTGCGATGATATTTGACATGAGCTACGTGCTCTTTAAAACGAGTTTTAATAGGTCTCTTGGTTTGCCCTATATATACTTGGTTACAGTCTTTACAATTAATTTTATATATTCCCGATTTATCACACATTTCTATTGGGTCTTTCGGATTGCCTAAAAGATTTTGCAAGTTGTTAATACTAGAGGTTACTGTTTTATAATCAAATTTTGAAAATATTTTTGAAGACCTTTTGTGTATGTGGGATAATTTGGTAATTTGACATATTTCTTATCTATTTTGCTATTACTAGTTCCTAACGTTGTAATGTTTCTAATGTTTAACTTATGTTTATGTTTTCTAATTATGTTTGTGACAATTGATTCTTGAAAACCATTGTATGATGCAATCTGCTTAATATTTCGCAGTTCTTTATCAAAGTTTTGTTTTGACAATGGGAAATGTAATAATCGGTGAATCAAAAAGTTGAAAGATGCAAGTTTATGTTGCATACTATGGTTGGAATCATTTGTTATAAACCTCATAGTGTTAGTGTATTTACGATAAATATCTATATCTAGTTTGTTGCCATTTCTTGTCACTAAAGTGTCTAAGAAAGGTAACTTAAGGTTTGTTTCTGTTTCATAGGTAAACTTGATCGTCTCAAATTTTGAATTTAAAATTTCTACAAATTGCTGAGGGCTGTAAACTTTAGTGTCGATGACTGCAAAAACGTCATCTACATATCTACACCAAATTCTAGGAAAATAATCTAATTTATTTTTTATATCAGTTTCAAATTTACCCATGAACAGGTTAGCCATAAACGGAGATAAGCTGTTACCCATTGTTGTACCATAATTTTGTTGATAAATATTATTGTTAATTTGAAAGTAGGTTTGACTCATACATAATCTTGCTAATTTAATAAAATTATCTACTTCTGAATTGTCTAAATGGTTTTGGTGTAACATATCTTTCAAATAATCTAAAGTGATATCTATCGGAACGCTTGGAAACAATGAACAGACATCGAATGAAACTAAAACTTCGTTCTCAGTCAGCTCAATGTTTTTAATTTTTTAATAAAATCGTATGAATTTTGAACACTGAAATTTGATTGTTGATATTCAAAACTGTTGAATTTATTTGACAACCATTTAGATATCAGATAAGTAGGAGCATTAATACCTGAAACAATGGGACGCATTGCTTTTCCGGGTTTATGTATCTTAGGTAAACAATACATTCTAGGAAGAACCGGGTTAGATACCGTTAGTCTAAACCTAAGTTGTTTTGGTATAATATTTCCACATTCTAATAAGACTCTACGGGTATCAGCAATCATTTTGGGAAGAGGATTTTTAGATATTAATGAATAGGGGCCTTCATTAAGCATCACCTGAACTGACTCAAAATAATCCTCTTTGTCCAAAATAACTACTTTATTGCCTTTATCTGCTTTGAGATAACAACAATTTTTCTCTTTAAGATTTTTAACAATGTTTATTTCTCTCGCGTTAAATTTAAATTTTGCTGAATATTATCTGAAATTTTAATTTTACAGGCATTCCTAATGAATTTTTTAGAATTATCGCCTAAAAGTTTGATCGAACTTTCAATTTCTACAATAATCTTATCTATGGGCGCTTTGTTAAATTTGAGGTTATATTTCAAGCCTTTATTCAACAAAGTTAATTCGTCATTGTTAAAAATCTCCGAGGATTTGTTTACCACTATGTTAGATTTTTGGGGATCAAATCTGTGCACCTCTTTTTCTTTTTTAGATAATTCTGTGAACTTTTTGTTGTGGGTCATCTTTTTTTGCCAAAATTTGTGTTGAATAATTTCATTAATATGGTGCAAAAACTTAATCCATTCAACATACTCGTCATCATTTAATCCTGAAGTCAGTTTTAAATGTAACTCATATGCTTCTAACTCTAATTTACCTAATTTACCATAATGACATTTAATTTCCAAATCTAACATTTACGCTTAGCAAATTCAAGCGCCTTTTTACATGAGTATGAATTAAAATTTGCATAAACTTTAATAAATTTTGGAAAAACACCTGCTTTGCGGCAAGATTTAAGAAATTCAATGTCACATTTAACAAAATAAATCTTACTTTTAATCTTGAAGAACCTGTTCCGTAGTGTAGACCTGGAAGCCATCTTGATCAAAGGAAAGGAACACCGACTGCAGCGTCTATTTAACCAACAGATGGCTTCCAGGTCTACACTACGGAACAGGTTCTTCAAGATTAAAAGTAAGATTTCTTTATGAAACCATTCATAGTGATATATGTGGCCCAATGAAAACTTCTTCAGTAGGTAGTGCTCGATATTTTGTTACTTTTATTGACAATTACAGCAGATGGTGCCAGGTATATTTTTTAGACAATAAGGGAGACGTTATGAATAAATTCGTAGAACTTAAAAACGTTGCCAAAATTATGCTGGAAGAAAAAATAAATACCTCCAAACTGATAATGGAAAAAAGAATAAATATAATTAGAAAATAGATAATCTTCTCAAGAATGTAGACGGCGTTTGACGATCCCATATACTCCGCACAAAACGACGTAGCAAACGCAAAAATAGAACTGTGGTGTCTAGGGTCTGTACTAAACACCGATTTACTAACTAACGAAGTCGGTTTACAATGTTTAATTGCTTTTATTTACATAACAGTTACAGTAGGTACAATGGAATATTTACATGAATGAATAGATGTTGTGTAGGTCGTCGAATGCACCTGCAGTGTGAGGTCTTGCATTGTCATGCAGAAGGACAATTCCCTTTGTGAACATGCTGCATACACTTCGCAAACCTGTCGATGAATTTCTGTAGCATACAGGTTACTTGCTGACAAAAACCGTATCATTGACCGGCTGGCAAATTGAATAATTTTTTAAGATTTTGAAAGCACAGAACAGAACCGATCAGGTTAGCTACAGTGCTGAAACAGAGCATAGTTGTTTCCGACGCATGCCGGTACACGATGCACGCGCTCGTTGTGAAATGAGCGCGAACTAAGTGTCTACAACAAAACGGACCTTACTTAAAAACACGCTTTGTATTATTGAATTTATTATTTTTACATAAATTTAACAGGTTTTATAGGTCTTGCAGAAAAACCGAATTGTGCAAATTGCAATTTGATAATGTAGAGTATTGGAGGGATATAGTAGACGTTGTTATTCTTGACAGCAAAACACATAAAGAAAGAAGATTTAGTACAATTAAGGAGGTATAACCCCATAGACTTGTTTTTGCCGTTATTTTGCTTTACGTCCTAAAAATTCACCTTCAATGTTTTTTATACACTTTTGTAAAATGTAAAAATTAACTCTTTTGGAGCAATTCCCAACAAAAATTGCAATATTTCTTAAACTAGATAACCCAGCGAGTTACTCTGGACATTTGTTTCACCGCAGTTTGCCATTGACAACGTATTTTATAGAGGAAATCGCATTTTATAGCAACCGTAAGATGTGAGTTTAAATGTACCATTGAAACAGTATAAAATATTAGTCTTAAAACTGCAAAATATACTCTTGCTCAATAATATCTCTTAATTTTTATCTTTTAAAAACATAGTCTGGACCAATCTCAAAGCACATAGAAAATTTCATATCCATAGATTTTTTGTTTTATAGATATAATTTTAACACTATTTTGTGTCTGTCTGAAATTGTTTTTTTGTAAATAACAATTATCACAGTTTTGTATTATTCTTTAATAACTACTTATTTTGGAAGACAGAGAAATTCATTTATATTGGAATTGATTGCTACTGTGACCTACGCATAAAATAAATTATGTGGTCCTGAATTACAGATTAGGTATCAAATTTTATTTTTATATTCGATTGGTGTTATTATTTACAATATAATGTCAGATTAATTACAAAATTCAATTACATTTATTTATTAGGTTTATTTATTTTTTTAAAAGTACTTGTTTTGTACGGAAAGCAATAGGTTGCTATGTCGTAAATCTCTATACATTCATGAAAAATGCGATTGAAACAATAACAAAAATTGTAAGGTGGATCAGTCTTAATAAACACAAGATTATTCAAAAGGCGACAGGAGCTGTGCATGATTACTTTGTCATACTTTGATTTTGGCTATTTCTTACGGTTTATTGTTATCAAGTATTAAATTAAACGACAACATCGAAAACCTAGCCTACAGCTGTACCAGTCGGAGAGGGATCGTAGGTGTATTCGGTAGTAATTAAGTCGAAGACTTTCACACTGCAAAAAATAATAGATAGGGCACCTAGCAAAATGTGTAGTAATAATACTCTAGAGCCACTAGGAACTTTAGGCACAATAAACAAAGAGTTAAACAGTACTGGTATAATTGTTGTAAAACGACTAGACCAGTTATAGACAGATAACACATACAAAATATATAACAAATGCGTGTAGAAAGCTACACGGTACTAATTATTTTAGAGATAATTAATTAGAAATGTTATATTTAAGAATATCCGTTCTATACAATACGCCACTTAAAGAGATCATACAAATACAAGTGACCCTATTCCTATTGACATTAAATATAAAGAAAAACTTACGTTACGTACCGGTAATCGACTATAAATCTAAAAGTAAACAAAGGACGCAAGCATATGAGATTAATTTTCAAAAGATCTTTCAAATCACATCAATCAATTATAAAGCGCAAGAATTATGTTTATCGATGATTACTATGAAGAGTAGTCGGTTCCTAATTCCAAAACGGATGAAGAGTAGTACAGATAGGTTAGAAGAAAGAAACACTAATAAAGATGTCCTCGCCTGGATGTATAGATAAGTTCGGTGATTAATCAGTTTATCATCGATGGACACCTTGACATATAGCCGATTACGAAAAGTAGTATTTATTCCAATCAAATATTACCCGGTGGAAATTGACGTAGATGTTAATAAACCCTCCGATAAAATTAACAACTTGGCATGGGGCTTATTTTCGTAACCAATTAATAAATAATGGTACTTTATTAGACTTTACCTTTAATTTTGAACTGGAGTGCACAACTTTCTATGCAAAAGCACAAATCAAAAGAAAAAGGAAAAGTACCTAACGTCTCATTTGGGGAACGTGATGTTCAATTTCCCTTGATCCAAATGATTCTGTCAAAAAAATGCTTTAAAGTATGTTAAATTGCGTAACTACCAGGGCAAAAATTACACACAAAGTCAACAAAATTCAGACACTTCACCAGCGGAAAAATTACCGTCACATATTTTTTTCTGATATGTCGAATTGCGTTTGATAATTACTGTTAATCAATTGGTGTTTGAACTCTGGATTGGTTATGCCTAAAAATAGGATAATGTGGTGTCAAAAACTTAAGAATAATTTTAGCTCTTGAATTAAAGAATCGGTGGTGCTTAAATTTATAAATGAACAACCTTACTCTATAAACAAATAAAGAAAGTTATATATTCCTTTCGAGTTAAATTACCACTTAAATAAAGAGCTCTTAATTTGAACAGCTCAGCAAAATTAGTACCAGAAAATACTTTGTTTGTAGAAACACGAATGATCGATAAAGATCTTCTAGCTAGATTCTTAGGTATTTTTATTTAGTTTCTGGCACCGAACACATTGATTGATAATTTGATTTTCAGAACGTTTTAAGATTGTTTAGCCATGACATAAAAATTTATAAACCATAGTGAATATGTTTATGCATTTTTGAATCAACAAGTCTGAAAGATGCTCTTAAGACTGGTTTATATTTGTTTGATTAAAAATGATCTCAGACAGCAATCAAACAACTGTCACCAAGAAAAGTGACAACTCAACAATAGCTTGGTTACTTTGTATGAAACTACAGTCTTTTTTAAAATAAAGTACTTGATATTGTCAAATAATACTTCGTTTCTATTCCATGTTAATTGCATCGTTCTCAGACTACAATTAAATCTAGCTTAGATTCTTAGAACAGAAGCAATTGTATGAATTAATCTGTTTAGAGATGAGAAATTTAACGGTTCAAAATGATGATTAACACAATGTGGTATTTAGCTCAATTGACATTTAGATTTTACGAAATCGAGTGTATAAAAAACCTCATTGCTATAGCAGACTTTTCAACTTGGTTAGATTAGTAAAGTTTATTAAAGGTGAAGAGCGCGCGTGTGATAGCGTGTTACCAAAGCCGTATGGTTATCTAAGGTCACAGATAACGGTATTAAATTTAATTTAACAAAAATATTGATATTGAACGCCGTAATTTTTACAATTAGAGATTATCGTAACCGTCTACACCGTTATAATTGCGTCAATTAAAATAAGTAAAGAGATTTGTGGAAAAAATTAAGTAATTTGAGAATTAATAACGTACAATTAGAATGTCCGATTCGGAGAGTTCGGTGTCGGATATCAAGAAAAGAAGGACGGAGGAGTATATGTATAGTATATTTAGAAAAAGTAAAAAATTGTCACGGTCGCCAGAAAAAGGTTTAGAGAAAGAAAAACAAAAGGAACGGGAGAAAAAAAGACGGAAGAAAATGAAACAATAAGTTAGATTAAGGAAATGCTGAAGAAAATTAAAATTAATCAAGGAAAAGTAAATGACGAAATAAGAGAAGTGAGGCAGGAGTTGAAGACGTTGAACGAAAACCTACAAGAGAAATGTAAGAAATTAGAGTGTAAAGTGGATAAGTTAGAGAAAAGAGTGGAGGTTTTAGGAAAAGAGAAACGAAGAAAAAATGTAATAGTGGGAGGAGGGAAGTAAGAGAAGACAAAAAAGAGATGCAAAACAAGTAAAAAATTGATAAAAAAGATGGGAGTGGAAGTAAGAGCAGAAGAAGCGGTAGAAATAAAAAAGGAGTTATATTGGTTAAAATGAGTAATATGGAAGATAAAATAAAAGTATTAAGAAAGAAAACGAAAATTGATAAGAACTAAAATTTACGTAGATAAAGATGTGAAGGAAAGAGAGATACAAATGAAAATAAGACAAGAAGCAAAAATGTTGCAGCAAGAAGGAAAGAGAGTCAAAGTAGGGTTTAGAAAGATATGGGTAGAAGGAGAAGAAAGAAGATGGATAGAAGCAGAGGGGAAGATAAAAAAATAGATGTCAAAAACTAAAATTAGGGGGTGGGGAAAAGCCGGAAGGGAAGCGGGTGGAGGAAAATGGGAAAGTTTATTACAAAAGAAAAGAAATAATAGAATAGTTTTTTTAGAATGTAGCAGGAATTAAAAATAAACGGGCACAATTTTGGAATTATATTAAGGGGTTCAACATGGTAGAGCTGGTGGAGACATGGATGGAGAAAGGTAAATGGAAAGAGCGATGCCGGAGGAGTTTGTTTGGAAAATCAATACGCGAAAAGAACAAAAAGAGTAGAAGGGCAAAGGGAGAAATAATAACAGGTGTTAGAGAAGAGTGGAAGAAAGAATCGAAGGTGAAGCTTAGATGAGCAATAAAAACTAGAATAAAAACAAAAAAGGAAAGAGGTTTGAGATAATTACGATATATGGAAGGAAATGGGACATACAAAGAAAATAATAGAAGAAATAATAGAAGAAGAGAGGGGGAAAATAATTATAGGAGGAGATTTTAACGCAAGAACAGGAAAAAAAGGGGAATAATGATAGAGGAAAAGTGAAAAAAGGAGTTTGATGGATAAAAAGTAAATGGACAGGAAAAGATGTTGATAGAATTTGCGAAGAACAAGGTTGGACTATAATAAATGGTAATCTGGAGGAAGGCAGGAACGGCGAGTACACATATATAGGAGAATAATAAATGAAGAAAGTAAAGAGGAGAAAGAACAGCTGAGGATAGGAAAAGAGGAGGAATCTGAACATCAACCGTTAGAGGTGATAATGATAGATAAAGGGGAAGAAGGAGAAATAAACAATAATGGAAAGTGGGGGAAAAAAAAAGTGTAGACAAGGGAAAATATAGAGAGATACATGGAGAAGATGGAGGAGGACCAAGAGATGTCATATGAAATTGAGGAAGAAATAAATAGGATTATGAAGAAAATGGATGATGCAACGGAAAAGAAAAGATATAAAGAAAAGAGCACATATATTAGAAAACAGCAAAGAATGGTGGAATGGTGATTGCAAAAAAAAAAAGAAAAAAGAGATGAGAAAAGGGAGAAGAAAATGGAAAAAGGGAAGTTAGAGTTAGAAAAATACAAAAAGCTAAAAAAAGTTTCAAAAAAAGGGTGTAAACAGAGAAACGAGAGTTACAAACAGGAGTTGGAGGAAATGGTAGGAAAATAAAGAGCAAAAAGTCTAGTATGGGACTTCATTAGCAGAAGGAGGAGAAAGTTTAAGATGTCAGGAAAAGGGATAGATGGGGAAAATTGGGAAAACACTGTAGAAGATTATTAGAAAGACAAGGAGTCAACAATTGTAGGAGAGAGGAAAGAAGAAGAAAAATCAAAATGTGAAGGTATAAAAGGAGAAGTTGGAGCAAGCATTAAGGAAGGTGAAAATAAGTAATGCCAAAGGTACCTGATGTAACCCAAGGGGAGCAGTGGAAGTATATACGTGATAAAATGAAAGAAAGAATAAGGAAGGTGTTTGAAAAGATATGGAAGGGAGGAGGAGTTCCTGAAAAATGGAAAGAGGCACTAATATGTCCAATATATAAAGGAGGAGATAAAAGCAAATTGAAAACTACAGGGGAGTAAGTCTCATAAATGTGGGGTACAAAATATATCGAAAAATATTAAGAAGCAGATTGGAGAAGGAAATAGAAGAGAGGAAGTTAATACCATATTGGCAGGCAGGCGTTCGTAAACACAAAGGTACAATAGACAATATTTATATCTTAAAACACATGGTTAATATAGAGATAGGAAAGGACACAGGAAGAATGTATGCATTATTTTTAGATATTAAAGCAGCGTTCGACAATGTGGATAGAGAGTTGATGTGAAAGTGATGAGGCAGAAGGGGGTAAGCAAAGATTTGGTAGGAGGGATAGAAGAACTATATAAAAAACAAGATGTAGAACTAGAGTAGAGGGGAAGATAAGAAAGAGAGTTTTGGGTAACTAAGGGCTTAGATCAAGATGTGCGTTGAGTCCAAGTTTATTTGCAATTTATATTAGTGATTTAAAAAGGTGTTAAAAAACAGCAAACAAGAGGAATAGTAATAGGAAGAAAAAAGTGTGGGTGTTAGCGTACGCGGATAATGTGGTTATAATAGCAAAATCAGATGGAAATGAGAAGCATTTTAGATGTAGTGAGAAAATATTTAGAAAAGAAAAAGAAAAAAGCTTAAAGCAAATGTAAAAAAAACAAAAATAATGGTGTTTAAAAAGAAAAAGGGAGAGGAATAAAATAGAGATGGTAATGGGGCAACAAGAAATACAAACAGTAGACAGATACAATATCTTAGGTATAATTTTAGTTATAACAATACGGATGAGGAAATTTTAACAGAAAGGAGACAAAGTATTGAGTCAGGTATGAGGGATAGGGAAAGCGTTTTTGGAAAAGATACTGAAAAAGAAGATGGTTGTTTGATAAGCTGGTAAGGAGTGTACTATTGTATGGGGCGGAAATATAGGGATGGAAAGAATGGGAAAAGTTGGAGAAGATACAATTAAAATATTAGAAATGGACGTTGGGATTGGGAAAAGTAACACCAGGATATATAATAGAAGAAGAAGTAAATATGAAAAATTAGGATTTGGACAGGAAAATTGTCAGTGAGATTTGAAGAAAGGCTACGAGACAGGGAGGGAAATGAGATACTAAAGGAATGTTTGAAGGAAGTGGAGGAATATTTAAACAAATACGGTGAAGAGGACAGGAAACATTATTATGAATGGGTAGGGGATAAACAGAAAAAGAAGGGAGAGGATAAGAATGGAAAAAAAGTGATAAGTATAGATAAAGATATACAGATACAAGAAAGGAGTGCAAAGATAGAAGAGGGAAGATACAATGTAAAGTACAGGGAGTTAAGTACGGAAGGAATACCAGGATATCTGAGGGGGAAAAGAAGTATAAAAAAAGAATCAGAGCGAGGTTTAGATGTGGGAATTAGGAAGAGAGAGAATATGAAAAAGAAAATATATGTAAAATGTAATTTAAGAAAATTTTGATATTATTAATATGGGGATAAGTTGTTTGTATTGTTTAGTTTTTGGAATTAAGGAAAGGAAAGAGAATTATATATATGAAATTTGGTTTTAATTTTTAAGAAATCAAATCTTTTATTTATGTATTTTATTACAAAGAATAAATAATATGAATTGAATTGAATATAAGAAACACCGTCAGGAAAGGCTAAAATTTTAGAAAAACGCTATTTTTTCTAAACCGTTTTTTATTAGAACTATACAAGATACTGAAATTAATTGGTTTTCCATGTATTCTGTTGTAGGGTCTTGTGTAGGACTAGGTTTTTTAAGTATACTCCACGTTCATTTATTCGCCGAGGTTTTGACCAGATTGACTTATTAAATAAACTAATTGATTAACAATTTTAGCAATACTTACCAAAAGAGTTAGAGTTAATAGATTTGTTGCATATTTTGGTGGCCAGCTTTCAATTTAATAAAACATATAATGACCGGTCGAAACGTCAGCCGTTAAACGTAGAGTTTATTAAAAAAAACCTACTCCTACAGAGACCCTACAACAGTATAGGAAAAGCCAAACAAGATCAACATATGAAAGGAGATAGATACTGAAATCTTGAAATTTCAAACCACTCCAGTTAGATTTGACGTAACATTGCATATTAGTGTTATTTATAGTAGCGTAGGTCTGATTAAATTTTGGGGATGGCCTGTCAGGTCCAAAGAGTCTTAACCTACATATATTTTTGAATCCTTGCAATATTTATAAAAATATTTTATTTACACATTTTTTCTTCTAATCGGAAATTTGGAAAACGCTTTGTGTAGATTAACATATAATTAATACAATTACATTCATAAAGTATACCGTGTGTTCCGGGTAATCTGAAGCATTATGTTTAACACGGGGAATTTGAAAAGTCCGATTTATATGTCCCTAAATCGACCTCTAAAGGAAACAATAACAAAAATTATCAATATCCTACAATCCTGACATTGACAATATTTTACCTGCTGCACCGACAAAATAAGATTTAACGGTTTTTAATACTTTTATTGTTAACTATGTATATTCTTCAAGAAACACTTGTCAGTATAAAACTGTTATTGCTTGTACGGTACATGGTCGGTTTTAGCAACGTAAAAATCTGTAAATGAAAGCCTTTTTACAAAAGTAATATAAATAACGAGAAAAACTTATAAGCCACGTTTTTACAATTAATTAAACAGATTCAAAAAATATTTATTGTTTTATCAAATACGTATACGTACAATCAAGAATATTTTAAATTATTTTTGTTAAACTTATTTCTATTATTTTATTTTATACTTAGTATACTATTGGCGCGGAGTAATAAACCTGTCAGAATTATTGAATCTCCCGTATTGCAGTGGCGTAGGTACCTGATACGTTTGGAAAATCATATTTTTAGTAGGTAAATATATTATAATAGTAAAATCTACCTTGATATGAATTATTATGTGGTTTCTTTTATTGTTTCAATCCTTACTTTGTGGAATCTATTTTTCATAGTAAATAATTTAATTCAGCAATATTCCACCGTTTAATAAGATATAAATAGATACAAAACTTTTGTAAACACAATATTTGAATATAAAATTAAACTCTAAAATCGATAAATGACAAATGTGTCGTTTCTCAATTTGTCTATTTTAAATTTTAATTTTATATAGGTACGTATACTGAGTTTTACAAAAGTTATGAATCTATTTGTATCTTATTAAACTGTGGAATATTTCAAAAAATTATTTACTATTATGTGGTTTGTTTCTTATTATTACAATTAAGAATCGATATAGCTAAATAAAGTAATTTTAAAACAATTATTCTTTAGCGTCAAAATGTGTGTTGGATTATCTATCATCAGGTAAAGTGGGGTCGTTAGCGCAGTCATTACGGCAGACGGGTATTTCTGAAAGATTACAGATAATTAGTTGTTTGACCGAAGGGCTTCGTATACTTTCTAAATGAAAAATATGTTTAGTTTGTTATTAGCAATGAATCGGCTTGTTTGTTTGTTTGTGTGTTAGTGCAAATAATTTTGAAATGGAAAACTTTTCACCAGCAAAACGTGTTAAAAGTGGTGCGTTATCTGCTAATGAAAAATTATAATTTTAAATGTGCATGACGCTGTTCGATGTCAACACCCTGCAAAAAGTGTCGATGATATTGTAGGATTATGTTCTGCAATGACGGGAATATCAAAATCCACCCACTTCCATCTCCTGGTCGGCGCCCGATGGAATTAGATGATGCAATGAGGAATTCTGTCCGTAGAAAGGTTCACTCGTTCTACTTACGGAAAGAGATTCCTACAATCGATAAGATTTTACTAGCAGTAAATGAGGATGAAAATCTACCCCAAATGAGTCGTAGAACACTGTGGAAACTTCTTCGCAAGTTGAAGTTTACTTGGGAGAAGATAAATAGAAGATCCGTTTTAATTGAAAAACAAGAGATTATTACATGGAGGAGAAATTATCTTCGGGAAATAAGAAAATATAGGCGTGAAGGCAGGCGTATATTCTATTTGGATGAAACCTGGATCAATGCAGGACATACCGTAAAAAACATGGCATGATAATACCGTTACGAGTGCTCGACAAGGATTTATAGAAGGGCTATCGACAGGATTTCGACCGCCTTCTGGGAAAGGAACACGGTTAATTATTACTCATATTGGCAATGAAGATGGCTTTGTAGATGGTGGTTTGTTAGAATTCGAATCAAAGAAAACTGGCGACTACCACGAAGACATGAATGCTAATGTGTTTGAAGAATATTTTGAGCAGATGCTAGATTTGATACCCCAAGGATCTATAATAGTTATGGACAACGCCAGCTACCACTCACGAAGATACGAAAATTTACCTACCAGCGCTTGGAGGAAAGCAGAAATTATAGATTGGTTATCTGTTAAGAATATAACTTTTGAGGATGACATGGTGAAAAGAGAATTATTGGATATTGTTAAAGTTCATAAGAATAAGTATATACGTCATGTTATTGACGAAATGGCAAAGAATCGGGGCATTGAAGTACTGCGTTTACCACCTTACCATTGTGAGCTGAATCCTATAGAGTTGGTTTGGGCTCAAGTAAAAGGTGACGTCGCTCGTAACAATACCACTTTTAAACTCGACGACGTGAAAAAACTTCTGGAAAATGCATTAAACAAAGTAACACCTGAAAGATGGAAGAACTGTGTATCTCATGTCGTTAAGGAAGAAGACAAATGTTGGCAACTGGATAATTTAGTAGAGATAACATTGGAGCCAATTATTATATCAGTAAACACACAAGACAGCGATTCTGATTCCGAAATGGAAATTTCAGACGAGGAAGAAAGTTAAATGACCAAGCGTAATGTGCCTGAAACAGTGTTCTACTTTCTAAACACCATTTATTGTAACCATGAGTGAGTATTGTCAGTTATTTTTAAATATACCTATTTTACCTACTAATGTCTTGTTATTTAAATGAACATTTTTATGCCTGTTACTTTTATCTATTCATTTTGATAAGTTTCCATGACAACCACATAATTTTATAATTGAGCCAAATTTACTTTTGATGCCTAAAATCGGTCCCCGCAAATTAATTGTAATTGTAATAAATGTACTGACGATATCTGCATTACTATTTTATTTTATATTTATGTCATATATTATTTATATGTTATTTATTTTATTTGTATAGTAGATCACATTACAAATTTTACTTCTTACGTATTATATACCATTATTTTTGTATCTTGGTATAATACCCACATCTACGGCTATGATTCTCGTTTCGTCAGTACCTGGGCTGATGGCAACGTGTTTACACAGATTAAACTATTGTTCTCAGACCCTAGATGGGTCGATATGCTGCAAGAGCGGCACAATGATCGTATTTTGGTTAGAATTTATTGGTTTTTACTTAACCGTAGAAGTACCGCTTTCACAAGAAAATAAAGAATTATTTCAAGCAATTATGATTTATTACTCCGCGCCAATAGTATACAGACTTTATTTTAAAAATCAATTTTCAAATCGACTGCAAAAATTGATTTTAACAACCGATTTTAAAAATTAATTTTGAAAACCGATTTTAAAAATCGATTGTAATATACGATTAATCTGTTTTTTCGGTTAATCGATTTTTCTAAAACAATTTTTTTCTAATCCCACTAAAATAAACTATACATTTCAGTATCTGTTTTTAATAAAAATTCTTATTACTAAACGAATTTAAATTTAAGATCGGATCCGTTTTCACATGTGTGAGACTTAACTATTTACAACAAGTAGTATTCGATCTGAACTATTTTTGTTCTTTTAAGATAGAACAATGCGAACGGATTAATTCTAACAACTAAATGCTATGTGTCCGATTTTAACAACAAAATTCAATTTCGATCTTAGATCTGTTAACAGCAATGCAATACGATCTAAACATCTGCTATTCTAACAACAATTGCAATACGATAAAACATTTTAGAACTGTTTAAATTTCATCTTCATCATCATCATCCCACATCCATTTGCATCCACGGTTGGATATAGGCTTCCTCAATATTTTGCCACTATTTTCTATCTTGTGCTCTATTTATCCAGTTTCCCGCTATTCTCCGAACTCATCACTACATCTAGTTGGTGATCTGCCTCTATTTCTTTTGTATTCCCTGGGTCTCCATTCTAGAACTCTCTTGGTCCATCTATCATAGGTCATGCGGGCTACATGACCTGCCCACCTCCATTTATCACCAACAATATGACACGAAACGATGGTTTATATATGCAAATTAGAAATCCCAAAAAACGATTTCAATAAAGTGATTGTATTTCTAATGGTTAAAGGTCAAATTTCCTTCATTCAATACAATAATTTAAACGATTTCAATACAATAATCCCATGTGGGTGCCATTATTCCATACAGCTGCAATATTTGACTTCAACGTGAAAACTGCAATTTACGGAAGCCATTTTATATTCCCAATGTCAACGAATTCCAATACCTTTAATAATTAATGATTCTATAATTACAATAACTGCCATCATTGAAGCTTTTTAATCCACATAAAGATTTCATTTCATTTCTTTTTTTTTTATAATAATAATAATAATGTTTATTGGCCAACAGACCAAATCCTATTATAGGACAATACAATAAACAACAAAAAATTAATAATACGGTATAAAGTAAAGTTAAATTACTAAGATAATAAATCTAAGGTATGTATGTACTAAATTCAAGAACTTAATTTTAAAAATTCGCATATAATAAAGTGTAAGGACGAAAATGTATATCACACTGTCCAGAGATTAAGTTAAACAATTTACAAATTGTATGAAGAGGTGATTTAGCAAG
Organism: Abscondita cerata; assembly: GCA_030710515.1. NCBI lineage: Eukaryota > Metazoa > Arthropoda > Insecta > Coleoptera > Lampyridae > Abscondita > Abscondita cerata. The sequence goes on from JALBCR010003237.1 coordinate 397,202, forward strand.
CATATTTGTACGTGGGGTAGAACAATAAAAAGTAACATTGCTACGAAGAGGTAGAGACGGTACATGAAAATTCAATAATGAAATTAAGTCAGCACAATCAATTTTATTGTGCAATAAATTGTAAAGAAATTTTACATTTATAATCCCCCTTTTAAAGATTGCACTTTGAATCGATTTAGAAGCATAGTATGATTACAACCTACTTCCGGATATATTCCATCACACCGATATGATAAAAACTTTAAAATTTTCTTTGAACAGCTTCCAAATCGTCAATTTGCTTTTTATAATATGGATTCCACACAGTAGAACCATATTCAAGCTTGCATCTCACCAACAAAAAGTATAATACTTTCAATGCGTGAATATTATGGAAGGTACGAGCATTACGTATTAAGAAACCGAGCATCTTCATAGCAGAGAAAATAATATCATCTATATGTTGTCTAAAAGTAAGTTTGATGTCAAAAGTATACCTAAATCTTTAGTAACGGTACATCTTTCGATTATCGTTGAATTAACTCGATATGGATGTATAATCCAATTTACTTTACGAGTGTAGGTAACAACTTTGCACTTAGATTCATTAAGCGAGATTTTATTTGCAATACACCATTCCTGAACTGCATTTAGTTGTGCTTGAAGAAAATCGCAATCGCTTAGTTTATTAATGACTGAAAATATCTTTAAATCATCAGCAAACATCAATTTATTGCAGTTAATACAATCAAGTAAGTCATTGACAAATATTAAAAACAGCAATGGTCCTAAATTCGATCCCTGCGGGACTCCAGAAGAAGCTTGAAATACCGCAGAGTTAAAATTGTTGTAAGATACATAATGAGTTCGTTCTTGCAAGTAAGATGTAAACAATGATATTAGTGGACGAGAGAAACCAAAAGAATTAAGTTTGAACAAAAGCAAACCGTGGTCAATTCTATCAAATACTTTGGAAAAGTCTGTGTACAGAACATCAACCTGCGCTTGTACATCAAGATATTTTGAAATATATTCCGTTACACACGCTAGATTTGTAATCGTAGAACGGTTACGATAGAATCCATGTTGATACGGTGTTATATATCGAGAAACAGCGGGGTACAATAAAGAAAATAAGCACATTTCATAAATTTTTGCAAAGTTTGATATGATACTTATCGGTCGATAATTACCTATATCTGAACGATCTCTGATTTAAAGACAGGACAAATTCGAGCTTTTTCAAGAATTGGGAATTGTTGAGGTTTGAATTGATAAGTTAATGATGAAATGTGGTTTCACTAAAGCATCTGCACAATTTTTATTACATAACTGGGTATATGACCAGGGCCAGACAGTAATTTTATTTTGTAATTTATTAATAGATATTATTATGTTAGATTCTGATATGTTAGATATACTTATACTATGCATATTGTTGTAATAGCTATTACAATACTCGGGAACAGCACTACTATTCGAAAAGATTTTAGAAAAATAGCGAGCAAATTCTTCGACTATGGATGATGGAGTTTCAAAGCTTTTTATATTCACAGTACATTTTCATCGGAATACGTGTTGATTTATTTTAGAATTTATAAAAGACCAGAATTTTTGGGATCCAAAATCACAGTGTCTTGTATATTAAAATGTAAGCTTTGTAATTTTCAAATAAAAGCTTTTTAACGTGAGTTCTTAAACGTCGAAAATTTTGAAGGTTAGTGTCACATCTATTGCGTTTGTATAACCTGTGATAATACTCTTTTAGGGAGATATTACGTATTAGTTGCGGGTAAACCACTTAGGATATTTTTTTGATTTTAGATGGTATTTAGGTATGTGTGTATCAAATATCGTATGAATTGTTTTATAAAGTAAATTGCATGCTAAGTTTACATCTGTATAATTTTCCAATTGGCACTTTTTTAGTGCCTGGTTTAGTATTGAGAAATCTACCTTATAAAAATTATAATTTAAAAACTGGTTAGTTGGAAAATTATGTAGTTGTTTACAATTTAATAATAAGTCGATACTTAGTGCCGGGTGATATTTGTCCTCGTTAACTAGATGATCCTCTTCATGTAGCACAGTACATTGAAAATTAGATAAAACAAGATCTAGATACTTGTAATCCACGTTAGGCACTTGATTGTATTGTTTTAGATCAAGAAAGTCGCAGGTATTTTTAAGATGGTTGATTTTGTATCATTAAAATTCGGTATATTAAAATCACCAAATAAAAACACTTTGTTATCATTAAAACATTGCATTTGTTCTAGATAATCAAATAAAGTTCTAAAGCTATCCATCTTAATATCAGGTGGAATATAGACTGCCACAAGGTAAAGAAAATCATGATTAATTTACATTTACAACCAACAATATCTATGTTTGGCACTAAATCAATTATGTATTTAAAGTTAATTGATTCACTTGAAATATAGTTTTGTACAGCCACTAGTGCACCACCACCCCATTTTCCCAGTTTTTCTTGATTACGATCGCATCTGTAAACTGTATAGTTATTGGGAATACATTCGTTATCACTAATGTTACTAGAAAGTGCAGTTTCTACAAGACAAATAAAACTAAATTCACAATGTGTAAGTAGAGAAAAAATATGATTTGTTTTGTGCGTAGATCTCGATCGTTCTGGTAATAGTTTGTAATTTTTGGTGTTGGGCGTTATTAGTTTAAAGAAACAATCTGAGGCTTACCATAAATGTACTTTATTCTAAGATGTAATTCCTGATTAACTTCTCGATAGTATGCAATTTGTTTAGGGAGTACGATCAAATGAAACAGATAAGCTTTTGTAATTAGGAACATTTTTTAGTTTTTTTGAATTTCAGATATTTCAGGCAAAAAAATTCATATAGCTTTCGCGAATTGGAAAGCACTTTCCTAAGAAGAATTCTATTTGCTGATCGAGAATATTCCCACTGGTGAAGAATCTGATATCAATGATATCAGTGAAATCAAAACGAACATGATAAAAATCAACTTTGACGTAAATGCTGTAGATATCATATTTGCTGACAACACTCCTGTTGTACACAATGAGGAATGGGATAGTGAAGACAACACACCGTTGTCTACAATTCAAAACAATTTTACATATGAACATCAAAGACAATATCTTATATGGACGGACGATCCATTTAATACAATAAATGTTCAAAAAATAAACTTTTCAAGAGGATACTGGACCAAGTGTTCCAAAAAATTTTAAGACATCAACTTAATTAAACATATTGCGTTTCAAATCAACCTTTATGCCTTACGAAAGAACAATGACAACAAACGGCAGCCTTCTAGAAGAACTCCGAGTTATGACAAACTTTACAAAATCCGTCCACTTGTAGACAAACTTTCTGAAACATTTCTATCGTCATACAAGCTCTCAAAAAATCAAACAAATGATGAATCTATGATTAGATTTAAAAATAGGAGTAGTTTACGGCAATATATGCCGCTCAAACCAATCAAACAAGAGTACAAAGTCTGGATAAAAGCAGGTGAAGACGTCTATGTCCATTAGTTTTAAATATATGCAGAAAAACGGGCGAAGATGATGAAAAAATCTAGGGAGTCGAGTAGTAAAAGATTTAACAAGAAATTTAGTTGGCAAAGGTCATAATATACAGTGTGATCTCATTTTGAATGGAAACACCCCTGTAAAACTGGGAGTTATTAATAGATATCGGCTAATTTTTTTTTTTAATGTCAAGCTATTACAGATCTACTTCTGGACAAAATTTTAAATGTTTATTCCAATTTTCAAGGCATGCTACGATACTTTTTCTTAGACGAAATTGAATATTTTTGTTAGCGATATTTTTAAAATAAAAAACGCCACTGGATTCAGAGAGGCTTCAAATAGCTATGACCAAAATTTTATAAAAAATAAGTTTATTAATAACAAAGTTATGACTACTTAAAGTTCGAAAACTCATTATGCTAATTCGTAACAAAATAACACCCTGTATCAATAGATGGCCATGGAAATTATTATTTATTGTTTAGTACTTATTAGAATAAGTCGGAAATGAAGAAAAAAAATTAAAGTATCATCAGAATTTATTAAAAATCACGGAATTACATTTAACTTTTAACGACATTAAGTAAAGCATAATATTTCGATTTAAATCTTAGTTGCCATGGAAATTTGCTACTGTTTGACAGATGTGATCAATTTCAGTGACATTGTAGTATCAGTAATATAATTTACTTCCAGTTGATATTTTATTGTGTATTATGGCTGAAAGATTAAGTTTAAGAGAAAAATTGAAATAATACGTCTTGTAGGAGACAATGACAGAAGTGCCAGAGAGGTTTGCAGAATATTTAATGAAAGACATGGTGATCGACGTATTAGCTGTGGCACGGTGAATAAAGTAAAAAACATATTTAATGACACAGGTGCAGTATCAAGAACCCTTTTAAAAACTAATCCTGTGCAAAGGGTAAACAGAAATGATCAACCAATTTTAGATTATTTTAGAAATAATCCTAATACCAGTTTAAGAGAAGCCAGTATAAATTTGAATATTCATCGAGAAACCATTCGGCGATGTGTCAAAAGAAACAATATTAAACCTTTTAAACCGAAGTTTCTGCACACTTTGCGAGAAGGCGACGAAGTATTACGTTTGGAATATTGTTTATGGGCCCAAGGAGAATATTTAAATGACCGTAATTTTCTAAAAAATGTGATGTTTACCGACGAAGCCACATTCACTACAAATGGTATAGTTTCATCACAAAATTGTCGCTATTGGGCAAGTGAAAACCCCCACTGGGTAATAAATTGTAAAGCCAATATTCCCAAAAAATTAACGTCTGGTGCGGGATACTCAACGAAAAGAATTATTGGTCCTTTCTTTTTTTGAAGTGAACATTAACGCGCAGAACTTTCTAATTTTTTAAATACGGATTTGTGGGATGCCATCCACGAGATTCCAATTAACGAACGATTGAATTTACGTTTCCAGTTAGATGGGTGTTCAGTCCATTATGCCAGACTTGTGAGGCAATGGCTGGACGACCATTATCCAAACCGATGGATAGGCCGTGGTAGTTCGTTAATACATTGGCCACCAAGATCTCCAGATCTAACAATTTTAGACTTCTTTTTCTGGGGACTACTCACACAAAAGTTTACAAAACCCGCCCAAGAGACAGAAACAAACTTTGTGCAAGAATTCGACAAGCATGCCAAGAAATTACCCCTCAAGTACTGAGAAAAGCAATTAAACATATCCGAAAGCGCTACGAAAATGTATTGAACTGAATGGTGGATTGGTAGAAAGAACTAGGATATGAAATCAAATGTTTTCCATGGCCATCTATTGATACAGGGTGTTATTTTGTTACGAATTAGCATAATGAGTTTTCGAACTTTAAGTAGTCATAACTTTGTTATTAATAAACTTATTTTTATAAAATTTTGGTCATAGCTATTTGAAGCCTCTCTGAATCCAGTGGCGTAGAAATTTTTATTTTAAAAATATTGCTAATAAAAAATATTCAATTTCGTCTAAGAAAAAGTATCGTAGCATGCCTTGAAAATTGGAATAAACATTTAAAATTTTGTCCAGAAGTAGATCTGTTATAGCTTGACATTTAAAAAAAAATTGGCCGATATCTATTAATAACTCCCAATTTTACAGGGTGTTTCCATTCAAAATGAGTCACACTGTATATTTCGATAATTTTTCAACTCAGTTGGAACTTTAAAAAGATTTACTTGATGATAGTATACTTTCTTGTGGAACTTTTAGGAAAAGAAGAAAAAATATGCCAAAAGATTTGAGAGAGGATAAAGACATGGAGACGGGGACAAAGTGACTAGAGGTTTCCACTTGTAAGATTAACTTTCTAAGATTGTAAGGTAGAAAAGGAGTATATTTTTGAGCAGTTTCCATGACCCTTCTGTAGTTAAAACAACTTAAGAAAAAATAAAAATTGCATTGCATTGGAGAAATCGCTTGCCCTTTGTTGGTAAAGGATCACAACAAAGAAAATTGGGTGTGTGGATAAGATAGACAAGTCAAAGAAATGGTGGCATCGTATCATGCTTCATTTATTTGATATTGTCTTAGTGAACACATTTATCATCTACAAATCTCAATTTACGGCAAAAAATTGAAAGCTTAAAAAAGTTTGGACTGTCCGTTATTATAGGACTTATTGGTGCAGATTCAAAAAGTCAAAAAGCAGGAAGACCAAGTGTACTGAAAAGACGGTAAATAACTTAAAAAATTTTTTGTACTATTGTGAAAGTTAGATACGATAAGTGCGCGCATTTACCTGTGCACGGCAATTCACGGCGATGTGCAGTACACGCATGGAACCCCACCGCACCCGTTTGAAGAATGCTCTGTGTCTGCAATCTTGGGGTTATGTTTGGGACTTTTCTTTTTAGTTCTTAAGTTTGCATTTAATTCACATTTTGTGTTTTTCTAATTCTTCCTACATTCGTTTAATTGTAATCCTATTCTTCAATAATTTTATCTTATTAAACACTTGTCCTACTTCGACGCACTTATATGTCATTCTCCCTTCCTTCCTGGTATAGCTATTTCTTGCTCTTAACGAACTTTTCCTCTTTCAGTTATGTTGCTTTTGACTTCAAATGTCAATTGAGTCCTTCTTTTGAATTCCCTTTTTCTTTTTCTTCTCATCGTCTTTTACTTTATCAAGGTATTCCCAAATCTGTTCAATTGTTATTCCTTCCCTTCACAATATTTTTCTTTTAAATTTGGTTTATTTTCTTTTATTTTTAAATTTTCTTTCGTTTACTTCTTGTGTTTTCTTTTTATTATAAATTCTTTAAGAAACGAATAAACTTTCCCATAAATGATCACGCATCTAACTTCTAATTTTTGCAGAAATAACGTTGGCGAATCATAAATATTTCCGGTAAACTTTGGTATTTCATTAGTTTTTATTCTAATTAACTTGTCAATTTAATTGCAGTTGCATACATCGCGCCTTTACATTTTCCTTGCTTAGACAGTACTTTTGTTTCTATCTTTTCAGTTAATTCACCGTAGACTTCATGTATTCTCCCTTCTATTTCAAATCTGTGTTGTGCCTACTCAATCTTCATTTCTTTTCTTGACTAAGAATAGAAGATTCCTCATTTTCTTGTTTTTTACCCTTGTCTCTCTTTTTAAATCCATATCTGTTCTTGTAGATTTCTTGTGTTGCTATGAATGTTTTCTAATCATTTTGTTTAACATTTCAATTTATGTAATCCATCTGATCTTCAATTTCTTATTCATATTGTTAGTTTATTTGTTTTTATATTTGCTTGTATGTGTTTTTTACCATATTTTCCATACCATTTTTAAATCTTCCTTCATATTTATTATTATTATTATTATTATTAGCCAGTGACCGGCAAAGAGTTTGCATCAAATGTGAAAAATTTTTGTAATTGAGATATACGAAAATTTTTTTTTGCTAAATGAATTTAACATATCCGAATGACAAAAAAAGCAAGTTTGAAAAATATCATGTGACCTGTAATGGCGGCAAATTAAAAAATATACCTTAAATATGTAAAAAGTGAGGTTAGATGACAAGATATTGAAAAATGCCTAAGAAAAAAGTTGTTTAGTAAATAGATTATACGTCCTATGTGCAAAATTTCCAAATAAAATCACGATTTTTCAAAAATATCAGTTTTCGGCATTTTTTCCGGAAATATTGAAAAACAAAAATTTTGCGTTTGATTTATTAAAATACAATAAAACCAACAAATATCCTTCACAATCTAGTAATTTATATTTATTAGTAACCAATGGACGGTAAAGAACAAAAAAACATTGTTTTTTAGGACGGACTTTGTTGCAAACTCTTTGTTGCCAGATGCTCTATATATGAGAAGTAGGCGGCATAGCCGATTATACTTCTGTTTACTGACAGCACTTACATGATAAATAAAACAAGACAAATACCAATATTATTTTTAAAGATGTTTAACAATGTAGCACTGACAACTTCGCTAGAAAGAGAATTCCACTGATTCTGCACACGATTGGTGAAGAAGTTTGTCTAATTTGTTTATTTGCTCTACTATGTTGCAATTTAAAACTGTAGCCTCTGGTATAGTTGTTATGGCTTATCACTAATATATGTTTAAGTTGCACGAATAAAAATCGTTTAGTAATTTTAAAAACTTCCACCATATCACTTTTGACCTTCTCATTTGCAGGAGTTGAAATGTCGAGTTTGGAAACGACACTTCGCAGAGATTGTTTAGTGCAGGACATAGCTTTGTGCCTTCGTTGTGTTTGTTCAAGCCCATATTCACATCTTGATTAAAATAAAGAGCACTATATAACCAAAGCATATTCAGTATTGGTATTAAATAAGTTTTTTAAAATCCACTAGTATTTGGTACATTTAGGTAACTGAATGTTTGTGAGTTATGCAGAACAATAGGCAATGAGCTCTTTTACAATTTTGACGATATGATTCTGTCATTTCAAATTAGATGATATTGTTACACCTAAGTCTTCCTGCAATTAAACTGAATTTAGGATTTTTTTCCACCAAGGTAGTATGTTAGGTGTGGGTTGTTTTGACCTAGTTGTAAAGACAGTACATTTAGAAAAGTTTAGAGTCAGCAGCCAGCGGCTGCACCATTTCTTGAGAAGTTTAATGTCATGGTAAATAAAGTTACCACTTGTTATGGGATTTGTGAAAAATTTCGTATCATCTGCAAAGCACGATATCTTGCCGAGATCAGAAATATAAATATTAAAGAGTAGTGGTCCTAAAACAGATCCTTGAGGAACTCCACTCAAGACAGGCAATGATGTAGATACAGTGTTGTGTATTCTAACACTTTGAGGAAATCTTTTTATTCATTTGAGTAAGTTGCCACAAATGCCCAGATGATCTAGTTTAAGAAGAAGTCTCTTGGTCTCTACCCTATCAAAAGCCTTTTCAAAGTTCAAGTAGATAATAACTACTGGCTCTCCGTTATCTACCATTGTTGTCCATTGATCAAGGTTAAAAAGCAAATTTGTTACCTTTGAACGTCCGGGCATGAATCCGTGTTGGGTATTAGCAATTAAAACAAATGACTACATCAAGGAGTTTCAATAACTTTTTCTTCAAAGGTACTAATTTATTTTTAATGCATCGGTCAATTTTACTAAATACTCTTAACAAACGTAACTTTGCAATTTTTGCGTAAACTAAACTAACCTAAAGCAATGAAGTTGTTCTTTGGGTGATATATAATGGTAGTGGATGATCTAGAACGTTTCTACAACAACAAATGTTCAATATGTTATAAAAATTGCAAATGCAGGTATTTACTGCAACATTATATTGTCAATTTTCAATTTAACACGTTATTGAATAAGTTATTTTCATTAAAAATATTAGTCCTGCAACATCATATATCTTGTTGATTAAAGATTAAAGTCATAAAAATGCTCCCAAAAAATAAATTTTGCATTACATTTTGATTAAAACTTATGATTTCAGGAAATACATAATAAAAATAAAATTGCTACGATAATTTGAAAATTTAAAATTTATCAGTTTATATTAAAAAAAAAAATTGAAGGTTGCGAAAAATTAAAATTTTCTCAAAATTATTCAAAATTTTACTTACTGCCACATTTAATTGAAAAATGTTTGGGCGTTAGTTACCTGTTGATGAAATCAACTGCCCTCTTTTCATTCCACTTTTTTAAGAGCGATAGAACTTTATGAAAAAGAAGAAAGTAGGTCAGGTCGATAGGATAACGTTGTATTTATTCTGCAAGATACTTGTATCTCTCATCAAGAATAGTGCGAGAACGCGTTATTGAATCGAAATTGTTCGAAACGTCGGGTTGCTAATTACATTATTACAATGTTATCTACAGACAGTGTCTTAACATGTTTAACGCATAAAGTAAGCACAAGTCACATGCAAATAAGACCTATCAATATTCATTCAATGGGAAACATACGTAAGGGTGAGGGTGTATTTTCCATCATCAAACCGATGTGTGCGCATGCTGGCAATCTCGCGCCATATAATCGATATTAGGGTTTGAAAATAAACATGGCCGATACGGAGTTCGAAGAATTTAGACAAAGCTTTGAAAAATTACCATCGCGCAAAGCCCCAGCACCTTTTTTATTCGTAAGTTGAACAAACTTTATCGCATAAGTTTTGTTAATTTTGGTCGTAGATTGGTACGACGTTCTTATTGACGAAGACTCGCCGACGTCTTCCAAAAGCGATGTCGAAACTGACTGTGATACTCCTGGAGATGATGGATTACCAGCTTCTGTGGGTGACAAGGTCAAAATTGCTTTCTCTGACCAATGCACCGCGAAATACAACGAGGCGCTTGGGGCGGTGCCGAAACGAACGATGGAGACGTAAACTTTGAGAAATACCTAAAAATAAAAAATGTAAGTGTTCTATTTTTTAATTACGTTTATATTGCTAATAATAATATACCTTAACTTAGATTTCAAAAAAAAAAAAATGTAGTAAAAAATTAATCTGTATCAATTCGTATTATTTCAAAGCCCGATATTCTTACTGCATCCCAGGAATTAATGTAATTAGAATCTATGTGTATTTGTTGCCATCTCTAATTGCAGTGAATAAACTTTTATTACAACGAGTAATAATAAAGCCCATTAATTGAGGAAAAGCACTACACCAAAATTTCATATTTATTATTTACAAATAACTGATCGGTATTCTTACAAACTAGGGTGCAATAAAAAATGGAAATTTTATTTGATTCTAAAAGTGAATATAAACAACGAACTGGTATAAATTACCCTCGTATGAAAAAATTGTTACATCTAACTCAAGAAAATTGTGTACGTGTTAGTATTAAATCGTTTTTTAAAGTGTGTATAAATTTTTACACTACCCTAATGGTGCGTCGTTTTAGTATTTAGTATCATAACTGAAATTAGTTAAATTAGAAACAACAAAATTTTCATTACTGAAGTATTATTCATTAAATACATTTGTAAGTTTTAGTAGTGAAAGTGCGAAATTATTAGTAAAGGTTTAATTTCATTTTAATTCTGAGTTTTTTAAACTTTTGAATTTTCAATATTATTATTTCATTTCAATTATTTGTACATAATTTTATTCCTTAAACTATGTACAGGGTTATTTACTATAAATTACCCACCCCTTATTATCGTTGTTATTGCTTGTAGAAAAAAAAAGTTAAACATAGGAAAGTTGTATGGTTTGTAAGTAAATTTTCTTAAAATGCTTATTCAATAATTCAGATTACTCTTATGCCGTTTACAGGGCAAAACAAAGTATAATATATTTTTGTAATGTAACACCCTGGATATTATTACATTTTTGAAGAGATCTTTTTTTGATTTCATAAAACATCATATGTTGTCTTTATCTTGAGCCGTTATTGAGTTATTAATTGTAGAAGTTACTTAATTAAGGATTTGTTCACATTGTCAAAGTAAGCCATTTAAATGACAAAAGTTGTGTTTGATTATTGCACATTTCATTAATTAAATCACCAAAATGGTTTATAATGAAGCAGAACTTTCTTATATTCAAAGTAATAAAAGGTGGGTAATTTATAGTGAATAATCCTGTACATAATTTTAATTCCGAATTAAATTTAACACTAGTAGCCCAATAAAATGGAAAAATTTAGATGAAATAATGGTTATAGGCTTGTTTTGAGCTGCCTTTAAAGTATTTAAAAATTCCTACTAGTACCCAAGAGAAATGGCGGAAAAATGTCAAATAAATCAGTTTTTCGTAAATAACTCTAAAACTATCAATTTTATCAAAACAAAAACGTTAAGACAGTTGTACCTGATAAAATTTATGTACTTTTCTTTTTTATTTTTGTCTGTACCACCAACAGGAGCAGCCGAGATAGATTTTTTAAAGTTTTGACTGTTTTGCGGCGAAACGGTAACACGTACGCACGTACTTCGCTTCTATCTCGAGAACGCACAATGCTTTGATTAAAAGTTGTATAGAATTTAATTACAAACAATTTCCGTTTTAAACATTTACATATAATTAATATTGACTATTATATTATTATTATATATTATATTATATTAATGAAATCATTTAAACATTTCTCTAAGACACAATCGCATCGAAGGTTTTTTGTATAATAAAAATCAATAGTAAGTCAAAAACTATTGATTCTATGTACTTAGTGCATATGATAAAAGTTGTAGAAAATTAGATTTTGAATCTACAAGGTGTAACGAAAATGGAGGACATAAATTAAACCACATATTCCGGGGCTAAAAATAACTCGATTAACTAGCTCAGTCAAATGTGATGCAAAAAAGAGTTACAGAGTGTCAAAAGTTATAATTGTTGAACAGTTTTTGGTAATATTTCCCTTAATAAAAAGAACGATTTTAACGAAATTTAGTACTCGGCAGTTTTTAGCATGACAAATCTAAATCTGATTACAGTTTTAATGTAACATTGTGAGAAGCGGTGCCACTAGCAGAACTTCGCGTACATTAAAATGCTTTTATAGCTTTTTGTCCCTCGGTATATTGATTGTTGTTCAAAGATTTTCATTCTTGACGTGATGAGCTCAAAATTTGTACTTAAAAAAAACATCAATTCGGTCCAACCGTTTTCAAGAAAATCGACACTAAATCTTCAGTTGTTATCGAGATACGAGCTCTTTTTCATTATTACTTTATTTTTTGTTATTCGAAATTTTCATAATGAGAAAAGACGATTCATGTCGATTTTCTTGGGAACGGTTGGCCGAATCGACATCTTCAAGTATACCTTTTTTGAACTCATCACGTCAAAGAATGAAAATCTTTGAACAACAATCTAATATACCGAGGGGCAAAAAAGTTATGAACATTTTAATGTACGCAAAGTGCTGTTGGTGGCGCCCTCTACAATGTACATCAAAACTGTGATTTAGATTTCATGCTGAAAAACTACTAAATACCAAATTTCGTTAAATCGAGCTTTTATTAAGGAAAATATTACCAAAAAACTTTTCAAAAATTATAACTTTGACACCCTATAACTTTTTTTGCGTGCACATTTGTGCTGAAATAAGTTAAGTTCAATCGAGTTATTTTTGGCCCCAAAATATGTGTTTTAATTTATGACTTCTATATTTGTTACACCCTGTATATGTATACACAATATGTTATTTTTGTAATATGGAGGAAGAAGTAATAAAAAATTTTCAATTTTAACAGTATATTTGCAAATAACTAAGTTTTGGCTGCTTGTAGACAGTAAAGTTCCTGATAGCTTTTAAAAAGATAATTAATTTATAATAAATGAGAATCGACAGAAATTCGTAAGACAAATAATTGCTAGGTAACAGCTGTTTGAAGGTACACCCAAAGTTGACATTTTATTAAAAACCAAGATTTTTGTTAAGAAATGGCGGTGAAGTTTTTTTTTTAAATTAGTTTTATTTATACTGACTTCCAAAAAATTGCAACACCTAGAAGTTGTTGAACGATTTTAATGAAATTTTCAGGAAACGTCTATTTTCATTAAACAAAGTGATGATTAAAATTTGAAAAAAAAGAACAAAAAGCTTAAAAGTTTTTCAATAATGAGTTGCTCCGCCACTATTTGTAATGCACTCATCTAGACGGCTTGGCATGCTATCAATCAAGTGATCTATAGCTGCTTGTGGTACATCATCCCAAGCTTCTTGAATCTGTTGCTGAAGATCGTGTAAATTATCTGGAAAGTGCGGTAAATTACCCAGTCGCCTACCAATCATATCCCATACATGTTCAATTGGCAACAAATCAGGCGACCGAGCAGGCCATGGGAGGACGGCAATGTTAGATTCTTCCAAAAACCGTGTTGTAGCCCTTGCCGTATGAGAGCGCGCATTATCCTGCTGGAAAATGGGATTTTGCAGCCCCTGAAGATATGGAAAGCCAACTGGTTGTAGCACATTAGCAATGTAACCAGCTGCGTTAAGGTTGCCGTCAATAAAGACCAAGGGTGATCTGCTACCATAACATATTGCACCCCATATCATAACTCCTTGAGTGAGGGCTGTGTTGCGTTTTACAAAAAATGTTGGATTTTTACGTTCTCCACGCATCCGTCTGACCCTCCTACGACCATCGTGGGCCCACAAGCAAAATCGGACTCGTCACTAAACACAATTTGATGCCATTCTTGCGCCCAATTAACTCTTTCGTTGCTCCACTCTAGTCTGCGTAGACGGTGAAGTAGTGTAAGAGGAAGACATAAAAAATGGACGATATGAACGCAACCCATAAGATCTTATCCGGCGATAAACAGATGACATTGACATCCTAAGTCCTGTACCTCTCATCCAATCATTTGCAATTGATCGAGTTGATGAAAATCTATCTCTTGTGGCCAAAAACTCTTAGCGCGTAGTCCTTCGAGGACGTCCAGATCCACGGCGACGATGTTGAACCCCTTTCTCGGACCATTTGGACCAACATCTCAATACCGATGAAACATTTCGGTTTACACGACAAGCAATTTCTCTTAGCGAAAGTCCGGCCTCTCTCATACTAATAATACGGCCACGTTCAAAATCACTTAATTGGACAAAATGTTGATGTTGACATACTCTCGGCATTGTTTTCAAGTTCAGAATGAAATTGTGAATAAACAACAACAATTTGCAAACTTGACAGTTACTAAGTGATCTAATACTTTAAATTTATTGTAACTATGTGCTATGGAAACAACAGGAAAAAAACAAAAACTACTGGCTAGATTTTATTCAAATTTTAATCATCACTTTGTTTAATGAAAATAACGTTTTCTGAAAATTTCATTAAAATCGTTTGACAACTTCTAGGTGTTGCAATTTTTCTGAAAATCCGTATATTTTCAGTACTTTATATATACAGGGTGTCCATTTAGTGCGATATCGGACGATATCTCGTTTCAGGATAACTCCAGAAAAGAAAGTTAAATGCAAAAGTTGTTTAACGTTTTAAAGTGATTAACCTAAATAGTTTAGTATATACGGGGTACTCCATAAGTGCGATACCAGACAAAATTTTGTTATTTTAATTGGAATACCCCGTATATTTTAGATTTTTAAATTCTTTGTTAATTAAGGTGGTGTCTCATGTCCTATACCTAAAGTCAATAGTTTTTTAATTATTAATTTTTTTTGAAAAATTTTGACAAATAGATGACCTAAGATTTTAATTTATTACACCACCAATTGTGATGCTAGTTGGTTAATTTTTGACCTACACAAGAACGAATGAACATCCTTTAAGGCCTCGTTCAAAGTAATCCCAATTTTTATTCAGGGTCTTCGTTATTCACATTTAAATTTGCGCAATTTTAAACATCCATAACTTCTCTTATTTTTAACGGAACTACTATCAACTATTTATGTCATTCTATGGAAAATATTATTTTTACTAGTTTGCCATAGCATTCCCTATTCCTAAAATGAATATTGACAAAGATATTAAATAAAATGTAAACATAATGCTGTTTTCAACATTTAATTCCGATAAATTTTACTCGGTTGGCCTTGGATGAAGTGAAAGCGAAATAGGGAACATTTTACATATTATTTTATTTTAAATTAACCGAAAGTTTTTACACTCTTTTTATTAAGCGATTTAATAAAATATCATGAAAAAAAAATAACAAAACAATTTTATTAAACAACTAAATTTAAAAAATTAAATAATAACCAACAGAAATCCTAAAAATTTGGAATAATAACACTAAACATAATGTTTGATGTGTCTACCCTGGGTTTTTCACGTAAACGAATTCTCGTAACCAAAGAAGTGCTTACTCTATCTAGCATCTTCCTCTCTTCGCTAACAGCATTAAACACCTTTCTAGTTCATTGCTGCATATTTTCACAAGTTGTAGAAGGTCTTTGATAAACTCGTTGTTTTACAAATTTCCATAAAAGAAATCAAGTTTTGTAAGCTCTGGAGATCTTGCAGGCTAAAAAACTGGTCCTCATCTACTAATTCATTTGGAAAAATATAAATTTAAATATTCGCTAACCCGGCGGATAAATGAGGTAATTAGTCGACATCATCCTCCAATTTATTTTGCAAAAATGTAGAAAGTTGTCTTCATTTACCGTCCCGTTAAAGAAATAAGGCCCGAGAAGTTTTCTTCCAATTCCTATGTTGATGATTCAGTGATATCAGGTGTCTTGGATTTTCATCCCCATAATAATGGAAGTTATGACGGTTTACGTAGCCGTTTTTATGAAACGTAGCTTTGTCTGTGAAAAGCACAAAATAAAAAACGCCCTGTTGTTCTTGGGTCCTATTTAATGCCCAAAGAGAAAAATTACGGCGAATAACAAAATATTGGTTAGTTAAACCTTGCACTAGCTGTACATGATATGGGTGAAATTTGACTTTTATTTCTTTTATAATTTACGTTTCCAGTTCTTTAAAATTTTTCTTTAAGCCTTTCAAATGCCAAACAACTTGGATGACGTTCCGCCTGAGGAAATTTTTGTGCGTAAATTCTGCTTGCTAGTAAACAATTGTCGTCACTTGCGCCTAAACAATAAGTCATTTTTATCTGTTCGTCTTCCGAAAAATTTATTTTGATTATGAGTATCATGGCCAACCGAGTAAAATTTATCGGAATTAAATGTTGAAAACAGCATTATGTTTACATTTAATTTAATATCTTTGTCAATATTCATTTTAAGAATAGGGAATGCTATGGCAAACTAGTAGAAAAAAAAATTTTCCATCGAAAGACACAAAAAATATAAAATAAAGTCCATTAGTCCGGCATCCAACAGTCCGGAATGCCCGATAGTCCGGATCGTCGAAAATTTTGGTTTTCTCCAAAAGTGTGTTTTTAAAGCAAATAAAAACGCTCGAGAGCTATTCGGAAGTTTTCGGGGTGTTCGGGATCATCCGGAAGCGCTCGGTATTGTTCGGAAACAATTAGCGGCCGGCTAGTCTCAGCTGTCACAACAAATTCAGGTGCAGTGCAGCTCCGTTAATCAATCACGAACGTTTGCCATTTTTTGTGCGTTGTTGTTTTGTGTTTCACATCGCAGTAAACGTAACTTTTGAAACTGTTTATAAAAAAGTGATTTTTTCTAACTGTACAGTGACCATGTTTTAAAACCTAAGCCTTCGAGTTCAAAAGGAGAAAAACGAAAAGAAAACACGTAACACTGACTCTCAATCAGAAACTAGAAATCATCAAACGGCTAGAAAAAGGCGAGAATAGAAATGTTTTAATGAATGAGTTTAATATTGGCTCATCAACTATTTATGACATTAAAAAACAAAAAGATGAACTAATGAAGTTTGCTTCTCAATCGGTAACAACTGAAAAATTGGCTTCTAGACAAACATTAAAAAAACCAAAACTGGAACAGCTAGATAGTGTATTGTTCAAATGGTTTAGTGCAGTACGTTCTGAAGGAAAGCCGGTAACAGGGCCAATGATTGTTGAAAAGGCAAAGAAATTCGGCCAAGATTTAGGAGTTGCTGAAAGTGAATGTAATTATTCTGATGGTTGGCTCAGAAACTTTAAGTTTCGGCATGGAATTCGAAGACTTGATGTAACTGGATAAACACTTTCAGCAAACCAAAACTCTGCAGGAAAATACAAAGACGAGTTTCAGAAAATCGTGGCTGATAATGATTTAACACCTGAACAGATTTACAATGCTGATGAAACAGGGCTATTGTGGCGATGTTTACCAACATCTACACTAGCTGGGGGAGGAGAAAAAGCAGCCAAGGGTTTAAAAAAAACAAAGACAGATTAACCGTTTTGCTATGTGCTAATGCGTCTGGAAACCACCGAGTGACCCCTTTTGTGATAGGTAAATCTGCAAAACCCAGGGCTTTTAAGAATGTTACACACTTGCCTGTCCAATACAATGCTCAATCAAATGCGTGGATGACTGCCGCCCTCTTTAAAGACTGGTTTTTCACCACTTTGTGCCTGAGGTCAAGGAATCCTTCAAAAGCCTTGGTCTACCAGAAGATACTAAAGCCATCCTTCTTTTGGACAATTGCAAAGCCCACCCGCCAGTAGATGAGTTAGTTTCTGGAAATATTGTTGCTACTCTGCTCCCACCTAACGTAACATCTTTGATTCAACCCATGGACCAAGGGGTTATTCAAAATTTTAAATGCTTTTATAGAAGGTCTTTTATTCAAGGCCTGTTAAATGCCGACTGTGACGTGACTGATTTTCAAAAACAGTTTACAGTAAAAGATGCCGTCTATGCTATTGCACTGTCTTGGAACCAGGTAAAAAATACAACACTCCAAAAATGCTGGAGAAAACTTTGGCCAGCTGCAAACCCTGCATCTGACCTAACTCTACAGACTGATGAGGAAGAAAACCATCAAGACGCTCTGACCAAAGTTTTGGATGTCGTTAGAAGTGCTGACAATCCCTTGAAAAACCTGCCTGAAGATGAGGTAGAGGAGTGGCTTCTAATCGACGAGAATGAGCCTGTTGAACAAGAACTAACCGATGAGGACATTATCAACATTGTAGTAAACCCTCAGCCTACTCAAAATCTTGAAGAAAGTGACTCAGATGCCGAAACGGAAGAAAAGGAAAAAATCAGCTGGGCAGAAGCTGCAGAATCACTAAATAAGTTTATCTCTTTTGCTGAGGCTAGTACTAGCTACAGTGCTTCAGAAATTATTGATTTCCATATCATTAGAAATAAATTTCATACTAAACGCCAAAGTCAAGAAAACAAAAAGACATTCGTGACTTTTAAATCTAAGTGAAATATGTTTTACAGTACGTGTACATACATTATATGAAATGTAAAATAAACTTTGTTGTATGTATTTGCATACTGTATTTGTAGTTTAATTATTAACCTAATTGTTCTTATAATTGCCCGATAGACGGAATTTTCGGTAGTCGCCCGGCGGTCGACGCGGTATGCTCTACTTTTTCTTTAAACATTTTTAAAGTTTTCGTCAACCCCCTTTTTTTTCATTTTTCTAAACCTTTCTTTTTTTTTTTTTTTTGTTTTTTTTTTTTTTTAATTATAGAAATAAGATCAAAATTAAACCTTTCGGATGATTGCCGTTTTGATATACAGGAACCATATTGCTCAGTAGTCGATGATAAAATGTAATAAAAAAAATCCCGCACTCATCAATATCAGTGAATTCAAATAATTTATCCCATTGAGAATTGGACAAGAAATTTTGCATGGATTCATAATCTTCTTTAAAAAATTATATTCAACGTGATTAAATTTGACCAGAAACTTGTTTTATGTTAATAAGTAAAAGCACAATGAAGTTTGTTCTCAAAAACTAAATTAATATCTGAACCTATTACTTCCACATCATTTGTAAATACTAAATCAAGTCTTCTATTCATATTATTGTAAATGTGATTTACTTGTTTTAATGCTAGCATATTAATGAAAGGGTCAAAATTACCCAGTAGCTTCAGATGATGGATGCGAGGTTTCTGAGTCTTCACAAAAGGTGAATTCATGATTAGGATATTGTTGAGTATTACTTCAATCACATCACAGAGTTGTTGATAACTACCAGATTTCTGACTAGGTAGAAATATAAACAGTTCCAACGATATACTTCAAATAAAACTAATAATGCTTCTAAACTATCACACTTAAATAAGAGAAGTTATGCAGTTTTTGCGTACGGCAATGAGGACACCACCTCCGTAGCACTTATTACTAGTTAGAACATTGCGATCGGCTCTATATAGACAATATCCATTAAAACCTAATTCTTGATCACTGACATTTTGAAATAACCATGTTTCATTAATATCACAACATAACAGTCTAATATTGTGAATGTGTAATGCTTCTGTTACGTTGTACAATTTTTTGAAAACCATTTACGTGGCAAATAATCAAATTGGATTCTCCAGCTGTTAATCTTTTCTTGAGTTTCTCTTTACCGAAGCATACTGAATTTGCTGGTACTTGGTTTTATCATTACTTGCAGAGACAAGATAAGGCCTGATCTTCTAGCAGCATTAAATCCAGTGCAACAGTTCTAAGGCATCTTCGTCATTCAAACAGATAATTTTGAGAGGTTGTTGTTTCCGAAAATTAGACTTTTCCCAAAACGAAAGGATCTTACGGATCTTTCAAATTTAGGAGCAGCAATCTTAATCATGTCTGAAAGAGTCTTAGTATCATTGTCAACTCTATCTGACTATTAGGTAAGGTTGATTCCTCTATTCCAAACAAGATCAAATTCTTCATTCTAGTAAGACGTTTATTCATTTCCTAAAACATTGTTTCCTCAAAGTCTTCTGCCTCACAGGAATGTGTTGTGCTAGAAGAAGATAGTTTTCGATTCTATTTCGTTCATTTTAGAAACCAAATCGGCAAGTGATTTTTCTAGAGTGTTAAACTGAACATATTTATCATTCAACTCACAAATGGGCTTATATAACTCTTTATTAGAATTGAGGAAAACAGAATCACAACAAAAGCAAATCTTAAATTTCTTAAATTCTAGTGATGAATTTAACGACAATATTATATATTATATGTGAATTCATCATTTTCATTTTCTTAAAAATTATATCAATAAACATTATGAACACACCCAATTTATTTTTATCATAAAAAAATAAAATTACTAACATAATGGAAATGCAATTCACTTGTAATCTAAAATTTTAAATTATGCAATAATTAGGAATTCAACAATCGTAATGTGCATACAGTTCTTGTAAGTAAAAAGAAATTAAAATAATTTATCATTTAATTAAAATGTGCACTAGCATTATGAACATAATTTTATTTATTTCAATTTTAATTTAAACTAAATTAAGAGTAAACCAGAAAACGAGATTAAAGAAAAATTATTTAGATATTATTTTTACGAAATAATATTGATTTCAGTAAACTTAGATTTTTAATTATACATTATTAATCACATACCACTGGCACCTAGATATCCAAAAATGTTTGGACATATCAATTTTCTTTTTTTTGGAGTAGGACAAATATTGTTGGTATTTTTAAACATGTACGTGTCAAACTCAAATGAAGGTAAGTAGTAGCTCAAACATTTAAAATGGCCAACAAATTTTTAAACATTTGATTTGAGAGCAGAAACAATAAGTTTTCCAGTAATGTTTAAATTTTTTAATTCCGATTGATTACTTCTCTAGTTATAAGAGTTTCCTACTGAAAATGAAAAAAATGCTTGAACAAGTCCATTTTCTTTTGAAAGAGTAAGATGAAAAATTCGGATCTATAGCGCATTAGAATTTATTCTATACTGTACTTTTGTAGATGTTTTGCGACATTGAACAAAAACTTTCTTCATTTATTTGTATTCAAAGTAATTATAAATGACTATGTGCCAAATTTAAACCATCTAAGAGTAATTTGCTGCAATACTGATTTTGGAATTAAATGAAAAACAGGACTATAACCAAAATCCTTACTAGATTTTATATTCATTTATTTATTTACAATGAAATACAAAAATATAATAAAATACAACAGATATAAGTAAATAAATATATGAAAATAAATGTGTAAATATACAGGATGGTTTACTTTTTCCAAAAAAAATTGACGATTTGAAATAATTAAACAACGCAATTATCCTGAAATTATCTAACTGCGATGTCGTAGCTTTAATAAGAAATTACATGTACTAACTAAAACTAGTTGTTTACCTTTCTAACCTTACTAAGTTTTGAGTAATCAATTGTTTAAAAATTGAACTCCCTAAATTCATAGATAACTTGATTTTTTTCAAATGGCACTACCTAATTTTTTATGTGCCGTTGAAAGTGGAATATCATAAGCATTCTAATGATATGGTTGTAGGTATCTAACTCTTACAGTTTTTGCTGATTTTGAGTTAGAATTAGATACCTACAAAGCTTATTATTAGAAGTTTCATTATGATATTCTACGTTCAACGGCACATAAAAAAGTAGGGTGGTGTCATTGAAAAAATCAGACTATCCATGAATGTAGGAGTTCAATTCAAATAACTGATTACTCAAAACCAAGCGAAGGAGGAAATGTGAAGAACCAGCTGTAGTTAGCACATGTAATGGATATTAAAGCTGCGAAAAAAGAAAAGTGAAATAATGCGAAAACCCTCCATTTTTAGATTGCAAAACTATGTATAATGAATAATAGAATTTCTCAAGAAATCCAAATTTGTAATAAAAATGTGTGGTTCCATCTAAAAACATAACTTTGGTATGTCACACCTTTATGGAACACCCTGTATAAACGAAAATAATTTTAAAATGTGCAGCTCATTGATTTGCACAAGTATTAATTAGAAAGTTTTTTTCTAACTGCGATATTTTCCGAGATATCCACTTCCTTCTTCGTATTAATGGGTCACCCTGTATATAACATATTTGTGCATAAAAGTAAGTAAGTACACTCATGAAATTTAAAACTTGGACACCACAATTTCTGTAAACAAAGTTTGCACATTGTGAAGCGGGCTTAAGGGTATCATTTACAATTCTAACAGCAGGTAGTCTCAGCAGGGGTTATCTTATAGAAGGACTGTAGAATGAATCATTACACTAAGCACGTTTTAGAAAATAGGTAATTTACGTTGCTTACTTATTTTTTTCTTTAAAGAATATATTTGAAGGTATCGCTAATTAAACACCATAGCTCGATTAATTATCGAATCAAAATTTTGTTTAGGAAATGTTTACAAAATAAAATTAGAAATAATTTTGATTTAAAAAAACGTCTACAAGCAATAACTTTTAAATTAAATCAAAAAACTAAACATGGTTATTGGGTTGACTGATTATTATTTTATTTTAAATAAATCTAACCTACTAATTATTGTAAGTTATTAAAAAAAATCATTAAACTCTATTCATAATATTTAGTCCTTACAAAATGTATATTTTATGACGTTTCATTTTTTTTCTAGTTAAATATAAAAAAAGGAATTTTTTTTTTGACAAGAATTTATTACAGAATTATAATTAAGATACAAAGTTATAGTTTAAAATTAAATGAAAACTGATACAAGCAAATAACTTGGAGCTGTTACCCTGGCCAGCAAAAGCCCAGATTTTAACATTATCGAAAATCATTTGGGCTCCCTTAACCTCGTGGTTGTTTAGTTTGTTTCATATGACGATTACACCACCACACATTTACATTCCATGCACATGTACCTTACCTGCCTGCCACACACCTGCTGCCTGCCCCACCTTCACATACCACCTTACACACCTTCCCCACTACCTACCACCTGCTACTTTCTACCTCCACACTTGCATTTTCTTTCTCTTTCCCACCAGCATTACATATGACGTGTTGTTACTTATTACCTTTACACACCTTTGTTCTCCACACACCTCTGCCTGCCTGCGTTCCACCTTATCTCCCTGCCTTCTTCTCTATTGTCTTCTTCCTATTATATATCTACACTCCCATATGCATTTGCC